>OY740789.1:15179669-15575241 GCA_963514005.1 Raja brachyura
CTGCTGTGTTACTCCAGCAGTTTGTGTTTATCTTCGGTGTTAACCAGCATCTGCAGTTCCTTCCTACACATAAATCTTTTACATATGCTTTTATCAAGCAGTCACCTCATCCATGTTACACCATTTAACTTCCATTTGTATGAAGGGACGTGATGTGACAATGTAATGCAGTACTCTAACCGAATGTCCATGTACATCACATGGATTTTTATTTATGTTTACAACCAAAAATACCGTGTTTTTGAAAAAATGGTCACTAATAAATTTGGTATAAAAATTATAAAAACATTCTTTACTCAAAGATTGGTCAGTTTGTGAACTTGACAGCCCTAAGGGGAAAGCCTGACAACCGATGTACATATTATGACTGGATAGACTCGGTTTATACTCTCTAGAATTTAGGAGATTGAGAGGGGATCTTATAGAAACTTACAAAATTCTTAAGGGGTTGGACAGGCTAGATGCAGGAAGATTGTTCCTGATGTTGGGGAGGTCCAGGACAAGGGATCACAGCTTAAGGATAAGGGGGAAATCCTTTAGGACCGAGATGAGAAGGACTTTTTTCACACAGAGAGTGGTGGGTCTCTGGAACTCTCTGCCACAGAGGGTAGTTGAGGCCAGTTCATTGGCTATATTTAAGAGGGAGTTAGATGTGGCCCTTGTGGCTAAGGGGATCAGAGGGTATGGAGAGAAGGCAGGTACGGGATACTGAGTTGGATGATCAGCCATGATCATATTGAATGGCGGTGCAGGCTTGAAGGGCCGAATGGCCTCCTGCACCTAATTTCTATGTTTCTATGTTTCTATGTGTAATAACTTCAGGTAGCCCTTGCTTTATCTCTTAATCCCTTCCCCTTCCCAGTTCTCCCAATTGTCTTACTGTCTCCACCTACATTCTATCTTTGTCCCGCCCACTCCCCCTCCCCTGACATCAGTCTGAAGAAGGGTCTCGACCCGAAATGTCGCCCATTCCTTCTTTACGGGAATGCTGCCTCACTTGCTGAGTTACTCCAGCATTTTGTGACTACCTTCCATGAACAGATTAGTTTAGTTTAGCGATACAGTGCCGAAACAGGACCTTAGGCCCACCGTGTCCGCGCCGACCAGCGATCCCTGCACACTGACACTATCCTACACACACTAGGGACAATGTACAATTTTACGAAAGCCAATTGACCTACAACCCGGTATGTCTTTGGAATCTGGGAGGAAACCGGAGATGCTGGAAAAAACCTACATGTGAGAGCGTACAAACTTCATACAGACAGCGCCCGTAGTCAGGATCGAACCCGAGTCTCTGGCGCTGTAAGGCTGCAACTCTACCGCTGCGCCACTGTGCCGCCCCAGATGAGGAAGAAAGAAACAAAATTATCTGTTCACAAGGTTAGATGAAGAACATCGTATAGGAGCAGTAACACCAACACACACTTATTGCGTACACAGGTCCGTTTCTAGCTTGTAAGCACTTATAATATGGTAAAGACAGAATGCTGACCATCAGTCTGAAGAAGGGCACCATTCATTCATTCATCATCGGTGAAAACATTAGCGACACAGTGGTGCTGGTTTCCGACGGGCACGGTGACGGACGCACCACACATCTCTGCCCTCCATGCAGCTGGCAAGCTCCTCTTTTGTCTCCACACATGCGTCTTCCATCATCGCCTACAACATCGTCTTGAGTGGCTGTCCCTGGTCACGTCTTCCATGGGTGGGTGCCCACAGAACAACCCTGTTTGCTGGCATTTCTGGGTGGCGGTGGCAATGACCAGCGAGCCTCATCCTTCTCGACCTGATCTTCACGGTCAGAGGTGGAATCTCCCCATCGAGCAGAGCATTGGTGATGTGGTCCCTCCAACTGACATTTTGAATTTTTCTGAGCATTCGGGTGTAGGTACCATCGAGAGACTTGGACAGTGCTCAAGTGAGAGTCCATGCCTCACACCCATACAATAATATGGTCTCTACAGTTGCATGGAAGAATCTCATTTTGAGACCCTTGGACATCCAAGACTTCCAGATTTTCCCTATGTTATTGAAGGCTTTCCATGCAAGCCCTTTTCTTGACCTTGGTGTCATTCTCCGAGCTCTGCATCCCCGCTCCCAGGTACTTAAAGTCCTCCACTTTCTTGAGAGATGCACCGCCACTGGTCTTGAGAGGCTCATGGTCACCAAAGTTGTACGCCATGTACTCCGTCTTCTTGACATTGGGGTGGAGGTCCACTTTCTCGCACTCCACCTCGAAATATCATCTGTCAATTTCCTTCGTGGACCCTGACCCTCATCAGAGGAATAGATTGGGTAAACGCACGGTCTCTTGCCTAGTGTGGGGGAACTGAGAACCAGAGAGGTTTAAGGTGGGGGGAGGGGGGGGGGGTAGATTTAATAGGAACCCCATGGGTAACCTTTTTACACAAAGGGTGGTGAATGTATTTACACCTGAGCTTTTACACTTTATGTTATCCTGGGAAAGCAGCCGACAATATCAAGGCCAAATTGGCCATTCAGCGTCTTTCACCCAGAGTAGGGAATCACGGACCAGAAGACATAGGTTAAAGGTGAGAGGGGATTTACTCGGAATCCTGAGGGGCAACTTTTTCCTACAGGGGATGGTGCGTAGATGGAACGAGCTGCCAGAGGAGGTAGGCAGGTACAACAACAACATTTAGAAAACATTGGTTCTTGGTTCTTGGTTACTTGGTCCTCCAAAATATTCCAACTGGAATTTAAACTGGAGGTGGTGAAGGGAGGGGTTTAACCAGAGAGGGTTATTGGGAAGAAAGTGCCACTTTAAATTTAGTTGCATCTGGCTGGGCAACCGTGGCTTGGTGGAGATTATCCCATGCTTTAGTAGTGCGTGGAAAGAACGAATTGCTGTACACATCTGTCCTTGCGCCTGGGACCACAAATTGGATCCAATGCCCTTGTCTGCTCCTAATTGGTTTGGGGTTGGTGTAGGTCTTGTGATCTATGTCTAGCTGACCATTTAACATTTTGTAAAAACAGGTCAAACGGTGAGCTTCACATCTGTCTTGGAGAGCGTTCCACCCCAGAGAATTCAGAGGTTTGGTGACACTTGCTTCTCTCTCGTAGGTGTTAGTAACAAATCGAGCGGCCTGTCTTTGGACACGTTCGATGGATGAAATGTTTTTATCTGTGTATGGGTCCCAAGCTGCAATTGCATAGTTCAGATGAGGTCTAACGAGGGTGAAATACAGTTTCTCCTTGACAGAAGCTGAACAATGATGGAAGTTGCGCCTCAGGAAGTTTAGGACACCTGTTGCTTTCACTGTTACATGATGAGTCTTGACCATTCCAACGTAGATCATTCTGCAATTTGATGCCAAGATACTTGGTTTGTTTGGATTCTTCAAGGGTGACACCAAGTATGTTGTAAGATGTGACGCCTGGATTCCCCTTTCTGGACAGAGGCACGGTTTCACATTTGGAAGGGTTGAACTGCATGCCCCATTGTTGTGACCACTCGACTATAGTATCGAGATCCTTTTGAAGAGCATCCTCATCATCAGCTGACTTAATTGGATGGTACAGCAAACAATCATCAGCGAATAGTCTGGTCGTACTTGCGATTTTTTCATGGATGTCATAGATGTAAAGCAAAAATAGGTGTGAGCCAAGTACTGTGCCCTGGGGTGTACCACTGAACACTGGGTGCCAATTGGAGATTTTTCCGTTCACACACACGCTCTGAAGACGTTTTGTCAGGAAACTGGAAATCCATTGTTTCGTGTTGGAACGAATACTGTAGAAGTCAAGCTTCCGAAGCAGTCTCTGGTGTGGGATGACATCAAATGCTTTATTTGGTGTCATCCCATGTCAAAATGTCAAAAACACTTGGACAGATACACAGATAGGAAAGATTTAGAGGGGCCTGGGCCAAACGCAGTGTAGATGGAGGATGCTGGTCGGCGTGGCCAAGTTGGACTGAAGGGCCTGTTTCCATGCTCCGTGGCTTTACCTTTTTCCTCTCATCCCAGCTCATGGTGGACAAAAGCCCAAAAGCATCACCAGATTCAAGCGCAGCTTCTTCCCCATTATTATCGGACTCTCCAATCAACGTGTCATCGTCTGAGAGATGTATTCCCTTTCTTCCAATCTACCTCATTGCGGATCTTGCACTTTTTTTAAAATCTGCACTTTCTTTGTGGCTGCAACACTATATTCCACATTCTGTTTCCTTTCTCTTAGTATCTTTTCATACCTCTGATTTCCCTCTCCCCTGACTCTCAGTCTGAAGAAGGGTCTCGACCCGAGACGTCATCTATTCCTTTTTCTCCAGAGATGCTGCTTGACCCACTGAGTTTCTCCAGCAATTTTGTTCTATCTTCTTTCTCCTACCTTTTTGTACTCATGCATGTTTTTGTTTATTGTAATTGTGAATAGACTTTTTAAAATCTGGATAACATGCAAGATAAAGTTTCTCGCTGTATCTCGGTACGTGTGAAAGCAAACCAGTACCGATACTAATGCCAATACATGATCATCATGATATTAATGTGAAGTGCAAAATGCCTGCCAGTTTCCTGCACTACACCAGTAATTAGACCTCAATGATACTTCATTGGTTGTGACAAGCTTGGAGATGCCTTGATGTAGTGAGACATTGCTGTATATTTTAGTATAGAGATATAGCGCAGAAATAGGCCCTTCGGCCCACCGAGTCCGTGCCGACCAGCGATCCCCGCACATTAATACTATCCTACGCCCGCTAGGGACAATTTACTTTTAAACCAAGCCAATTAACCTACAAACCTGTACTTCTTTGGCCTGTGGGAGGAAACCGAAGATCTCGGAGAAAACCCACGCGGGTCAAGGGGAGAATGTACAAACTCCGTACAGACAGCGCCCGTAGTCAGGCACAAACCCAGGTCTTTGGCACTGTAAGACAGCAACTCAACTGCTGTGCCACCGTGCCGCCCTCAAAATTAGGTATTAAATGAGGCTGATGGATATATTATTTCCAGTTTTCTGCCTGAATTATACTTTTACAACAGGGACAGGTGGACAGCCAAATTTAAATTTCTCTGGGTGCTCCAAATGTCCTCCCACTTTCTAAAGACATGCAGGTTTTGGGATGTGGAAGGAAACCGGAGCACCCATAGGAAACCCAGGAAGATAGAAACATAGAAACATAGAAACATAGAAAATAGGTGCAGGAGTAGGCCATTCGGCCCTTCGAGCCTGCACCGCCATTCAATGTGATCATGGCTGATCATCCAACTCAGTATCCCGTACCTGCCTTCTCTCCATACCCCCTGATCCCTTTAGCCACAAGTGCCACATCTAACGCCCTCTTAAATATAGCCAATGAACTGGCCTCAACTACCTTCTGTGGCAGAGAATTAGATATAGGGAAAGATATAGGGAAAGATATAGGGAAAACATACAAACTCCGCCAAGACAGCACCCATAGTCATGATCGAACCCAGGTCTCTGGCATTGTAAGGCAGCAACTAAACTGCAGTATGGAATTTCAGTTTTGAAGAATGGGCTCAATGTGAGGCACGGTATTGTATTTTTTGTTCAGCTCACAAAATAGTCACACCACTGAAGAAGACCGTTCAGCCCATCTGTTGCATGCCAGCCCACTCTCACAGCTACTCACTGTCATATAATGAACACTTGACGGCACTCAGACTATATTCGCTGGAGTTTAGAAGAATGAGGGGGGACCTCATTGAAATGTACAGAATAGTGAAAGGCATGGATAGAGTGGATGTGGAGAGGATGTTCCCACTAGTGGGGGAGTGTAGGACTAGAGGCCATAGCCTCAGAATTACGGGACATTCTTTTAGGAAGGACATTCTTTTATTGAAACATGTAAGATTATTAAGGGATTGGACACACTAGAGGCAAGCAACGTGATCACAGGGTCTGAAGAAGGGTCTCGACCCAAAATGTCGCCTATCTCCTTCGCTCCTTAGATGCTGCTGCACCCGCTGAGTTTCTCCAGCTTTTTGTGTAACGTGATCACAATGATGGGGGGAATCCAGAACCAGGGGCCACTGTGTAAGAATAAGGGGTAGGCCATTTAGAACGGAGATGAAGAAAAACTTTTTCACACAGAGAGTTGTAAATGCTCTGGGATTCTCTGCCTCAGAGGGCGGTGGAGGCCAATTCTCTGGATGCTTTCAAGAGAGATAGATAGTTCTTAAAGGTAGCAGATCAGGAGATGTTGGGAGAAGGCAGGAACGGGGTACTGATTGGGGATGATCAGCCATGATCATATTGAATGGTGGTGCTGGCTCGAAGGGCACCTATTATCTATTGTCTATTGAAGGTGATGAGGAGGAATTTCTTTAGTCAGAGGGTGGTGAATCTGTGGAATTCTTTGCCACAGAAGGATGTGGAGGCCAAGTCAATGGATATATTTAAGGCAGAGATAGATAGATTCTAGATTAGTATGGGTGTCAGAGGTTATGGGGAGAAGGCAGGAGAATGGGTTTAGGAGGGAGAGATAGATCAGCTATGATTGAATGGCGGAGTAGACTTGATGGGACGAATGGCCTAATCCTGCTCCTATCACTTATGAGCTTATTATCTTATCATCCCTGGTTGGCACCAATTCGGTGCGCCGGAGGGCCTATTTCTGCGCTGTATCTCTGTACTAAAATATATAGCAATGTCTCATTACATCAAGGCATCTCCAAAAAGTTGCCAATCCTTGCAATAGGGGAACCCCCACACGGCCAGGCCATGGAAAGGATTGACAGATTGGCCGCTGTTTCTCCTATCTGTGGGTGGTGGGGCATATGTAGGAAGGAACTGCAGATTCTGGCTTACACCGAGGATGGACACTAAATACTGCAGTAACTCAGCGGGACAGGCAGCATCTCTGGATAGAAGGAAAGGGTGACGTTTCAGGTCGAGACCCCTCTCGACCCGAAACGCCATGCACCGAGTTAATTCCAGTAGCAAATGAGACTACATCATGCTAAATGGTTGAGATGTGTGGGTGGCGTCCAATGTCTTGGTGGGACATGTGGAGTTCATCCACAGGACATTGGGCAAGAGCAAGTCTGCTGCACTGAGTAAATCGGCATGGATCTACCCTCTGTCTCCATGTCTGCAGTGTATAAGATACAATAGAGGGATAACGCCGAACCTTGGGATGCGGAGGGAAACCCGAGCACCTGGAGGAAACCCATGCAGTTACAGGAAGAACATTTCTTTGCCACAGAAAGAGGCCAAGTCAGTGGATACTTTTACGGCAGGGATAGATAGATAGATCCTTGATTAGTACAGGTTTCAAGCGTTATGGGGAGAAGGCAGGAGAATGGGGTTAGGAGGGAGAGATAGATCAGCCATGATTGAATGGCGGAGTAGACTTGATGGGCCAAATGGCCGAATTCTACTCCTATTCCTGGTGACCTTATGACCGAACGTAGAAACTCCTCACAGACAGCACCTGTGGTCGTGATCAACCTGGGGTTCTCTGGGGAGAGTTACTGTGAGACAGCAACTCCATCTGCTCACTACTAATTGTGTAAATAGCACCTCAAAGGCTATTAACCTCCCCAGTGTTTCAGAACCTGCTTTCCCATGCATCGGAAGATGGTCATAAGGTCATAAGTGATAGGGGTAGAATTAGGCCATTTGGCCCATGAAGTCTACTCCCCCATTCAATCATGGCTGATCCATCTTTCCCTCTTTACCCCATTCTCCTGCCTTCTCCCCATAACCCCGACGCCTACACTAATCAAAAAAATGTTCACCCAGAGAGTTGCGAAACTGTGGAATTGTGGGTTGTGGAATCTGTGGGTTGTGGAATTCTCTGTCTCAAAACGCAAGTGCCACCAATTCTCCGGATGATTTCAAGGGAGAGTTAGATAGGGCTCTTAAAGATAGCGGAGTCAAGGTATATGGGGAGAAGGCAGGAACTGGGATACTGATTGTGGATGATCAGCCATGATCACAGTGAATGGCAGTTCTGGCTCGAAGTGGTCGAATGTCCTACTCCTGCACCTTGTATATTGTCTATTGTCTAATATCAGCCCCACACATCTCTTTTAAACTTTGCCCCTCTTACCTTTAGACAAATACCAACAGGCCCCCAGTGAGGTGGGAGGGGATATTGAAAGGAAAGAGAGTTCTAGTCAGGGCGACAGCAAGAGCAGGTGTGACAATAGGCTGCGTGCCACATTTGGCATCACCCCACGACTTGCTTGGGAGCAGACAGAGAAAGATTTTCCAAAAATGATCGCATGAATGCATTTGCCCTTTCGAACGGGAAACCTCTTCATCTGCACGCTGGCATCACAGGAGAGTTGGGTTAAAGTTGCGCTTTGCTGCGGTTCTCAACGAGACTCGCGACAACTTTAAAAAAGCAAACAGACGAAGACCGAAGCTGCCTTTCAGATCTCCCTAAGTCAATTTTTGTGAAGAAAAATTAAAAATGAATGATATGTTGAAATATTAACACAATGCTTATTTAATAAAATGCATGCCAATCCAGGTGCAGAACCTCCGTGCATTTTAAGGGGGAATTAATCAGTGCCTTTCAAAAGTAGGTCCCCTCTTCCTCTCATTTTATTTCACCGACATACTTTGCACAGTCTGATCCCACGGAGGTCTCATGAGGGGAATCGGATCCCACCGGCCCCACTCCCCAATAAGATGTAATACACTTTATGTTACTCTATTCTCAAATTCCTTTTGACAGCTTCAAAGGCCAGCTTACGCACAAGCCAGAATTCATCGCTTGCACACAGCTCTTTAGCAAAAGCCACACTCCTAATGGAAGACTTAACCTGTTTGCTTGACAGAGATTCATTCCTTCACAGAACCCCCCCCCCCCCCTTTTTGGCTTTATATTTTCTTCCATGGGACTTGCCGTCATCAAAAGCTTCCAGCAATTTATTGCGCGCTCCGATTTGCTCCCACGCTCTGCAAAGATGTGGAGAGGTTTGCAGGTTAATTGGCTCTCGGGCAAAAAAATGGTTAATTATCCCTTTTGAGTAGGATAGTGCTTGTGTGCCGGTCGGCACGGGCTCTGAGGGTCGAAGGGCCTGTTAGCGTTCTATATCTCTAAAGTCTAAAGGTGTCGAGGCAGAACGTGAGAACATTTAAGAGGCATTTTTGCAGGTACTTGAATGAACACAGAGGGATATGGACTTAATACAGGCAAATGTGATTAGTGAAGGTCATAAGGCCATAAGGAATAGGAGTAGAATTAGGCCATTTGGCCCATCGAGTCTACTCCACCATTCAATCATGGCTGATCTATCTCTCCCTCCTAACCCCATTCTCCTGCCTTCTCTCCATAACCTCTGACACCCATACCAATCAAGAATCTATCTATCTCTGCCTTAAATATATCCACTGACTTGGCCTCCACAGCCTTCTGTGGCAAAGAATTCTACAGATTCGCCACACTCTGACTAAAGGAATTCCTCCTCATCTCCTGCCTAAAAGAACATCCTTTAATTCTGAGGCTATGACCTCTAGTTCTAGACTCTCCCACTAATGGGAACATCCTCGAGGCATAATGGTCAGCATATACGCAATGGGCCAAATGGCCTGTTTCAATGCTGTAAAGCTCAATGATTGTGCCACTCCCTCTCCCACTAGTATCATTCCCTCTGTTGATATATCAGGAGAGGCAATCTGTAACAACCACAGTTAGGTTCAGCGCAATGTCCCGTTGATATGAAACGCTTATTCTATGTTCACACAAAGAAGTCACAAAAATAATGTGGTAGAAATCGACTTATCTGTACGTCAGAGTTGAGATGCGTTAATAGTGTCTCAGTAACTAAACATGGATACGATGGAATAATGGAAGGGACACCCAGGGTTGGTCTCACTTCCCAATGTTTCCTCTGTCGGATGTCTCCATGAGTGGGAGAGTCTGGGATCAGAGATCATAGCCTCAGAATTAAAGAGGAGAGGGTCCAGAGGAGATTTACCAGAATAATCCCAGGGATGACAGCGATTCACCTTTGATGAATGTTTGACAGCACTGGGCCTGTTCTTGCTGGAGTTTAGAAGGATGAGGGGTGGGGGGGGGGGGGGGGGGTGGGGGGCTCATTGAAACTTACTGAATAGTGAAAGGCCTGGATAGAGTGGATGTGGACGTGGAGAGGATGTTTCCACTGGTGGGAGAGTCTAGGACTAGAGGTCAGCGCCTCAGGATAAAAGGATGTACAATCCCTTTAGAGAGGAGATGAGGAGAAATGTCTTTAGACAGAGGGTGGTGAATCTGTGGAAGTATTTGCCACAGAAGGCTGTGGAGGTCAAGTCAGTGGATATTTTTAAAGCGAAGATAAATAGATTCTTGATTAGTACAGGTGTCAGGGGTTATGGGGAGAGGGCAGGAGAATGGGGTTAGGAGGGAGAGATAGATCAGCCATGATTGAATGGCACAGTAGTAATTCTACTCCAATCACTTAATTATGACCTTATGACCCATGGAACTGAGCCAGAAACACTATGGGGACATGTGGGTGCAGCATATCACCACCAAAGCAATTACCGTGTGGTCCCTCTGAAGAAGGGTCTTGACCCGAACTATCACCCATTCCTTCTCACCAGAGATGCTGCCTGTCCCGCTGAGTTACTCCAGCATTTTGTGCATATCCCTGTTTCAGGAGTCAGTCAGTGTTCAAGGTATATATTTGGACAGGTATATGGATGGGTGGGGGGAGAGGGGGGGGGGGGGGTTCAAAAGGGTATGGGCCACATGCAGGCAAACGGATCCAGCTCGGATAAACATACTGGTCGGCGTGGACTGGTCGAGCCAAAGGGCTTTGTCTCCGTGATGCCTAACTCCACGAGGCTATGAGCAGAATCCCCATGTGCGCTGGGAAAGGGTAACACCTGGAGCCCCATGCCCTCAGGAGAGTGGGATAAACACAAAAGGTGAAAGAGGCGCAAAAATACAAAACAAAGTTTTTTAAAAAAACATCAACTCTTGAAGGACAAACAGCTTTTGAAATCCGGTGACGTGTGAAGTTAAAAAAAAAACAAACTGCTGCTCAGTGTGGTGGCACTAATGTTGCCGTAAGCAGCAAGACCCAAACTTGAGGACTCATGGACATCATCAGCAAATCCCTGCAATTTAATTACCTCCTTCAAATCACCATTGACTCCTTTTATTGTTTGGGAGCAGGTGCAGTGAGTTCAACTGGAGCCAAATGGATATTGGAGAAAGTGTATCAGAGTGTACTGGTGAGACTAAGCCTGGAGGTGTTCGGCTCTCCACAATGGGTTACAAACAATTGAACCGCACACAATATATTACTGAGAAATGCATTTAGTACAGTAAATGCCAGACCTGCAAGAAAGCTAAAAGAGAAACCATATTTGCCACGTATATATATGTGAGTAAAACACTTCTGGCAAGCTGCTGTCCGGGCTGTAATGAAAATCATTTTCAGTGTTAGACCCAGACTGCCTGTTTTTTTTAAATGAAGGAAAGAGATATAAGCAGAGGAAACCGTCAATGCAGTTCCAGTCCCTGGGAAGGAGAGAATATTCTTACAAAGGGACCATAAGGGAGTCTAAATAGCAAGTCTGGTTGTTGTATTTAATCTGTCTGAGGTCCCACAATTCTCAGTCAGGAGATGAATGAGATTAAAGTACCAAATGTACATAGAGAAAGATATGAATTAAGAGCAAGGGGTTGCCATTTGGCCTTCACCATTCCATAAGTGGCGCAGCGGTAGAGCTGCTGCCTTACAGCACCAGCGACCCCGGTTCGATCCTGACCACGGGTGATGTCTGTACGGAGTTTGGAGGAGCAGCATCTCATATTTCGCTTGGGTAGGTTGCACCCCAGCAGTATGAACGTTGACTTCTCTAACTTCAGATAGCCCTTGCTTTCCCTCTCCTTCCCCTCCCCCTTCCCAGTTTTCCCACTAGTCTTACTGTCTCTGCCTACTTTCTATCTTTTTCCCGGCCCCTCCCCAGGCATCAGTCTGAAGAAGGGTCTCGACCCGAAATGTCGCCCATTCCTTCTCTCCATAGATGCTGCCTCACCCGCTGAGTTACTCCAACATTTTGTGTCGACCTGCCGGAGGTTCCAGTTGAGGCAAGTACTATCACCACATTTAAAAAACATTTGGACAAGTAAATGATTGGGAAAGACTTAGAGGAATATGGGCCAAACACAAGCAGGTGAGACCAGTGTAGATGAGATATGGTAGACACAAAATGCTGGAGTAATTCAGCGGGACAGGCAGCATCTCTGGAAAGAAGGAAGGGGTGACGTTTCAGGTCGAGACCCTTCTGCAGACTTAATCTTCATCTTCATGTAGATAAGACATGTTGGTCGACGTTGGCTAGTTGGGCGGAAGGGCTTATTTCTATGGGCACTATATGATTCATGATTGACCACTTATTTTTAAATAATGTCCTCTGGTTTGTGGTTTTCGCACAAGAGGGAGTCTTTTCTCACTCACTCACTCAATATCTCTCAGCATGTTACCTGCTTCAATTAAGTTGCATCTCATTCTTCAGATGGAAGACGATTCTGTTCAAACGTAGGCACAGGGGCCCAGCTGGTAGAGCCACTGCCACACAGCGCCAGAGCCCCGGGTTCCATCCTGGCCTTGGCTGCCGTCTGTGTGCGGTTTGCACCTTCTCCCTGTGATGGCGTGGGTTTCCTACGGGAAACTTCTAAAGAAGCGCGAGTTTGTAGATTAATTGCCCTCTGTAAATTGGCCCTGGTGTGCAGGGAGCGGGTGTGCAATTGGGATACCAGAACTAGTGTGAAGGGGTGATTGAGGGTCAGCGTGGATTTGGTGGGCTGAAGGGCCAGTTTCCATGTTGTGTCTCCAAGCTAAAGTAGAACTAGATGTCATCTCCACCCTTCCCAGATAGCGGTCGAATAAATCACCTCTGAATTATTTCCATTGCATTTTATCCTTGCGTTAGTAAGGAGACAAATACTGTGCACAATACTCCAGATGTGGTCTAACCAGTGACCTATATAATTGAAGTATAACCGCCCTCTTCATATTTAATTAGAGAGTCATAGAGTGATACAGTGTGGAAACAGGCTCTTCGGCCCACACCGGCCAACATGTCACAGCTACACTCGTCCCACTTGCCAATATTTAGTCCATATCGCTCCAAACCTGTCCATTCCATTTAGCAAACCTGTCCTATCCACATGAAATTCTTGCAATAAACAATAGCATTGTGTTAGCTTTCCTAATTACTTACATATCTTAATACATTTTGCAATTCTTACCCTAGTCATCCAAGTAGTCCCACTGGTCGCATCCTTGCATCTCACCATTATCAACCCTTCCCCAGCCAACAATGGCCCATTATGGGTTCCGACCTTCCTTGGTCATCTGTTGCCGGCCCTGCTTTGATCAGGCCTTTAATTTCCTCCAGTTCCTTCCCGTTCAGTCTTCTTTCAGTCCGAAGAAGGGTCCAGGCGGGCAACGTCACCCATCCTTTTTCTCCAGAGATGCTGCCTGACCCACTGACTTACTCCAGCACTTTGTGCCTACCTTCAGTATACACTACCTTTCCCCACATGCTAAGGATGACTGAGTCCACATTGATCAGTGATCCCCGCACATTAACACCACCCTACACATACTAGGGACAATTTTACATTTATACCAATCCAACTAACCGCCAAACCTGTACGTCTTTGGAGTGCTGGAGGAAACCGAAGATCTTGGAGAAAACCCACGCAGGTCACGTGGAGAACATACAAACTCCGTACAGACAAGCACCCGTAGCCGGGATCGAACCTGGGTCTCCGGTGCTGTAAGGCAGTAACTCTACCTGTTCCCAAACCAAGCCATGTTGCAACCTGATAGTATGCTTTCTACAGTGCATCTATGCACGTTTGTAAGCAGGCCCTAGCAGAGGGGGGGGGGGGGGGGGGCAAATCATGGGCCTCATGCCTGTCTGCTTCAAAGAGATCTTGATTTGGGGGCCACAAAAATTGAGGGGCCTCTGCTTGATCTTGGTTTGGGGGGCCTCTGAAATTGAAATTGGCTTTGGCCTCAGTTCATCTTTGAGAGGGCCTGTTTGGTAAGTCATTGAGTATTTCTGGTGGGTTCTGCTTTTCTGCAAGGCCCATGTGGTTGATTCTAAACTGCACCCTATGTTCAGGGCCATCAGTGATGGACAATAAGTGCTGGCTGGGCCAACAGCCTGTATATTTCATGAATGAACAAGAAAAAATATATAAATCAAACCTCTTTCTTAATGTAAGATATTTCCATAGAGGCTGGTGACAGAGCTAGAGAGGTGATTTTTCAGCCTTAGACTACTGTATACTTGGTAAATAAATCTGTAACTGCAAAGGTAAAGAATTAAAACCCTTTTCCCTTGTTGAATGGCATCTGTTTCACATTCACTTCTGCCCTGTGGACCATGCTTCACATCGCTCTACAAAAGGGAGGATGTTCCAATGTTTCTGCAATGTTCATAAATCCAAAAGTTCATAAGTGATAGGAGCAGAACTAGGCCATTTAGCCTATCAAGTCTACTCCGCCATTCAATCATGGCTGATCTATCATCCCATCTCAACCCCATTCTCCTGCCTTCGGCCCATAACCCCTGACACCCACACTAATCAAGAATCTATCTATCTCTGCCTACAAAAATATCCATTGACTTGACCTCCGCAGCCTTCTGGCAATGAATTCCACAGATTCACCACCCTCTGACTAAAGAAATTCCTCCTCATCTCCTCTCTAAAAGAACGTCCTTTTATTCTGAGGCTATGACCTCTGGTCCTAGACTCACCCATTAGTAGAAACATCCACTCCTTTCACTATTCGGTGTTGATCCCCCTCATCCTTCTAAACTCCAGCAAGTACAGGCCCAGTGCCGTCAAACATTCATCGTAGGTTAACCCAGTCAACCCTGGGATCATTCTCATAAATCTCTCTGGACCCTGCCCAACAAAAGCACATCCTTCCTCAGATATGGGCCCCCTTGGTTGAGGTGCGTGCCACATATACTCACGTGGTAACCAGAAGGAATTAAAGAGGCCTCACTTCAAACAACACAGGCTTCTCTCCCCAAAATGCTTGATAGAGCGGGTGGATTGAACCCAGTGAAACGGATTAAGGGGCGGCACAGTGGTGCAACGGTAGAGTTGCTACCGTACAGCACGGTACGGAGTTTGTGCGTTCTTCCCATGCACCTCCCCTCCCTTTCTCCGCGCGTTTCAGTTTCTTCCCACATTCCAACAATGTGCGGGTTTGTAGGTCTGTTTGCTTCTGTAAATCGACCCTAGTGTGTGGGATAGAACCAATGTATCGCTGGTCGCCGTGGACTCGGTGGGCTGAAGGGCCCGTTTCCACACTGTATCTCCAAACTGAAACCCTATACATTTTTGTCTCAGCATTAACGTACACAGAAGGGATAATTTGCAATATCCAATTGGCCTAACAGTACAAAACAGCCTAGAGTGCTTGGGTTAACTGAGCTGGCCACGCAGAAGCCTTGGAGAACATCTTCCTCACTATTGATACACTATTAATATCCCGTTTTCGCCATTCCCCTCTCTCTACATAGCGGGATTTAACTTCCCGCTGTGTCAGAACTGGTACAAAAAAGTTTGGAAGATGACTTAGGTCTTTATTCTTTGGAGCGCAGAAGGTTAAGGGGGGGACTTGATTGAGGTCTTTATAATTATGAAAGGGATAGACAGAGTTGACATGGATAAGCTTTTCCCATTGAGGGTAGGAAAGATTCAAACAAGAGGGCATGACATGAGAATTAAGGGACAGAAGTTTAGGGGTAATATGAGGGGGAACTTCTTTACTCAGAGAGTGGTGGCTGTGTGGAATGAGCTTCCAGCAGAAGTGGTGGAGGCAGGATCGAGTTTAACATTTAAAAGTAAAGTGGATAGGTATATGGACGGGAAGGGAATGGAGGGGTATGGTCTGAGTGCAGGTAGATGGGACTAGGGGAAAATGAATGGTCGGCACGGACTGGAAGGGCCGAGAAGGCCTTTTTCCGTGCTGTAATTGTTATATGGTTATATAGTTTTATTTTACCACAAAAACATCCACTTTTTCCAGGACCTCTGGTATTCCTGGGTGTAGAAACATCAGCATAAATGCAGGAGTAGGCCATTCGGCCCTTTGAGCCAGCACCATCATTCAATGTGATCATGGCTGATCTTCCAACATCAATACCCTGACCCTTTATCAGGCTCTGGGGATTTGTTTGCCTTTAGCATGAGCAGTAATTCTTTATTCGTTCCGATTTCCTTTGGTTGCTCCCTCTCTTAAGACCCTTCCTTGTACAAGATGAATGGTTCAGATGGGCCTTGTTCATCTTGAGGGTAGGTATGAATTTGGGTTAAAGGAACAATCTTACCATTGTGCCTTGCAGCGTGAGCAACAGTTTAGACCATGTTGTTCTATCACTAAGTTTACAAGCATGATCGTCCTTTTTTTAATAAAGTGTACCCAACACCATTGCTGAAATAATTGGGAAACTGTCTGTGATCATAGAATCATAAAATATGATTATAAAGAGTTCTCTCATCCCAGATGCATGTGCAGGATCTTTGAGCTATCTAATCAGTTCTGCCTCCGTGCACCAGTTTGCAGTGCAATTAATACACGCCTGGTCAGCAGAGCATCAAACAACAAGGCTCTTTAGTTGAAGTTACTCTGATTCTGGAATATGGGGGTGAATTTCCAGAGCTACGTTTTTTTCCCCGATGCTGACATGCACTGGGCTTTCTGAATGAAAACAACAGGCAGCAAGGGTGTGATTGTACTCAAAGGAGTGCGGAGGAGATTCGCCAGGATCTTGACCCGAAACGTCACCCATTTCCTTCTCTCCAGAAATGCTGCCTGTCCCGCGGAGTTACTCCAGCAGTTTGCGTTTACCATAGATTTAAACCAGCATCTGCAGTTTTTTCCGACACAGATTCAGCAGGTTGCTGCCTGAATTAGAAGATCTTAGTAATGGGGGGAGATTGAATGGGATAGTGTGTTTTCCATGCAGCAAAAGTAACAATGGGGGTGACCTGATAGAGGTGTGTAAGATTACGAGAGGCCCAAATAAGTTCCTACAACATTGTAACTGGATCGATTGTAATCATGTGTTGTCTTTCTGCTGCCTGGTTAGCACACAACAAAAGCTTTTCACTGTACCTTGGTACACGTGACAATAAACTAAATTAAACTGAAATTCACATCATTCACATCCCAACAGATCAGTGCTGCACAAGTTCCCAGGTTCCCAGGTTATAGGAGCAGAATTAGGCCATTCGGCCCATCAAGTCTACTCCCCCATTCAGTCATGGCTGATCTATCGTTCCCTCTCAGCCCCAATCTCCTGTCTTCTCCCCATAACGCCTGACTAATCAAAAATCTGTCAATCCCCGCCTTAAAAATATCCATTAACTTGGCCTCCACAACCGTCTGTAGAATGTGGAAATACAGTAGATAGTTAAAATCTATTTTCCCCTTGAGGGAATTATTGAGATGAACGCACGGAATCCTTTACGCAGGATACGGGGAATCAAAACCAGACGATCTGTCTGATGACGGAACCCAACCCAAATGTCACCTATCCATGCTCTCCAGAGATGCTGAGTTACTCCAGCACTTTGTGTCCTTTTTTGTAAACCAGCATCTGCAGTTCCTTGTTTCTACACTCCCACCTGGACATTCCCTACGAGCAATTATTCACCACCAGGTGTTTTCCAAGGCCGCCATGACTTAAAATATGTCAAATGCTGTCGGAAGGTTTTGCTGCCTTTCTTTGCCTGGACTTTTCACTCCAAGACGGTCAAAATCACGGTGGCGCAGCCGGTAGAGCCGCTGGCTCGCAATGCCAGAGATACCGGGTTCAATCCTGACCTTGGGTGCTGTCTGTATAGAGTTTGCCCGTTCTCCCTGGGACCACGTGGGTTTCCTCCAGGTGCACCAGTTACCTTCCACATCCCAAAGAGGCGAGAGTTTGCAGGTTATTTGGCCTATGTAAATTGCCCCAACCATGCAGGGAGCGAATGAGAAAGCGGGATAACATAGAACTAGTGAACGGGTGGCCGATGGTCGGCATGGGCTCGTGGGCCAAAGGGAGTGATTCCTTACAGTATCCCTTGTAGATTGGTAACTCCACACTAACCAATTGTAGTGCTTTATTAATGGAAGCTCCGCCTGCTAAGCGGTTTATATTATCAGACCTCAACTCATGCGGTCAGCCGAATAGTTGCTACACTAGCTACAACAACATGCTGAAGTGTACTGTAAGTGATCTTTAATACCATGTTGTGCGAATGACTGGCTCATTTACATGGTGTCAGAAGTGGGATACGAACCACGCCTCCAATTGGAGAAACTGAACTGAATTGCCATGTGGAGTCACAAGCTGACTAACTGAAGTTTTCCATTGTTCGTGGGAATTCTGCAACTATGCTTGGCATTAACGCATGCCAGGATCTAGGCCTGGTTACCTTTGGACCTGCTGTCCATCAAATCTCTCCCACTGAGGGCTCCACTCAGCAGATACTTTCACTGCACAAAGACCTATTTGACGACAAGCTTGGGAAGCTGCCCAACAAGTACAATATCGCCACTGATCCAAATGTTACACCTGTGATCCAAGCACCACACCGTATCCCACTTGCTGTGCGCGACGGAGTATATAATGAGGTCCAGCGGATGGTGTCCCTGGGTGTCATTGCTACGGTTACTGACCCGTCCGACTGGGTTGCCACTATGGTGATTGCAACAAAGAAAAAAGAGGAGGAATCCGTATCTGCATCAACCCCAGAGACCTCAACACAGCGATCAAACGCCCACACTACCCGATGCGAACCGTAGAGGAAGTTGCTGCTCAGATGGGTAACGCATCTGTATTCTCTGTTCTGGATGCCAAAAGTTTGTTTTGGCAGATCCCGCTGGACCCTGACTCGTCCAATCTCACCACAACACTCGGCGCCCCGCTCACCGGCTTCGCCGCCTCCATTCTGCGGGTCTCCGGCACCGTCCCCGGCTACTTCCCCGGTGAAGGGAGGCGATGCGCACCTATACCGCACGCATGTAGGCTAGCCCTTAGATATGGAGATTTTGTGTAGCCATCTATACGTCCCTGTATGCGTTATTGGCGTTTCGGGTACCGTATTATTTAGCCATCACGTATTAGTGTGCTTTGCTTATAGGCTTGATTTAGTTGTGCTTCATTTCATTTCCACAAGGAAAGATGTAGATTGGTTACTCTACACTAACCAATTGTAGTGCTTTATTAGTAGAAGCTCCGCCTGCTAAGCGGTTTATATTATCCGACCTCAACTCATGCAGTCAGTCGAATAGTTGCTACACTAGCTATCGCAACATGCTGAAGTGTACCGTGAGTGATATGTAATGAACTATGTTGTACCATGTTGTGCGAATGACTGGCTCATTTACATCTCTGAACTGAACTAAACTAAACTGAACTAAACTAAACTAAACTAAACTAAACTAAACTAAACTACTGCTTTCAGTTGAGCTTAATCCTACATTGAGTGAAGGAAGGAACTGCAGATGTTGGTTTGCACCCAAGATAACTCTGTGAGTCAGGCTGCATCACTGGAGAAAAGGAATGGGTGATGTTTTGGGTCGAGACCCTTCTTCAGAGTGAGAGTCTGGGGAGAGAGGAAACGAGAGATATGAAAAGGTACAAAGAACATATGAATGAAAGATATAGAAAAGGACAAATCAAAACCATACTTTTTGTGCCTAAACTAAGAACTGCATTTGTACCTGATGTAAAGCATCCTAATTCTGTTTCAAACTCGACCTTGGCCAATTTTGCAATTATTATTAAGGAAGACATGGGCTGGATACAGCCATGCAATTATGTTTACAGGCACCAAAAATCAGTACATTCCATTTTCTCAGAAGTTCTTTTATCATTTCACTTTTGCATCATTGCTCATTGCAAAGATGAGGGAAAGGGTTCGAGCAGTAACAGCCCCAATGAAAGCTGCGAATTAGACTGGACATACACACAAAATGGTGGAGTAACTCAGCGGGTCAGGCAGAATCTCTGGAGATAAGGAATGGGGGACATTTTGGGCCGCGACCCTTCTTCAGGTCCTAGACTCTCCCACTAGTGGAAACATCCTCTCTACATCCACTCTGTCCAGGCCTTTCACTATTCGGTAAATTTCAATGAGGTCCATCTTCACCCTTCTAAACTCCAGTGCCATCAAACATTCATCATAGGCTAACCCAACCAGCCCTAGGATCATTTACGTAAACCCTCTCCAACCCTCTCCGCACCCTCTCCAACTAAAGCACAGCCTTCCTCAGATATGGGGCCCATGGTAGAGTGTCATAGAGTCATAGAGTGATACAGTGTGGAAACAGGCCCTTCGGCCCAACTTTCCCACATTAGCCAACATCTCCCAGCTATTCTAGTCCCACCTGCCTGCGCTTGGCCCATATCCCTCCAAACCTGTCCTATCAATGTACCTGTCTACCTGTAACTGTTTCTTAAATGTTGGGATAGTCCCAGCCTCAAATACCTCCTCTGGCAGCTTGTTCCGTACAACCACCACCCTTTGTGTGAAAAAGTTACCCCTCAGATTCCTATTAAATCTTTTCCCCTTCACCTTGAGCCTGTGTGCTGCATTTACCCGGAACATCACCCATTCCTTCTCTCCAAAGACGCTGCCTCTTCCATTTTGTGTCTATTTTCCATGTAAACAGTATCTGCAGTTCCTTCCTGCACATAACACTGGACAGCCTTTCAGCTCGCCCACAGCAATAATAAGGGTTGAGTTTCCTTTCAAAGGAATGCAGTTGTTATCCGCAGTTGCTTTAAGTGGTCTGATTATTGATCTAGCTACGTTAAATCCCGTATTGGACTGGCATCTTCCTGCCTAAGACCATCCATCCATTGGTTAATTGCTAATCCAATACATATAGACACAAATACACATATGGTATGGCATCACTTTGGATGCAATGAATAGAACAGCAATTTCCAAGGGGAAAATGAATCGTTACCTTATATGACAGGGAACAATTGTAAAACTGCAACAAGGCTACTAAGAATTGCGTAAACCAATGCAGATTCAATACCAAAGATAGGCTCAAACAGCTGGAGTAACTCAGCGAGTCCGGCAGCATCTCTGGTGAGAATGAATGGGTGACGTTTCGGTCCCAGACCTTTCGTCATACTCCAGTCTGAAGAAGGGTCTCGACCCGAAACGTCAACCATTCCTTCTCTCCAGAGATGCTGCCTGTCCTGCTGAGTTACTCCAGCATTTTATGTCTATCTTTGGTTTTAACCAGCATCTGCAGTTCCTTCCTACACATAACACTGGACAGTATGTGTAATACTGAACAGCACCTTCAAATTTTCCTAACATGACATCGCAGAGCAATGATATAGCAATAATTTGCTATTTTCCAAAGTTATAAAATAGTCATACTGCATAGCTACAGGCCCGTCGGTCCAGCGCATCTATTCCAACCATCAAGCCTATTAAAACTACTTGCCTGCATTAATTCCACATACCTCTATGTCGAGGACGGAACAGCAGATGCTGGTTTACACTGAAGATACACACAAAATGCTGGAGCAACTCAGCGTGTCAGGCCGCAACTCTGGAGAGAAAGGATATGGTCGGAGATGGGGTAAGCCCCGAAACGTCACCCATCGTTTGTCTCCAGAGATACTGCTTGAGCTGCTGAGTTATTCCAGCACTATGTATAAACCAGCATCCGGTATAAACATCCATTATGGTCTGGTTTGGCTCAGCCACCAAGCACGACACCTGGAGGCTGCAGCAAATCGTTCGATCCGCAGAGAAGGTTATTGGCTGCAACCTTCCCTCCATTGATGAACTGTACACTGCAAGGGCCAGGAAGCGAGCGGGCAAGATCATCTCTGACCCCTCTCACCCTGGCCACAAACTCTTTGAATCACTTCCCTCTGGAAGGCGACTCCGGACTGTCAAAGCTGCCACAGCCAGACATAAAAACAGTTTTTATGTCTGACTGTGGCAGCTTTGAATCTGTGGCAGCCAAAAATCTGTAGCCTCCCTTTGATCTGGTAATTATTGTTGGTTCACATGCTTGATCAATGGTGTTTTATCATTAATGTTTTATTATTATTAATGTTTAGTGTTTTCTGAGTCATTCGTAACTGCCACTGTATGTCATGTTGTTACTTGTGGGCGGAGCACCAACGCAAATTCCTTGTATGTGAATACTTGGCCAATAAACTTACTCGCTTACTGCAGTTCTCTGTTTCCACTCCAGGCATGTTAGGTTGAAGAGCTCGGCTGGAATTCCCATTCAAGTTTCCAGAGCATAACTGGAAACATTAGCTATTCAATTATAATTGACAGATAAAAATAATCTCAGCGACTGTCGCTAAAATACATATTGCTCCCTGTTGGTAGTTCTAGGTTTTAATCATTTACCAGATGTACCTAATGAAACCTTGACCATCCCACCCAAACCCCGTGGGAGGATCCAGATACCAAGCCACAGCTCACAACCATGGGTTAGATTAGAATAGAGAGCAGGGTAGCGCAGTGGTAGAGACCTGGGTTTGATCCTGACTACGGGTGCTGTCTGTACAGAGTTCGTATGTTCTTCATGTGACCTGCGTGGGTTTTCTCCGGGAGACCCAGTTTCCTCCTACATTCCAAAGACGTACAACGTTGTAGGTTAATGGACTTCTGTAAATTGTCCCTAGTGTGTAGGATAGAACTAGTGTACATGGTGATTGCTGGCCGGCACAGACTCGGTGGGCCGAAGGGCCTGTTTCCATGCTGTATCTCTGCATTAAACTAAACAGCGCAGAACAGCAGCAAGCCCATCGCAGTATCCATTTGCAATGACACTATGGCATTTTCCCAGTTTAGGTTAGTTTAGTTTAGAGATGCAGCGCGGAAACATGCCCTTCAGCCCAGCAAGTCCACGCTTCCATCGATGCCCGTACACTAACACTATCCTACAGACTCGGGACAATTTACAATTTTTACTGAAGCCAAATTAAACTACAAACCTGTATGTCTTTGGAAACCAGAGCACCCGCAGAAAACCCACGCAGGTCAGGGAGAGAACGTACAAACTCCGCACAGACAGCACTCATGGCCAGGATTGAACCCAGGTTTCTGCTGCTCCTCTACCACTGTGCCAATGGGCCGTATTTACCTGATTAAGGCAGCTAACCAACATCGCAGAACAAGTGCAGTTCACCGGATCGCTTGGCCTGTGCTCTGCATTCCTGCCTTACAACAGGAAGTACGATTCAAAAGACCTGAAACCACTTTCGTTCCTCCGGGACGTCCCAAGTTTGTGGAGGTGCTTGTATAAATAGTCGTTTCCCGCCCTTATCTTATCTTACTGCATCATTTAATCGTGTAATTATAGCAGTTAAGGAGTTGTGAGAAGCCAACGAAAACAGATGACCTATAATCATTGCGTTATTAATGCTTCAGAAACGGAATTTCTTACTGCTGAGTTTTCAACAGTCCTGCCAAGATCAACAGCAGTCTTCATTGCCGGTTGCAAAGTACAGTCGTGGTCCTGTATAAAAGGAAGTGAAGGGAGGCCTGGCCAAGCTGGCCATCCGCAAGTGACGGTGCCAGGTGGGAGAGGGCACTGCCCGAGCCGGCTGCCTGCTCCTTCTCCGGGCTTGCGTCAGCGCCCAGGTGGTTTTGGAGAGCAACTACGCACTGTCCACGAGTTCCCTGGGAGAATTCCGGGACCGCTGGGCACCGCGGTGGGAAACATAGAAACATAGAAATTAGGTGCAGGCGTAGGCCATTCAGCCCTTCGAGCCTGCACCGCCATTCAATATGATCATGGCTGATCATCCAACTCAGTATCCCGTACCTGCCTTCTCTCCATACCCACTGATCCCCTTAGCCACAAGGGCCACATCTAACTCCCTCTTAAATATAGCCAATGAACTGGCCTCAACTACCCTCTGTGGCAGAGAGTTCCAGAGACTCACCACTCTCTGTGTGAAAAAAGTCCTTCTCATCTCGGTCCTAAAGGATTTCCCCCTTATCCTTAAGCTGTGACCCCTTGTCCTGGACCTCCCCAACATCGGGAACAATCCGGGAGGGGGAGGGTGGAATGCATCTTCAATATGGATGGTGATATAGTCGTATAGTAGTTTATTTAGTGTATTTGTTTGACGTACTATGTTGGTGGGTTTTGGTTTGATTTATTTCGTACTATAAATATATTGTAAATGATTGACGAAATTATTTTTGCGTTAAAAAAAAGGAAGCGAAGGATCCATATGGTTTCATAGATACATAGAAAATATGTGCCAGCACCGCCATTCAATGTGATCATGGCTGATCATCCACAATCAGTACCCCGTTCCTGCTTTCTCCCCATATCCCTTGATTCCACTAGCCCTAAGAGCTCTATCTAACTCTGCTTTGAATAGAAACATAGAAACATAGAAAAATAGGTGCAGGAGTAGGCCATTCGGCCCTTCGAGCCTGCACCGCCATTCAATGTGATCATGGCTGATCATCCAACTCAGTATCCCGTACCTGCCTTCTCTCCATACCCCATGATCCCTTTAGCCTCAAGTGCCCCATCTAACGCCCTCTTAAATATAGCCAATGAACTGGCCTCAACTACCTTCTGTGGCAGAGAATTCCAGAGACTCACCACTCTCTGTGTAAAGAATGTTTTCCTTATCTCGGTCCTAAAGGAATTCCCCCTTATCCTTAGACTGTGACCCCTTGTTCTGGACTCCCCCAACATCGGGAACAATCTTCCAGCATCTAGCTTGTCCAACCCCTTAAGAATTTTGTAAGTTTCTATAAGATCCCCCCTCAATCTTCTAAATTCCAGCGAGTACAAGCTGAGTCTATCCAATCTTTCCTCATATGAAAGTCCTGACACCCCAAGAATCAGTCTGGTGAATCTTCTCTGTACCCCCTCTATGGCAAGGATGTCTTTCCTCAGATTTGGAGACCAAAACTGTACGCAATACTCCAGGTGTGGCCTCACCAAAACCCTGTACAACTGCAGTAGAACCTCCCTGCTCCTATACTCAAATCCTTTCGCTATGAAGGCTAACATACCATTTGCTTTCTTCACTGCCTGCTGCACCTGCATGCATACTTTCAATGACTGGTGTACCATGACACCCAGGTCTTGTTGCATCTCCCCTTTTCCTAATCTGCCACCATTCAGATAATAGTCTACCCTCATGTTTTTGCCACCAAAGTGGATAACCTCACATTTATCCACATTATACTGCATCTGCCATGCATCTGCCCAAATCACCCTGCAGCCTCCAAGCATCCTCCTCACACCTAACTATACCCCCCAGCTTGGTGTCATCTGCAAATTTGGAGATGTTGCATTGAATTCCCTCGTCCAAATCATTAATATATATTGTAAATAGCTGGGGTCCCAGCACTGAGCCTTGCGGCACCCCACTAGTCACTGCCTGCCATTCTGAAAAGGACCCGTTTACTCCTACCCTTTGCCTCCTGTCTGCTAGCCAGTTCTCTATCCACATCAATACTGAACCCCCAATACCGTGTGCTTTAAGTTTGTATGCTAATCTCTTATGCGGGACCTTGTCGAAAGCCTTCTGAAAGTCTAGATATAACACATCCACTGGTTCTCCCTTATCCACTCTACTAGTTACATCCTCGAAAAATTCTATCTGATTTGTCAGACATGATTTACCTTTCGTAAATCCATGCTGACTTTGTCCAATGATTTCACCACTTTCCAAATGCGCTGCTATCCCATCTTTAATAACTGACTCTAGCAGTTTCCCCACTACCGAATGCATCCAGTGAATTGGCCTTTGAGGCAGAGAATTCCACAATTTCACAACTATCTGGGTTTTTCCTCATCTCAGTTCCAAATGGCCTACCCCGCATTCTTAAACTGTGACCCCTGGTTCTGGCTTCCCCAAACATCGGGAACATGTGTCCTGCATCTAGCCTGTCCAATCCCTTAATAGTTTTATATGTTTCTACAAGGTCCCCTCTCACCCTTCTAAATTCCAGCAGCACCTGAACCTCTGGTTATAATCATTCAGCCTGACCACGTTGTCAAAGTGACGACTGAAGAAAAGTTGGTCAGAGGTAAGTTGTGTAGGGAGAGGTTTTCTGCTGCGGGTAAAAGTTATCCACCGCCCTCGTTCTGAGCCTTCATCTTGTTCTGCCTACCTTTGTGAGTGGCCACGGAGGCGCAGCGGTAGAGCTGCTATCTTACTGCGTTTGTAGCACTGGAGACCCGGGTTTGATCCCGACAACGGGTGCTGTCTGTGCGGAGTTTGCACGTTCTCCCCGTGACCTGCGTGGGCTTTGTACAAGTGCTCGGGCTTCCTCCCGCTTTCCAAAGATGTGGAGCTTTGTGGGTTAATTGGCTTCGGTAAAATTGTCCCTAGTGTGTAGGATAGGAACAGGCAAACTTTATTGTCACTTGTGACTGGGCACAGTGAGATTCTTTGCTTGCAAACACAATGGCGCTGACACGGCTTCCCCGTTTGGTCTCTCCCCTCCCCACCCCCCCCAGCGGTTCCCCCGTTGACCTTTGTCCCTCCCCCCTATTGTCCTGATCGGGGGTACTGATTGGAGATGATCAGACATGATCACATTGAATGGCAGTGCAGGCTCAAAGGGCCGAATGGCCTACCCCTGCACCTATTGTCTATTGTCTACTGTCCATTGTCTATTGTCCGTTGTTCTTCCCCATCCTCCCCCCACGCCAGGTCCTTCCCCAGCCCCCTATAGTGCTAGGGTGCGGGGATCATTGGTTTGCACGGGCACGGTGGGCCGAAGGGCCTGTTTCCACGCTTTAAACTGAACTAAACTAAACACTGAGCCTGCATGAACCTGGTAATCACGTTTTCAGGTTTCTGTGACATCTCTCCGATGACGTGCACGGAATTAGGGCGCGGCCAGGATGATATAGGGCTTTGATGATGATGCTGTCTGTCCTCTTAGGCATTCCTTCGATGGTGGAGAGGTCATTTACTGTGATGAACCGGGCAAAAATCTATCACTCTCTATAATCAGGATTGGACCTTTGGACTGAAATGAGGAGAAGATTGGCTCCTTTTCAGGAAGGAATATTGCTGACCCCCATCTCTCTACTCCTTTTGTTCTTTGTCAGCGTATGGCAATCCTACCGCAAACTTTAAACTCATGGTGTCCAAGTAGAAGATATTCCAGGTTGTGCATCCATTTTTGAATGGATCATCAGCTGGTTAAAAGGGGTGACAGCATCTTTGAAGCTGTAAAGGTGGTGGACAGAATGGATGTGGAGAGAATGTTTCCACTAGTGGGAGAGTCTCGGACCAGAGGCCTTAGTCTCTGAATAAAAGGACATACCCCTAGAAAGGAGATGAGGAGGAATTTCTTTACTCGGATGGTGGTGACTCTGTGGAATTTATTGCCACAGACGGCTCTGTAGGCCAAGTCAATGGATGCTTTTAAGGCGGAAATTGATGGATTCTTGATTAGAGCGGGTGTCAGGGGTTATGGGGGAAAGGCAGGAGAATGGGGTTGAGAGGGAGAGATAGGTCAGCCATGATTGAATGACGAATGGCTTAATCTTGCTCCTATAATTTAGGAATTTATAAATCTGTTTCTGGAGAAAAAGAGAACATGGATGAAATCCTGGAGTTTCCGTCCCATGGCGTCATAGTCATGGGAGTCTGGTAACCTTTGACCTGCACCTTCGGCCATCTTTGCCTCTGGGGCAGCTGGCACGTCCATGTCGCTCGATTCGATCGTCCTCGACTACCAGTGAAGTTGGCTTGTCTTCACCATCTTCAAATTTGTTTTCTAATTCATGAACAAGGATGTTCAAAGAAAACGAGAAGGAAACTAGGCTTCTTTTGAATGCCCAGCATGACATTTCTCATGGGCTGCCGACTGATTAATCTTTAATTCCTGGAGACTCCAGGAGCATCTTGAAGGGTTGGCCACCCTGGAGGGGAGGGGGGAAATCTGGCAAAAGTGAAGAAATCAAACTAGTTATTTATGTCTTGAAGCGCGACAATAATTCTCCACGGGATCACAGCCTGACGTTCCACGCTAAATATGTCAAATCAAAGCTATGCTGCAGAATAGTCCAGTCATCAGCATTGGTTTAATGGCTTGTAGCCTCTGATTAACATTTAATAGTCACAGGCTGGTTATAGCACATTTTAACATACAGTCTGTGTGTACAGCCTTTAAATGGGGTTACATTGCCTCATCAGCTTAATATGCAAATTTAGATTCTGGCAAGCCATTTTCAGCTCCCAACATTTCCTGATAAGAGGATTTCATTGCATCTACTTTACCCAGTTAGAAAAATCCACTTAGCACCAGTAAACATTGTGGGAACTAGATTTTGGATGGCGATGAGCTGGAGAAATTCAAAGCTCGTTTTGTGTGGAAAGGAACTGCAGCCGCTGGTTTGTACTGAAGAAAGACAAAGCTAGTTTAGTTTAGTTTAGCGCGGAAACAGGCCCCTCGGCCCACCGATTCTGCTCCGACCAAGTGATCCCAGCACACGCCCCCCCACTTTCCTACACATGGGGGGGGGGGGCGATTTACAATCTTTACCGATGCCAATTAATCTACAAACCTGTACGTCTTTGGAGTGTGGGGGGAAACTGGAGCACCCGGAGAAAACCCACGCAGGTCACAGGGAAAACGAACAAACGCTTCACAGATAGCGCCCGTAGTCTGGATCTAGCCTGGGTCTCGTGTGCGGTAAGGAAACAATTCTACCACTGCGCCACCGTACAACCCCCAAAGAAAAAGGATGGGTAGCTGGTGAGCATGAGGTGGAGCAGAGGGGAACAGTGAGAGAGGGTCTCACAGAACCTCCCATCGGAGAGAGGAGGAGATCTTCATCAAAGTTGGCACACCTTGAACAGATTTTGCAGTGGAGCAGACAAAATGTGCAGACGCTGGTTTAAACCGAAGATAGACACAAAATGCTGGAGTAACTCAGCGGGACAGGCAGCATCCTCTGGCCCACCAGTGCTTTTTCTCCCGAAATGCTGCCTAACCCGCTGAGTTACTGCAGCACTTGTTGCGAAACAGGGCTAGTTTGGAGGGTTATGGGCCAAACTCAGGCAAGTGGGAATAGTGTAGCTGGGGCATGTTGGTTGTCACGTGCAAGTTGTGCCGAAGGGCCTGTTTCCACACTGTAAGACTGTATTACTCTGTGACCACAATTGGTTCACTAGCAATATCATATTGGTGTGTGTGAGATCTCGCTGTGTAAAACTGGCCAATGTATTTGTGCAGGAACGAACTGCAGATGACGGTTTACACCGAAGATAGACTCAAAAAGCTGGAGTAACTCAGCCGGTCGGGCAGCATCTCTGCAGAAAAGGAATAGGTCACTTTTTGGGTCAAGATCCTTATTCTGACTGTGAACAATGGGGTGGGATATTGCATCCTTCACATGGTCCACCCTGTTTCGACTAATGCAATCAACCCAACGTGCACAAACAAATAGATGTCGTTTTTCACGCCACTTGATCTGCAACTTTAGGCTGTGCACTCCATAAGCAAGAAGAAGACTGTGAACAGTGACCAACAATGGACCATTGTGGGCTCCACGTTTCCTTGATCAACGTTGCTGGCTTTGATATGTCAATAGACAATAGACAATAGGTGCAGGAGTAGGCCATTCGGTCCTTCGAGCCAGCACCGCCAATTAATGTGATCATGGCTGATCATCTCCAATCAGTACCCCGTTCCTGCCCTCTTCCCATATCCCCTGACTCCTCTGTCTTTAAGAGCCCTATCTAGCTCTCTCTTGAAGGCATCCAGAGAACCGGCCTCCACCGCCCTCTGAGGCAGAGAATTCCACAGACTCACCACTCTCTGTGAGAAAAAGTGTTTCCTCGTCTCCGTTCTAAATGGCTTACTCCTTATTCTTAAACTGTGGCCCCTGGTTCTGGACTCCCCCAACATGTTTCCTACCTCTAGCATGTCCAAACCCTTAATAATCTTATATGTTTCAATGAGATACCCTCTCAACCTTCTAAACTCCAGAGATACAAGCCCAGCCGCTCCATTCTCTCCGCATATGACAGTCCCGCCATCCCGGGAATTGACCTTGTGAACCTACGCTGCACTCCCTCAATAGCAAGAATGTCCTTCCTTAAATTAGGGGACCAAAACTGCACACAATACTCCAGGTGTGGTCTCACTAGGGCTCTGTACAACTGCAGAAGGACCTCTTTCCTCTTATAATCAACTCCTCTTGTTATAAAGGCCAACATGCCATTCGCTTTCTTCACTGCATGCTTACTTTCATAGACTGATGAACAAGGACCCCCAGATCCCGTTGTACTTCCCCTTTTCCCAACTTGACGCCATTTAGATAGTAATCTGCCTTCATGTTTTTGCTACCAAAGTGGATAACCTCAGATTTATCCGCATTAAACTTCATCTGCCATGCATCTGCCCACTCCCCCAACCTGTCCAAGTCACCCTTCATTCTCATAGCATCCTCCTCACAGTTCACACTGCCACCCAGCTTTGTGTCATCTACAAATTTGTTAATGTTGCTTTGCATATGTCCTTGTTAATGTCCTTTTTACATATCTTTCATTCATTTGTTCTATGTACCTTTTCATATCTCTTGTTTCACCTCTCCCCTCACTCTCAGTCCGGAGAAGGGACTCGACCCGAACCGTCACATGTTCCTTTTCTCCAGAGAGGCCACCTGACCCGCTGAGTTATTCCGGCATTTTATGTCTATCTTTGGCCAATTTGTTACAGCAGCGAGAATACTTCACATGTGCATCATTAGTTCTAAAGCACCATTAGCTGCTCTTCTCTTCATTCAATCCGGGACATTGCGTGCAAACGTGGCTTGTCCAAGGCCATCTGCATTACAAAAGACCCCACACATCTCGTTCACTGTTCACTCTGCTGCCTTCGGGCAAAAGGTATCGCAGTATAAGGAGCAGAACGGCCAAGCTTTGCAACAGCTTCTTCCACCGAGCCATCAGACACTTGAATTCCATATAATGTGCCGCCACTATTATCTATTTTATCTTTTTTATCTAATTTATCTTTTTATGCACGGTGAGCCAGATGCAACGGAATTTCGTTCAGACTTGCATTTGTTGGTGTATTTTTGAATGACAATAAAGTCTTTGATTGATTGGGGTTTTTAAAACGTGCTCTATAAAATATTTTCCTTTACAATCACAATCAGTCACAATCATACTTTATTAGCCAAGTATGTTTTGCAACATACGAGGAATTTCAGTTGCCAACTCAGTCATACCAATAAAAAGCAACGGAACACACAAAACACATTTTAACATAAACATCCACCACAGTGACTCCTCCACATTCCTCACAGTGACGGAAGGCGAATACCCTTACATATTTGTCAATGGACATGGAACCGATAGTAATTCATATGAGGGAAATATGTAACACGCAGCATAGCGCACAAGGAATGTGCAGAAACTTAAGGATGAAAGCAATGAAGATATCTAACTTTGTTGTGGCCTGGTTAATAGCCAAATAATAGCCTATGTTCACTGATTGCTTGTTTCTGTGTACTCCACAAGGGCTTGGTGCTGTAATTTATCAATAAGGTAATCGCCTTTATCTTGCAACAACATTGCTTTGTGTATTTCTGTGATTCCGGTAAACAAAGAACGATAATCCTTTAGGACTGCGATCTTGCCGTCAAATGTATCCACAGTCACGGACACTCAATGTTCTTTACACTCAGGTCAACACACTGATGATACTCTCAGTATCATAATCATAATTATAATCGTAATTTATTAATCAAGTATGTATGAAGTTCAATTACACCGCTGCGCCGGTCAAAAAGGCATAGCAACGACTGTTCTTCCTAAGAACATTGGAACGGACTGGTCTGCCCCAACAGCTGCTGACGACCTTCTACCGCTGCACCACAGAGAGCATACTAACGTATGGCATCTCAGTGCGGTATCTCAGCTGCACGGAGGCGGAGAGGAGAGCTCTTCAGCGCGTTGTCCACAGAGCGCAACAGATTATTGGGACACCGCTACCAGCCTTGGAGGGCATCTGAATAAATGAATGAATGAATAGCCTTTATTGTCATTCAGACCTTTCGGTCTGAACGAAATTTCGTGCCTGCAGTCATACATATATAAAAATAACAAAACCACACAATAAACACAAAATTAACATCCACCACAGTGAGTTCACCAAACACCTCCTCACTGTGGTGGAAGGCAAAAGTCTTAGAGTCTCTGTCTTCTTCCCTCCTTATTCTCCCTCTGCGCTGAGGAGATCCAGGCCTCCGATGCTGCTGTCCACCACGCCCGTGGGCCAGTCCACCAGGCCCACGGTGCCTCAGGAAGGCTGTCAGCATCCATAAAGACTCCTCTCACCCTTGTAATGGACTGTTCGAACTACTCCCTTCCGGCAGACGCTACAAGGCCTTCTACACCTCCAGACTCAGGAACAGCTTCATTCCCAGAGCTATAGCGGCTCTGAACCGGCCCTGCTGAGTGCCCCCCCACCCCCATGGACTGTCTCCCTCGGATAGTCACGTCGCACAGACACATCTGCACTGTAGTCTGTTTTCACTTTACTGTTCTAATGTTCGTTTTACAAACCTTGTTCTCGGGGTATCTATATCTAAACCTAAATTTTATTTGTCAATTAAGTTATGACATCGGATGGAAATTGCAAACCAAATCTCGTTGCACTTATGTGTAATGACAATAAAATATATTATTATTATTATTATTAAACTTCAGTGAAATAAATTTCTAAGATAGGGAGCAAAACGCTGGTGCTACCACATTATGAGTTTAATGTATCTGAGTCACGGAGTCATAGACTGATACAGTGTGGAAACAGGCCCTTCGGCCCATCTTGCCCACACTGACCATCATGTCGCAGCAACACTAGTCCCATCTGCCTGCGTTTGGCCCATTTCCCTCCAAATTTATCTCATTGAAACATATAAGATCATTAAGAAGGGTTTCGGCCCAAAATGTTGCCTATTTCCTTCGCTCCAAAGATGCTGCCGCAGCTGCTGAGTTTTTCCAGCAGTTTTGTCTGCCTAAGATTATTAAGGGTTTGGGCACACTAGAGGCAGGAAACATGTTCCCAATGTTGGGGGAGTCCAGAACCAGGGGCCACAGTTTAAGAATGAGGGGTAAGCCATTTAGAACGGAGATGAGGAAACACTTCTTCTCACAGAGAGTTGTGAGTCTGTGGAATTCTCTGCCTCAGAGGGCGGTGGAGGCCGGTTCTCTGGATGCTTTCAAGAGAGGGATAGATAGAGCTCTTAAAGATAGTGGAGTTAAGGGATATGGGGAGAAAGCAGGAACGGGGTACTGATTGTGCATGATCAGCCACGATCACATTGAATGGCGGTGCTGGCTTGAAGGGCCAAATGGCCTACTCCTGCAACTATTGTCTATTGTCTATAACCCGTCCTATCCATGTACCTGCCTTACTGTTTCCTAAATGATGGGATAGTCCCAGCCTCAACTACCTCCTCTGGCAGCTTGTTCCATACATGCACCACCCTCTGTGTGAAAAAGGTACCGCTCAGATTCCTATTAAATATTTTCCCCTTCACCTTAAACTTATGTCCTCTGGTCCTGGATTCCCATGCTCTGGACAAGAGACTCTGTGCATCTACCCGATCTATTCCTCTTATGATTTTGTCAGCAGGAATGAAATTCCAGGCTCACGCAGGGAACCAGTCTGAAGAAGGCTCCCGACCCGAAACATCACCTATCCATGTTCTCCAGAGATGCTGCCTGACCTGCCAAGTTACTCCAGCACTTTGAGTAGGGTTTGAGTACAAGAGCAGGGAGGTTCTACTGCAGTTGTACAGGGTCTTGGTGAGGCCACACCTGGAGTAATGGGTACAGTTAGGGTCTCCTAATCTGAGGAAATACATTCTTGCCATAGAGGGAGTACAGAGAAGGTTCACCAGACTGATTCCTGGGATGGCAGAACTTCCATATGAAGAAAGACTGGATAGACTCGGCTTGTACTCGCTGGAATTTAGAAGATTGAGGGGGGATCTCATAGAGACTTACAAAATTCTTAAGGGGTTGTACAGGCTAGATGCAGGAAGATTGTTCCGGATGTTGGGAAAGTCCAGGACAAGGGGTCACTGTTTAAGGATAAGGGGGAAGTCTTTTAGGAGCGAGATGAGAAAATCATTTTTCACACAGAGAGTGGTGAGTCTGTGGAATTCTCTACCACAGAAGGTAGTTGAGGCCAGTTTGTTGGTTATATTTAAGAGGCAGTTAGATGTGGCCCTTGTGGCTAATGGGATCAGGGGGTATGGAGATAAGGCAGGTACAGGATACTGAGTTGGATGATCAGCCATGATCACATTGAATGGCGGCGCAGGCTCGAAGGACCAAATGGCCTACTCCTGCACCTATTTTCTATGTTTCTATGTTTCTATGTTTTGTGTCTTTTCTCACATGAACAGTACGGGCGGCACGGTGGCGCAGCGGTAGAGTTTCTGCCTTACAGCGCCAGAGACCCAGGTTCGATCCCGACTATGGGTGCTGTCTGCACAGAGTTTGTACATTCTCCTCGTGACCATGTGGGTTTTCCCCGGTTTACTCCCACACTCTAAGGACGTGCAGGTTTGTAGGTTAATTGGCTATATGAAATTGGTATCAATGTTTAATTGGTATTAAATGAAAATTAGTGTGTGTAGGATAGTGTGGAGATCGCTGGTCGGTATGGACTCGGTGGGCCGAAGAGCCTTTTTCCCTTCTCTATCTCTAAACTATTATGAAAACTAAACTAAGATCATCAGCTTGCCTGGGACTGTGTGTGAATTTTTGCTCGTGCCTACCCTTTCTATTTCCACTTGCCTTCTCATGTCCTCTTCAATGTTTCTCCGTTTTACGAACCATCAAATTCTGTCCTTGAAGAATTTATGGACACTGCCTCTGCAACTGCTCCCAGTTAAAGTTTACGTTCTAAGTGCCCTCGCCCCTCAAGCCGTGACCCACCCGCCACCTGTCTGCACAATAGCCTCCCTCTAATTCTCTTTGGGAACTGTGTCACATCTGTGCCCTGTCATTAGCCTCTTGCCAGTCGGCAAAGACAATCGATCAGTTGTCTACCTAGACATAAACCCCCACCCCCCCCCCCCCCCCCCCCCAATAATCCTGAAGACCTCTAACATATCGTCTGTTAACCTTTGTGAACAGGAAGACAACTTACCTTCACAGTGCCCAGAACGGACCAGCAGTTCATGGCCCTTCATCTATCATTCAATACTTGCTCAGTCTCTTTTCACAAGCCCTTCGATCCCAATAACCTCTTTTAAAGCCGGTTTATAAAAAGCGATTAAACGGGGCCAGATTTTATGGGGCCTACCATTCGAAGCAGAACGGCATCCTGGAACTTCTTTTTATCAACTTGATAAATGTGAAATCCATTTCTAATTTGCGTGAAAGCCATTTTATTGAATCCTGTCAGTCTGTCATCAGTTGTAAATTTTTTTTAAAAGAGTAAATAAAAGAACGTTGTGATCATCCACTCTGTGAGAATCAGAGGTGTAAGCATGCGAGTGTGTATACACAGGGGTTGTTAAGGATGAGACACAAGCTCGCTCGCACCTTTAGAAATACCTTTAAAATCTATCGTAGAAGAGGATGGGGCTCACGCACACACATACACAGGCATATACACACTCACATACACACGAACACACACGCAGAGGCATAGTATACACACATACAAACACATGCAGAGGCATATAGACACATACACAAGCACACTAACACACACAGAAGCATATACACATACACAGAGGCATATACACATACACAGAGGCATATACACAGGCATATACACACACAGAGGCATTCACACACAGGCATATACACACATGCACAAACACACACACACAGGCATATACACACATGCACAAACACACACACACAGACATATACACACATGCACAAACACACACACAGAGGCATATACACACAGGCTGCTGCCAGGTTAGGGCGGAAAGCTGTAGGTGGGACTGCTCAGTACTTTTTGTAACTTTGTTGGCGCCGAAACATGGCGACACTTGTGTCCTGCCTAGGTTGTACGCAGAACAAAGCATTTCACTGTACGCAGGCTCACATGATAATAATGTATCATTCGTCCGTTCACATACACGCACGCAGAAATACCAACACAGCCACATGGAAACACTCATGAACACATTCACACATATACTTCCACACACACACGCTCAGACACACACACACACTCAGACACACACACACACTCAGACACACACAAACACACACACACACTCAGACACACAAACATACACACACACGCTCAGACACACATAAACATGCACACACACTCAGACACACACAAACATACACACACACACACACTCAAATATGCACCCACACACACACTTTGACAAACATAAATATGCACACACACACACACTCAGACACACATAAACATACACTCAGACACACATAAACATGCACACACACACACACGCTCAGATACACGCAAACATACACACACAAGCTCAGACACACACAAACATGCACACATACACAAACACACACACAAATGTAGTCTGCACCCTGCAAACGGAAGTTTTTAACTGCTCTCACAAAATCACAGCAGGCGTATTTGCGGTGTTCACACGACGACAGTTAATCTAATTTGGTACAGCTGCTAATTCACTATCAATAGTGTGTTAGCGATTTGCTATGTAAACGGCCCATCAGACCGGTCCTCAGTAAAGTGGCAATAAAATGTGTTCAGTATCATTCCTCACCTTAATAAGCAGCAGTGAGGGGAAGAAAGGGAAAACTTGTACCAATTTCAATTTACTGATTCAGCTGTTACAATTTTTATGCTCGGTACTAATGAGTTTTACCAAAGAAGAATCACCCAGAATTTTACAGCTGCTATTAAGCTCTATGTAAATGATATTCTGTTATTCTTCGCACTTGGGTTGTGGCAGGCAGTATGATGCAAATGTTGCTCTTCGTGTCATTCATATCCAAGACAAATAGGTTGAAAATGTTGTGCTGCCCTTGAAACTAATGGCTGGTTTACTGTGTAAGGTGACGACAGACACAGAATGCTGGAGTGACTCAGCGGGACAGGCAGTCTGAAGAAGGGTCTCGACCCGAAACGTCACCCATTCCTTCTCTCCAGGGATGCAGCCTGTCCCCGTGAGTTACTCCAGCATTTTGTGTCCTATCTTCAGTTTAAACCAGCATCTGCGGTTCCTTCCTACAAATGATGTGTTCCCTTGACATGTCTCTGCTGCTTCCAATTCACGTCCCATTGTTTTGAGCAGAAAGATTCCCGTCACTGGTAAGGTTAAGCATATTTTACCTGCGTGAAATTAACTTGGTAATAAAGCGGAATATCTTGGTCGCATTAAATGCCCAACGAAATTGAAGGAAGCAAGTATGAACAAAAGAGACTGGAGTTATGTTCGAGATTGCTTGTAATACTGACCATAGATTTGGACCATAGATCACAGATCATTATGGACCATAGACCAGAGATACTACAAACCCACTGACTCCCATGGCTATCTAGACTACACTTCTTCCCACCCTGATTCCTGTAAGGACTCTATCCCCTACTGCCAATTCCTCCGTCTACGCCGCATCTGCACCCAGGATGAGGTGTTCCAAACCAGAGTATCGAAGATGTCCTCAATCTTTAGGGAATGGGGGTTCCCGTCTTTGACTATAGATGAGGCTCTCACCAGGGTCTCCTCTATATCCCGTAGCTCCGATCCCACTCCCCATCCCCCCACTCGTAACAAGGATAGTTCCCCTTGTCATCATCTTCCACCTTACCAGCCGTCACATACAACAGATAATCCTCCAACATTTTCGCCACCTCCAATGGGGATCCCACCACTGGCCACATCTTCCCATCTCCTCCCCTTTCAGCTTTCCACAGAGAACGCTCCCTCAGTAACTCACTGGTCAATTCGTCCCTTCCCACCCAAACCACCCCCTCTCATGGTACTTTCCCAGCAACCACAGGAAATGCTACACTTATCGTTTTATCTCCCCCCTTGACTCCATCCAAAGGACCCAAGCCGTCTTTCCAGGTGAGGCAGAGGTTCACCTGCACCTCCTCCAACCTCCTCTATTGCATCCGCTGCTCTAGGTGTCAACTGCTCTACATCGGTGAGACCAAGTGTAGGCTTGGCGATCGCTTCGCCCAACACCTCAGCTCGGTTTGCAATAACCAACCTGATCTCCCGGTGGCTCAGCATTTCAACTTCCCCTCCCATTCCAAATCCGACCTTTCTGTCCTGGGCCTCCTCCATGGCCAGAGTGAGTCCCACCGCAAGTTGGAGAAACAGCACCTCATATTTGGCTTGGGCAGTTTACACCCCAGCGGTATGAACATTGACTTCTCCAATTTCAGGTAGTCGTTACTTTCTTCCTCCTTCCCCTCCCCTTCCCAGCTCTCCCACAGCCTCTTCATTTCTTCTTCCCCCCCCACCCCCTCATTAGTCTGAAGGAGAGTCTCGACCCGAAACGTCGCCCATTCCTTCTCTCCAGAGATGCTGCCTGTCCCTCTGAGTTACTCCAGCATTTTGTGTAGACCAGGTATGTAGATTCATTGGCTTCGGTATAATTGTAAATTATCCCTAGTGTGTAGGATGGTGTTAATGTGCAGAGATCGCTGGTCAGTGTGGACTCGGTGGGCCGAAGGGCCTGTTTCCGCACTGTATCTCTAAACTAAAGCATGATTTCCAGTCAGCGGAAAGACAATATCCGATTGCAATCGAGCCATTTACAGTGGATAGATACATGATAAGGGAAATCCGTTTAGTGCAAGGTAAAGCCAGCAAGGTCCGTTCAAGGATAGTCCGAGTGTCACCAATGAGGTAGATAGTAGTGTAGGACTGCTCTCTGGTTGTGGTAGGATGGTTCAGTTGGCCTACATTAGAATCCCATGCTTTAAAATTTCCTTCCAGACAGAACACTGTTTCTATTGTCTTGCTCTTGAATCTCCCCTCAAAAAATAGGCAGTTAAAATGCTAAAGAGTTGGTTTGCATACTCATTAACTTTAGAATAGCTGCAGGTTATCACTTAAATCAGCCATTTATTTAAGTCCACAAAATAAATGAATGTTGATGGCACTGATTACTGTTCATTAACACTAATGCTTGTCTTCATCCCAATAATGCACATCTGCAGGTAGACTTTGTGCAAACTCAAGGATTGTATATGTACCACAAGAAAGCATGAACAGGAGAACCAAGGGTATGGAGTTCATCCCATTGGCTTCTCTCTTGCAGTGTTGGAGACGCGGGAGACTGCAGATGCTGGCAACGTGCTGGAAAAAACACAAAGTGCTGGAGGAACTCTGTGGGCCAGGCGGCATCGGTGGAGGGAATGGACAGATGACGCTTTGGGCCAAGAGCCTTCTTCAGATTCTGAACAAGGGCCCAGACCCGAAACGTCACCTGTCCTTGTTCTCCAGAGATGTTACCTGACCTGCTGAGTTACTCCAGCACTTTGTATCCCTTAGTGTATTATTCAGCATCTGGTATTCCTTAGTTTTGTGGACAATGTTATTTTCTGCTTGTGGTATTCTGCTCTTTGCTGGGGTCAGCTTGGGTGCTCCGTAATTGCCTCCACTGCTTAGTTTTAGCTTAGTTTAGAGACCTTGTGCAGAGGTCTAGTGCGGAGACAGGCCCTTTGGCCCACCCAATCCATGCCAACCAGTAATCCCCGTACACTAGCACTATCCCACGCTATCCTACACGTTAGGGACAATTTGCTGTTTAGACTAGATACAGCGCGGAAACAGGCCCTTCCGCCCACTGATTCCGCGCCGACCAGCGCTCATCGCACGTTAACACTATCCTAAACACACCAGGGATAATTTTCTTTACATTTACCCATTAACCTACAAATCTGTACATCCTTGGAGAGTGGGAGGAAACCGAAGATTTCGGAGAAAATCCGCGCAGGTCACTGGGAGAAGGTACAGACGAGCACCCGTAGTCGGGATCGAACCCGGGTCTCTGGCGCAGCAAGAGCTGCAAGGCAGCAACTCTACCGCTGCTCCACCGTGCCGCCCGGTTGTTACCGAAACCAATTAACCTACAAACCTGCACGTCTTTGGAGTGTGGGAAGAAACCGAAGATGTCGGTGAAATCCCACCCAGGTCACGGGGAGAATGTACAAACTCTGTACAGACAGCACCCGTAGTCAGGATCAAACCCGGGCTTCTGGCGCTGTGAGGCAGCAACTCCACCGCCGCTACTCGGTGACACGCTGGTACCCGGTGGTTTCTGCTTAGCTATGGTTGGATGCACCTGATTGTAGGTCTTTGAGGGCACAAAGGAGGCCAAAGGATATCACGTTTGGTGACATGAAGACATTTATCGAATGGTGCTGCAAGTCAGGGTGATCACCACTTCCTCCTGTGTGCCATGGCCTCACGTTGTAGCTGTTTGCTCAGCCCGTTATTAATCTCGTCATTCACGAAACCACAAGGGTGGGAGGTGGGAATGCAGCATGGCGGGGGAACTGGGAAAGTTAGCTTGGTCGCCTTACGCCTTACAAGCTGATGGAAGGAGCTGCAGACCAGTGGGTCGGCATAGCCAAGCTGCCGGGGCCCAGCCATGAGCTGCAGGAGGTAAGAGAGAGGGTGACCGACAGAGCAAGAGAAAAGCCATGAGGAAATAAAGAACTGCAGACGCTGGTTAGGACACAGAGGGCGGCACGGTGGCGCGGCGGTAAAGTTGCTGCCTTAAGGGCCTGTCATGCTTCGCGATTTTTTCGGCGACTGCGAGCGTCACTGACTGATGTTGTCGCAGCATCATTGACTGCGAGCGTCACAGACGATGTTGTCGCAGTTGGGCTCCTGGAGATTGTGATGTCGGCTGATGCAGATTGCCGCAGCTTGCGGCAATCTGCATCAGCCGACATCACAATCTCCAGGAGCCCAACTGCGACAACATACAACAGTATACGACAGCCTACGACAGCGCCTACGACATCGTGCGACCATGCAGACGTCAAACAGCGACAGCCGAAGTCAACATAGGTCCACCCGCGACACGATGCAGCAAGATACGACAGGCTGCGTCACTGCCTGCGACATCTGAGGACAACAGGTTGACGCATGATGACGCAGGCTGTCGCAAAATGAATTGGCCGGGGTCATGACCTTGCGTCACCATACGTCACTGGGCGTCACCCGCAGGACAGCCTACGTCAGCGTGCGACAGGGCGCACGACATGATAAGACACGCAGGTGTCGCGGGAAGATTTTGAACATTCCAAAATCCAGCGGCGGAAAGGAGACGTGGGGTCACTACATGCGTCAGCCCGGGTCAGCCGCGTCAACCCACGTCAGCCCGCGTCAGCCCACGTCACCCCACATCACCCCACGTCACCCCACATCACCCCACGTCACCCCATGTCACCCCACGTCACCCCACATCACCCCGCGTCAGCCCGCGTCAGCCCGGGTCAGCCCACGTCAGCCCGCGTCAGCCCGCATTACCCCACGTCAGCCCGCGTCAGCCCGCGTCAGCCCGCATTACCCCACGTCAGCCCGCGTCAGCCCGCGTCAGCCCACGTCACCCCACGTCAGCCCGCGTCAGCCCGCGTCAGCCCACGTCACCCCACGTCAGCCCGCGTCACCCCACGTCAGCCCGCATTACCCCACGTCACCCCACGTCAGCCCGCGTCAGCCCGCGTCACCCCACGTCAGCCGGCGTCAGCCCACGTCACCCCACGTCACCCCACGTCACGCCGCGACAACTTCTTTTCAGGCTGTCGCCGAAAATGTCGCCCAAGTTGGACAGGCCCTTTACAGCGCCAGAAACCCGGGTTTGATCCTGACTACGGAGTTTGTACATTCTCCCTGGGGTCACGTGGGTTTTTCACCGGGTCCTCGGGTTTCCTCCCACACGCCAAAGACGTGCATGTTTGTAGGTTAGTGTGGCTCTGGTAAAAATCGTAAATCGTCCCTCGTGTGTAGGATGGTGCGTGCTAGTTACTGGCATCACTGGTCGGCGTGGACTCGATGTGCCTGGAAGGACCTGTTTCCACATTGTGCCTCTAAACTGAATAAAAAAGGCACAAAGTGTGGAGTAACTCAACGGGTCAGGCAGCATCACTGGAGAACATGGATAGGCAAGAATTTGGGTCGAGGCTCTTCCTCAGACTCGACCCGAAACGTCACCTATCCATGTTCTCCACGGATGCCAGCTGACCCGTTGAGTTACTCCAGCACCATGTATCCTAAGAGGAAATAAATGTGTAGAGAGCTTGTACAGTGGGTACCTTGTACGTAGAAGAACACATACACAATCTTTGAGCATCCTGTCCACCTGGATGTAGGAAGGAACTACGGATGCTGGTTTAATACCGAAAGATAGACACAAAAAGCTGGAGTAACTCAGCGGGTCAGGCAGCATCTCCGGAGCAAAGGGAATAAGGTGACGTTTCGGGCCAAGACCCTTCTTCAGACGCTGGGTTCAACTCCAGCAGCGGTTCCGTCAGTCCAGAACTCTGCAAAAAAAAAGGATGCCTTCCTTTTTCTCTTCTCTTGATTAAAGCGGAGTTTAAAGAACAGGCTACAGAGGAAACCACGGTGATCAAAACACTGCATGGTTCATTACCTAAGTTAACTTGAAAGTCTTGACGCTCTCTGCATCAGCTTGCAGAAGAGAAGGGGGTGGGGGGGGGGAACAACTACAGCAAATAATTATCGTAAAAAGTATTTTGAGCTGAACACAGAAGGAGAGTAGATTTAAACTAAAACGACTCAATTAACAGCATAAAGTATGGCAGTGCAGTGGCAAACCTTCTCAGTGGCGAGAAGATGGAAAGGGATTATCTCAACAGGGAGCTAATGCAGCCTGCACCACAAACCGCAGCAACCTCCTCATATGACAGACAGACACACACCCAGCAAAGTTGACAGATCTACCGGTATACTGGCTGCTGGCACAGGGCTTTGCTCATCAAAGCTGGAATAAAATTGTTTTGCAAGAAGGACCAGCGCAAGCAACACTTGTCAGCGATAATCCAATTCATTCCCTTCTTGCCCTGGCATTTTAATTTCTGTTTGCGCTCACGGTCTATTTGTAAATAAAGAGGAAGTACAATCCAGACCTTGTACAATCAACGCAGCCTCTCAAATGGATCAACTTACATGAGTGTTTCGGCCCGAAACGTTGCCTACCTCCTTCGCTCCTTAGATGCTGCTGCACCCGCTGAGTTTCTCCAGCCTTTTGTGTACCCCCATTTACATGACAGTCAGCGCGTGCATTTAAATCTGCTTTTCTAAAGGGCACGTTCTCCCAGAATTATTCCAACTCTTGTTCCACACACCCACGCCCCCACGATTTAGTTCAGCATAAACACACTGTTGACTAGAATTATTCATAGAGTCTCGCAGCGTGGAAACAGCGCCTTCCCGCCCAAATTGCCCACACCGACCAGCATGTCCCATCTACACTAGTCCCACCTGCCTGCGTTTGACCCATGTCCCTCTCACCCTATCCTGTATAGAATAGTGAAAGGCTGGGATAGAGTGGATGTGAAGAGGATGTTTCCACTAGGACTAGAGGTCACAGCTTCAGAATTAAAGGACTTTTTTTTAGAAAGGGAATTAGGAGATATTTCTTTAGTCAGATGGTGGTGAATCTGTGGAATTCTGTGCCACAGAAGGCTGTCGAGGCCTATTCAGTGGATTCTTTAGGGCAGAGATAGATAGATTCTTGATTAGTACGGGTGTCAGAGGTTATGGGGAGAAGGCAGGAGATTGGGGCTAGGAGGGAGAGATAGATCAGCCATGATTGAATGGTGGAGTAGACTTGATGGGCCAATTCTACTCCTATCACATATGGCCTTATGACCTATCCAGGTTGGTGGGGGTGCTGTGAGACGGCTGCCCTGCCTGCAGCGTGTTAGTCATCACTACTTTTTTTTGTTTTTTTTAGTATGTCCAAATGTTTGTTTTAGTGTCTCTCGGTGTGTCTTGTGTGGCGGGCGGTGAGGTGGGGGATAAGGGGGGAACCGCTATTGATCGCCTCCTCCACAGAGAGGCGACTTTTTCCATGTTGCCTCCCTCACGGCCGAACACCAAGGATTGGTGCGGCCTTTACCGGAGGCGGGCCCAGAGCTTCGGCAGCGGGAGCCGTGTGGACATTTTCCATGGCGGAGCGGGGCGAACCCATGCTGCGGTGGCCAGAAGGTAGTGCTCCGATCGCCGGCCCGTGGACTGTTACAGCCTGAAACTGCGGTCTGCGCAGATTCTAGATGGGGGCGCGGCGTTCGGAGCCCCCTTTGGGGATTCCCAGAGGAGAAGAGCTCCGTCCCGCCGGCCCGCAGCCGACAACATCTTGAAGCCGCGGTCTGCGGAGCTTCTAACCACGGCGCAGACTTACCATCCGGAGCGGGATCCCTCGCCCGGGATCCCTGGAGAAGAGCTCCAACCGCCGGCCTGCGGCCTACATCATCTTGAAGCCGCGGTCTCCGGCAGGGAAGCACCGATTCGGGACTTACCTTCCAGAAGAGTGGGCCTGTACATCTGGCTGCCCGCAGCGGCACTGCGGAGGTTTATGGTCCCGACCATGGGGGAACAATGGAGGAGGACTGACTGTACTTTGTGCCTTCCACCACAGTGAAGAATGCTGTGGTGGATGTTTGTGTTACATTTTATGGAGATGTCTGAGACCCTACACTTGGAAAAAATTAGACTTGTCTTAATTGACAAACCAGAATTATTTGCTAGAATATGGTCTCCATTTAGTGATTTCCTGAAAGGGGAAATTGGTCCAGCACGGAAACCTGACTGGAACTTGAATCCAGGATTGGATGAATAGTTGTTAAAGAAGGAACTGCAGATGCTGGAGAATCGAGGGCACACAAAAGGCTGGAGAAACTCAGCGGGTGCAGCTGCATCTAAGGAGAGAAGGAGCGAAGCCTATCTCCTTCGCTCCTTAGATACTGCTGCACCCGCTGAGTTTCTCCAGCCTTTTGTGTGCCTTGGGTGAATAGTTACACTTTTTAATCTACGGACCTATCTCCAAAATTGTGTTATTGGTAATGTATCTTATTTTCTCTTCTCTTTCTGCCCCCCCCCCCCCCCCCCCTTCTCCCCTATATTAAAAAAAAATGGAGATGTTGCATTCAACTCCCTCGACCAAATCATTAATATATATTGTAAATAGCTGGGATCCCAGCACTGAGCCTTGCGGTACCCCACTAATCACTGCCTGTCATTCTGAAAAGGACCCGTTTACTCCTACCCTTTGCTTCCTGTCTGACAGCCAGTTTTCTATCCACATCAATACTGAACCCCCAATACCGTGTGCTCTAAGTTTGTATACTAATTTTTTATGTGGGTCCTTGTCGAAAACCTTCTGAAAGTCCAGGTACAACACATCCACTGGTTCTCCCCTATCCACTCTACTTGTTACATCCTCGAAAAATTCTATAGGATTTGTCAGAGTGGTGGGTCTCTGAAACTCTCTGCCACTGAGGGTAGTTGAGGCCAGTTCATTGGCTATATTTAAGAGGGAGTTAGATGTGGCCTTGTGGCTAAGGGGATCAGAGGGTATGGAGAGAAGGCAGGTACGGGATACTGAGTTGGATGATCAGCCATGATCATATTGAATGGCGGTGCATGCTCGAAGGGCCGAATGGCCTACTCCTGCACCTAATTTCTATGTTTCTATGTCAGACATGATTTACCGTTCATAAATTCATGCTGACTTTGTCCAATGATTTCACCACTTTCCAAATGTGCTGCTACCCCATCTTTAATAACTGACTCTAGCAGTTTCCCCACTACCGATGTTAGACTAACTGGTCTGTAATTCCCCGTTTTCTCTCTTTTTTAAAAAGTGAGGTTACATTAGCTACCCTCCAATCTACTCCAGAATCTAAAGAGTTTTGAAAAATTATTACTAATGCATCCACTATTTCTGTGGCTACTTCCTTGAGTACTCTGGGATGTATCCTATCTGGCCCTGGGGAGTTATCGACCTTTAATCCATTCAATTTATCCAACACCATTTCCCGGCTAACCTGGATTTCACTCAGTTCCTCCATCATATTTGACCCCCGGTCCCCTGCTATTTCCGGCAGATTATTTATGTCTTCCTTAGTGAAGACACAACCAAAGTAGTTATTCAATTGGTCTGCCATGTCCTTGTTCCCCTTGACCAATTCACCTGTTTCTGACTGCAAGGGACCTACATTTGGAGGCCCGGCAGCAGCCTGGGGCTCGGCTAGACCGTGCTCTGCACCCAGAGGCCGAACGCGTGGACCACACGCAGTCTACAACGGTGGAGGAGGACACCTTGGCTACGCTTGGCCAGGCCGACCCTGCAACTTTATGGTCAGATCAAGATCCCTAACTAACAACAGACTTGAAAATGGTGCGAAACTGGCGACTCTGTATACTGTCTTAGTGGAGTACTGCTAAACACGTGTACTGTGTCTAAGATGCTTATCTAAGATGTATCTAAGTGTTTATATGTAGCGATACTTGTATTGAACTGTATACAAAAATCAATTTCACTGTACCCCAGTACATGTGACAACAAAGTGCCATACCATACCAAATAAAGTTCCATAAGATGGGCCTCGATCCGAAACATCACCCATTCCTTCTCTCCAGAGACGCTGCCTGGCCCGCTGAGTTACTCCAGCATTTTGTGTCTATACCATACCTGCCCGAGCCGGCTGCCTGCCCCTTTTCCAGGGTTACGTCCGCGCCCGGGTGGTGTTAGAGAGGGACTATGCGCTGTCCACGGGCGCCCTGGGGGGGATTTCCGGGACCACGGGGGGAGAAAGCATCCTTGACGAGGATTGTATCATCGATGTATAATCATTTGTTTAGTATATTTGTTTGTCTTGTATTATGGTGGTGGGTTCTGTTTTGTTTTATTGTATTGCAAATATTATCTTTAATAATTGAATACATTTTCTAATAAAAAAACAAAAAAAAGTTGTGCTTCTCTCTAAGCTCCGTAAATATAGAAACATAGAAACATAGAAAATAGGTGCAGGAGTAGGCCATTCGGCCCTTCGAGCCTGCACCGCCATTCAATGTGATCATGGCTGATCATCCAACTCAGTATCCCGTACCTGCCTTCTCTCCATACCCCCTGATCCCTTTAGCCACAAGTGCCACATCTAACGCCCTCTTAAATATAGCCAATGAACTGGCCTCAACTACCTTCTGTGGCAGAGAATTCCAGAGACTCACGACTCTCTGTGTAAAGAATGTTTTCCTCATTTCGGTCCTAAAGGAATTCCCCCTTATCCTTAGACTGTGACCCCTTGTTCTGGACTCCCCCAACATCGGGAACAATCTTCCAGCATCTAGCTTGTCCAACCCCTTAAGAATTTTGTAGGTTTCTATAAGATCCCCCCTCAATCTTCTAAATTCCATCGAGTACAAACCGAGTCTATCCAATCTTTCGTCATATGAAAGTCCTGACATCCCAGGATATTTGCTCGGGTCCTGGCAAACGCATAGCTCATTGCTTAATTTCTTTAAAACACACAACGTTTTGAACTCAGTGACTTTAGCTGCCCACTGGAGACACTATCTGGACCCGCCCAACATTGGGAACATTTTTCCTGGACAAGCTGGATGCAGGAAAAATGTTCCCAATGTTGGGAGAGTCCAGAACCAGGGGCCACAGTCTTAGAATAAAGGGGAGGCCATTTAAGACTGAGGTGAGAAAAAACGTTTTCACCCAGAGAGTTGTGAATTTGTGGAATTCCCTGCTACAGAGGGCCGTGGAGGCCAAATCACTCGATGGATTTAAGAGAGAGTTGGAAAGAGCTCTAGGGGCTAGTGGAATCAAGGGATATTGGGAGAAGGCAGGCACGGGTTATTGATTGGGGACGATCAGCCATGATCAAAATGAATGGCGGTGTTGCCTCGAAGGGCCGAATGGCCACCTCCTGCACCTATTTTCTATAGTTCTATGTTTCTACTATCAGTGCCTTGGTCAGCCTCTTCAACTCTGCTTAAAGTTACTCCTTGAGAGACACTGGACCATATCTCGTTGGATGTGCGAGCATCTGCTTCCACAGCTAGGATTGCGTGCAATATTGCCTTCCAGTTTCCCTTTTCCATAAAACAAACATCTGTACATGCATCTGTCAGTTGGGCGGCCGATGTGATTGCTTGCGTTGAAATGATCCTTGTGGTCCTGTCATGGAGTAGCTTTCCCAGTCCCATCTGCTCTTCTGTCCCACTTCCAAGGAGGAATGTGACATCTTCCTGGTCAATTATGGTGAAGTCCACATCCTTGGTCCTTTAATTCTTTGATTTTGCTCCCTTCAGACAACACCACCCACCCACACCTAAGAGTGATCTTGTTGCACAGTGCGACAACCAGACTCATTGCTATTACCTGCTATTAGGAGAATGTTGCCAGGACTCAAGGGTCTGAACTATAGGGAGAGGTTGGGCAGGCTGGGACTCTATTCCTTAAAACCAGGAGGATGAGGGGTGATCTGATAGAGGTGCATACATTTATGAGAGGAATAGATCGGATAGATGCACAGAGTCCCTTGCCCAGAGTAGGGGAATCGAGAACCCGAGGACATAGGCTTTAGGTGAAGAGGAAAAGATTAATTAGGAATCTCAGGGGTAACCTTTTCACAAAAAGGGTGGTGTGTGTATGGAACAAGCTGCCGGAGGAGGTAGTTGAGGCTGGGACTATCCCAACGTTTAAGAAACAGTTAGACAGGTACATGGATAGGACAGGTTTAGAGGGATATGGCCCAAACGCAGGCAGGTGGGACAAGTGTAGATGGGATATGTTGCCCTGTGTGGGCAAGTTGGGCCGAAGGGCCTGTTTCCACACTGTATCATAGTCTCTAGTACCTGCACCATCTCAAGGTTGGTGGATTGCTCTGGGAGGATGTTACCCTTTGCTTCTGCGACAGTGTGAATTGTCAGGGTCACCACTGTACCAGTGTTATGGTCTAGATAGATCTGGCAGGTTTTCCTGGCACAAAATTGGCCTTGGCCATTGTTACTATTTGCATATCTTTCATTCATTCGTTCTACTGTATATCTCTCTACATCACCGTCTATATCTCTGCGGGATGTTGCCTGTCCCGCTGAGTTACTCCAGCATTTTGTGTCTGTCCTCGGCAGAAACCAGCACCTGCAGTTCCTTCCTACACAGGATTGACCTCGTTTATGGACAGGTACGTTGGGTTCAACCAGTATCCTGTCTTTCTCTGTTACTTCTGCTTTGCAAATAGCCCAACTCTGCAGGTTTTCCATTTCCTTTTCATTGTTCGGGTATTTATAGAAAAAATATTCCAGGAAAAGACAGACACAAAAATCTCGAGTAACTAAGCGGGACAGGCAGCATTTCTGGAGAGAAGGAATAGGTGACGTTTCGGGTCGAGACCCTTCTTCAGACTAGTTAGGGATAAGGGAAACGAGAGATATAGACGATGATGTGGAGAGATGAAGAACAACAAATGAAAGATACGCAAAAAAGTGTTGATGATAAAGGAAACAGGCCTTTGTTAGCTGTTTGTTGGGTGAAAGCGAGAAGCTGGTGTGACTTGGGTGGGGGAGAGATAGAGAGAGAGGGAATGCCGATGCTACCTGAAATTAGAGAAATCAATATTCACACCACTGGGCTGTAAGCTGCCCAAGGCAAATATGAGATGCTGTTCCTCTAATTTGCATTTAGCCTCATTCTGACAATGGAGGAGACCTAGGGCAGAAAAGTCTGTGTCTTCTTCTTCTTTCGTGTGGCGTGCACAGCCTAAAGTTGTAGGACAACTTGTTCCATTTGATCTTCCGTTTGTGCACGTCGAGTTGATTGCATTAGTCGACACAGGGCAGACCATGTGAAGGTTGCGATCTTCCACCCCAGAAAGTCTGTGTGGGAATGGGAGGGAGAATTAAAGTGTTTAGCAACCGGGAGAACAGGTAGGTCAAACCTTTCCTTAAATGCAAAGCACTTTTTTCCTGCCGCTCATGTTATCAGGCATTATACTTGTAACGTCTACATGATGACTTGTACTTCTGCCTGTTGGCCATCGAACATTTCGAGTCTGGCTTTACATAGCGCTTCAACTTTGCATATCTACATCTAACTTTTCGGTAATTATCTCACATGGTATTTGATTTCCCTTTTGGCTGGACTCTCAGAGTTCACAAACAATCTGATCAGCATGTCTTTCAACACTATAACATTAGTTATCTGTTAATGGTCTTGGCTCTATTATGAAACGATCAAAGTGTTCTTCATGCTTCTAATGCAGATAGAGAACTGGCAATGATTAACTTTCCAGCCACACTTCTCTTTTATGCAAGGAATTGTGGAATGAAAGTGGTGGATAGGGTAGTCAAGAATGCTTCATCCGTCAGAGAAGTTGGGAGGTCACGTTGCAGTTATGTATGACATTGGTGGGGCCACATGTAGAGTACTGTGTTCAGTTTTGGACACCTTGTTTATAGCAAAGGTGTTGTCAAGCTTGGAAGGGTTCAGAGAAGATTTACCAGGATGCTGCCAGGACTCATGGGGAATGAGCCAAAGGACAAAGGACATTTATTGTCACATACACCAATTGGTGTTGTGAAATTTGAGTTGCCATTTGCAGCACACAAATAAAAATAAAACACAACATTAAAGAAGAATTTAACATTCTTACCCCCATAGAGGGGGTACAGAGAAGGTTCACCAGACTGATTCCTGGGATGTCAGGACTTTCATATGAGGAAAGACTGGATAGACTCGGCTTGTACTCGCTGGAATTTAGAAGATTGAGGGGGGATCTTATAGAAACTTACAAAATTCTTAAGGGGTTGGACAAGCTAGATGCTGGAAGATTGTTCCCGATGTTGGGGGAGTCCAGAACAAGGGGTCACAGAACAATAAGGATAAGGGGGGAATTCCTTTAGGACCGAGATGAGGAAAACATTCTTTACACAGAGAGTGGTGAGTCTCTGGAATTCTCTGCCACAGAAGGTAGTTGAGGCCAGTTCATTGGCTATATTTAAGAGGGCGTTAGATGTGGCACTCGTGGCTAAAGGGATCAGGGGGTATGGAGTGAAGGCAGGTACAGGATACTGAGTTGGATGATCAGCCATGATCATATTGAATGGTGGTGCAGGCTCGAAGGGCCGAATGGCCTACTCCTGCACCTATTTGTCTATGTTTCTATGTTTCTAAACATAAAAAAACATCCCCCCACAATGGTTCCCACTGTGAGGGAAGTCCAGTCCTCCCATGTTCACCCCATGATCGGGCCTATTTGAGGCCTCCACAGTCGCTGCAACAACGACCTGATGTTTCCGGCCCTCCTGCCGGATGATGGAGCTCCAGCGTGGGAGGAACACTCTTCAGCGGCCCGGAGTGTCCGGAACAGCCGCTTCCTACCAGAGACCGCGGCTCCGGAATTCCACAGGCCGCGCTGGTCGGAGCTCGGCCAGAGATCCCAGGCTCCGCGGTGTTCAAAGTCAGCGGCGCCCGCAGCTGGAAGCTCCGCAACGACAGACCCGCGATGTTGGAGTTGGCGATCTCAGCACTCTGGAACTTACCACACGGCGGCCCTCGGTAAGGCATCGCCCGCTCCGCGACGGTGCTTCAGCGCTGCGCCGCTGCCAGAGCTGAAGATTCTGGCCGGTCCCGGCAGGAAACGTCGCTCCAGTCCAGGTGGTAGGCCGCGAGGAAGGGGCGAATATGCGGCTCGGAGGAAAGACGCATCTCCGACAAGGTAGGGACTGAGAAAAAACAGTTTCCCCCTTCCCCTCCCCCCACATAAAAAAACTAGACCTTTTAACATACTAAAAATTTTAAGAAAGGTGAAAGGACGAACAGCTGCAGGCTGGGCAGCCATACTCGACAGCGCCCCCACTCAAAGGAGAGATTGACCAGGCTTGGTTTTTATTCCTTGGAGCGCAGGAAGTTATAAGGTGATCTAACAGAGGTGTACAAAATCATGAGAGGAATAGTTTAGGAAGGATCTGCAGATACTGGTTTAAACCAAAGATAGGCACTAAAAGCTGGAGTGACTCTGGAAAAAATGAATCGGTGACATTTCAGGTTGAGACCCTTCTTCAGACCCAAAACATCACCTATTCCTTTTAGAATGGAGGTGAGGAAAAACTTGTTCACACAAAGGGTTGTGAATATGTGGAATTCTCTGCCTCAGAAGGCAGTGGAGGACAATTCTCTGGATGCTTTCAAGAGAGAGTTAGATGGAGCTCTTAAAGATAGCAGTCAGGGAATATGGTGAGAAGGCCGGAACAGGGTACTGATTGTGGATGATCAGCCATGAATGGCGTTGCTGGCTCCAAGGGCTGAATGGCCTACTCCTGCACCTATTGTCTATTATTCTAATGGGCAGACAAATAGTTGGAAATTAATCGCAACACGGCGGCACAGTGGTAGAGTTGCTGCCTCACAGCGAATGCAGAGCCGAAGACTCGGGTTCGATCCCGACTACGGGTGCTGTCTGTATGGAGTGTGTACGTTCTCCCCGTGACCTGCGTGGGCTTTCTCTGAGATATTCTGTTTCCTCCCAAAGAGGTACAGGTTTGTCGGTTAATGGGCTTAGTGAATGTAAAAATTGTCCCTAGTGTGTGTAGGATACTGTTAATACGCAGGGATCGCTGGCCGGCGCAGACCCGGTGGACCGAAGGGCTGTTTACGTGATGTATTGAAACTAAACTAAAGAAAATAGGGAAAGCAAGTTAATAGGAGAGCCTTCACGAGCCCATCTTTATTTACTTAAAAATAAGAACATCCCAGCTGATGAAAATTGTCCTTAGGGAAATAACTTACATGTATTAGAGTGTTGGCAGTCGGAACTACAGGCGAGCTATTTGTTACAAAAACGGAACTGTGGAAAAGCAGAAGTGAACAGAACGGCTCAGTCCTAGTGAAATGAAACAGAAAGACCGTCGTTCAAGAAGTGAAATTTGCCGTGCTTCATTGCTGATGTCCAACTCATCCTCCTATTTAAACAATTAACCTGACCTCCTTATTATAACCCTGATAAATGAAAATCGCCACATTTTAATTGGGCTCAGTTCGGTTCCCGTTAAACATGACCGAAGATGTCTCCACAGTTCTGTTTCGATACAATACGAAACAATAGAACTTTATTCATCCCCGGAGGGAATTCTGTCTGCCAACAGTCACAACACACAACAAGGAAACCGAAAAACTCAGAGAAAACCCACGCAGGTCACCGGGAGAACATACAAACTCCGTACAGACAGCTCCCGTAGTCAGGATCGAACCCGGGTCTCTGGTGCTGTAAGGCAGCAACTCTACCTCTGCGCCACTGTGCCACCCTAGTGAGTGGGACTGCAGCTCCAAGCCCCAGACTTCTCTGCACGTACTGTCGAATGTAGAATCCACAACTTGCTGCCCTATTTGTAAGGTTGAGTCTATCACGTTGCCATGCGGTTGGACATCCTGTGGAGTGCAGGCTTGTCGGGATCGCTTAGCCAGATCTGTCCCCTTATGTGATTCACCTGTGCACTGCTGTAGTGACTTGTACCAGCCCTGTACAAAAGTAATTTCTTCCGAGTCAAAGCAAATTAAAACCCCTTCCTATTCGTTGTGTTTCTGCGTGATTGCATTGCAGTGCTGGTGAATTCCCACACGGAATTTAGCAGATATTGCTCGGAATCCATTCACATCCAATCAGCTCCGCCCGCCGGCCTGCCTGCGGCCTATATCATCCAGAAGCCGCGTTCTCCAGTAGAAATGTAGCCTATTCGGGACCTCCAAGCTGCGGAGTGTGTTGAACCGTCCCGACGTCGGAGTTTCAATCACCCCGACGAGAGGGCCTGTAGCGGCGACTACGGAGGGTTCATGGCCCCGACCACGGGTGAACAAGGGAGGAGGACTGGCAGAACTTTGTGCCTTCCACCACAGTGAAGAATGCTGTGGTGGATGCTTGTGTTAAATTCTATTGTGTATTGTGTGTTATTTTTAAGTGTATCGCTGCTGGTATTTTCATTTCACTGCATCTTCAGGTGCATGTGACGGATAAAATTGTCTTTGACATTGACTTTGACTTTTGACCAAGGTGGAGTTGGTGCCTTGCATCACCAGAGACCCGGGCTCGGTACTGACAACGGGAGCCATCTATACGGAGTTTGTATGTTCGCCCCGTGACCGTGTGGGTTTTCTCCAGGTGCTCCAGTTTCCTCCCACATCCCGAAGATGTACAGGTTTGTAGGTTAATTGATAAAATTGTGAATTGTCCCTTGTGTGTGAAGGTTAGGGATAGTGTACGGGGATTAATGGTCGGCACTTATCCGTCCCTCCGTCCTTGCCCGTTCCTCCTCCCTCGTCATTTTACCAGTTCCACAGTTCTTGAGGTAGGTGGATAGTGGGAGAAAAGGAAGTGCTTCCAGATGGGATACAGGGAGGAGAGGGTAGGAGTAAAAAAAGACGTGCATGTGTTCACAAGTTCTCAAGTTACGGGAGTGGAATTAGGCCATTCGGCCCATCGAGTCCATTCCGCCATTCAACCATGGCTGATCTCTGCCACCCAATCCCATTTTCCTGCCTTCTCTCCATAACCCTTGATACCCGTTCTAATCAAGAATTTATCTATCTCTGCCTTGGAAATATCCACTGCCTCCACAGCCCTCTGTGGCAACGAGTTCCACAGATTAACTAACCTCTGACTAAAGAAGTTCCTCCTTGCCTCCTTTCGAAAAGAGCGGCCTTTAATTCTGAGGCTATGACCTCTGGCCCTGGACTCTCCCACCGGTGGAGACATCCTCTCCACATCTACTGTGTCCGTGCCTTTCATTATTCTGTAGTGTTGGAGAATTCAATGTTCATAGCGTTGGATTTTTTTGTTTGGAACTGGTTCTACACGCTATTCATCCAAAGTGAGCTAGGTAAGGGTGTGAACTGTTGGTGGTGATTCCAGGCAGGTGGTTAGATCAGGCCCATTGGCTGACTCCGTTGTCACCAATTCCACCGGCCTTTACCGCCCTGTTTCAAACACCACTTTAATCTCCCCTTGATCAATGCAAAGGGAATTACTGCAGAAGTCCTTCCCTTCCATAGTACTTCCACATGATTATGCTATAACTTGAAGATCACACAAGTTGCAGGAATATTTGGTATTCACAAAAAAAAAATCAATGCCACGAGAATATTACTGCTGACAAAGCATTCAGACTCATTAACATTCAAAATGATGATGGACAAATCATATGCGGTTTTGATTTTTAGGCTCATTTATTTTTTAAAAGATTCAACATGAGAGTGATTATAGGTGCATTCCTACACAAGATCTTTTCCTTAAATCAGTGCAAAAATTTCAATGGTTCAATTGAACTTTATTAGTCACATGTGCAACTGCTCAGTACAATTCTGCCTGCATATCCACACATGCAGACGTTGCCATGTTTTGGAGCCATTTCCAAAATCCAAAGTATGGTCGGTCTACTTTTTTTTGTATCAAGAATAATTTATTTGATTACGAACGCAATATAAAAAACAAAAACAAAAAAAACCGTGGTGACGCGCTCACCACCATATTACAAAATCACTAAATTATTCAGACGCTAAATTCCAAATTATGTAACAAATATACTAAATAACTCCTGTACAACTATGTCCCTCTCTAACACCACCCAAGCGTGGACATAACCACGGTAAAGGGGCAAGCATCAGGCTCTGGCAAAGCCCCCTTACCGCCTGGTGCCGTGACTCGTGGATGGCCAGCTTGGCCAGGCCTCGGAGCAACCCAACCAGGACATCTTCAGCCCTGCCTACTCCCTAGATCCTGTAACCAGTCCTTCGGTCGCTGACAGCAGAGCCACTCCTCCCCCTACGGACCCTAGGTGAAGTGGCGCTGCTCCTTGCCACCTGGATCGTGTAAGTAGAGCTAATAGGAGTTGATGTTTCAATCCCTGTAATAAGTCGGCACTCTTGCTATTTGCAGTTGGATTGGAGCGGTGAAAGGTAGGGTAGGTACGTCATCGTGGTCATCAGGTGGGCACCCTCCTTCTTTGGCGTTTCATTGATAAGCCCACAACATCTCCAGAGGGCTCAACGATGATACCTGGCATCCCAGTTACACCCCACTCAATTCCATACCCTCCTGTCTTCATCTTGCAGCCCAATTGTTGTCTCTTCTTTTGATCCAAATCCAATTGCTGCTTTTTTCCGCAGAATGTGATAATGATTTGGTTGCTTGTTGGAGGGAGTGACCCCTCACCCCCATTTTCTTTAATAGCCTGGTCATAGATGTAGCAACAAATCCCCTGCATCCCACTTCGACAGGGAAAATCTTGGTCTTCCAGCCATTCTAGGAAGCTTCAGTTGCCAGTTCAGAGTACTTGGTCTTTTTCCTCCCATAAGCTTCTTGAACACCATCTTCCCATGGAACTGTCAATTCCACAACGTATGCCAACTTGGCTGTTGTGGACCACAGGACCATGTCTGGCCGGAGTGTTGTAACCACAATGTCTGGGGGAAACACAAGCCTTTTTTCTAAGTCCACTTCCATTTTCCAATCCCGAGCAGGCTGCAGAATGCTTGCATCCATTGATGTTATCTGGTGCTCTGGAGGTTGGCCTGCTGGAGGTTAGCTTGGTACAAATGTAGTGAAGTGGACATTTCCTGCCGATGTTGGTGGGGAAGCATTTGTGATCGTTCGCCTCTGTTCAAGGATTGATGACAGCTGTCTGAGAACTTGGTTATGCCACCAAGTGTAACACCCTTGGCCAAGGCTCATAATGCGTCCTGTTAAAATGTGCCTTAGTGACCCAGGTGCTTGACAAAGGGAGCAAGCGGGGTCTTCTCCGAACCACTGCTTCATGTTCTGCGGTGATGGTAGAACATCATAAGTGGCTCTGATGACAAAACTTAGCCGAGATCCTTCCATTTGCCAGATTTCACGCCAGCGGAGTTTCCTCTTTTCCAGGCTCTCCCAGTTAGTCCATTGGCCTCGCCTAGCCATTGAGATGGCCTTGGCGTGTCGCTCTGCCTCCTCCCGTCTTCTCACCTCCTCCACCACGAGCCGTCCCTTCTGCACTGATGTTGCCTTGTGCCATTGAGGAGCTTTTGGGACGAGCCCGAGCCCAGCTCTCCCGTGTTGGACTTGGCCAACCACATCCCGGAAATGAAGAACAGACCTAGCACTGAGATGGGGTCCACTTCCTCCCCGTTGCCACACAGGGGGCCGCTGTTCGAATAACAGTATCTTCAGATTCAGTGAGGGTCATGACCAACCTTGCTTTAGTGCATTTGAACTCTTCTACAAGTCCTGGAATGGGTAATTCTAATTTGCCATTCCCGTACAGTCCGACAGCACTTAAGCATCGTGGAAGTCTAAGCCACTGTTTCACATGTGTGCTGATCATTCTTTCCAGCTTTTCCACTTTGTTGATGGGGATTTCATGCATAGTTAAAGGCCACATGAATCTTGGTAGTATGCCAAATTGGAAGCACCACAGCTTGAGTTTTCCTGGTAGCAAGATCCTGTTGATGCGAGCTATGTGAATGATGGTATCCTTTTTCAGTTGTTCAAACTGCTCGGTGTCCTTGAGCTTTGCATCATACCATTGGCCCAAACTCTTCACTGGCATTTCTGAAACAGTTGGAACGGGTATTCCGTCAATATGAAATCTTTGATCCTTGACTTGACCTTTGACAATGGAGATGCTTCTGCACTTGCTGGGTTTAACCTTCATCATTGCCCATGTGATGTTTTGATGCAGTTTTTCCAGAAGTCTCTTGGTGCAGGGGATAGTTGTTGTTAGTGTTGTTGTATCATCCATATAGGCTCGTATAGGTGGCAATCGCTGACCACACTGTAGCCGTTTTCCTCCCACAACCCATTTTGATGCTCTGATAATGAGCTCCATTGCCATAGTGAAGGTCAATGGGGAGATGGTGCACCCCGCCATGATGCCTACTTCCAGTGGTTGCCACGCTGTGGTAAAGTCTGACGTTGTGAGACAAAATTGCAGATCCTGGAAGTATTTTTTTTTACCAGATGTGTTATTATTGCCGGCACCTGAAAGAATTCAAAAGCAGTCCACAGTAGCGAATGAGGAACTGATCCATCCCGAGAAGCCTGCTATGCCAGCCTTTTGGATTGACGTATCAATGAAATGGTCTTGCTTCTGATACTTTGTAAGTCTTTTTGCCACCACACTGAAAAAGATCTTGCCCTCTATGTTAAGAAGGTGTATTTGTCGAAACTGTTCGATGGTGGAAGAATTTTTTTCTTTTGGGGTCAGGACTCCCCCTGCTCTTCGCCAGGCTTTGGGGATGACTTCCTTTGCCCACACAACCCTCATGTTCCTCCAGAGGAATTTCAGAATATCTGGGGCATTCTTGTAGACACAATACGGAACACCTTAGGGCCTGGTGCAGAGGCCGCTCTTGCCTTTCTCACTCAGCTTGGGAGGACTGATGTCAAATTGATGTTGTGGGGGTGAGATTGGTGGGATGTCAGCGGGGACAAAAATCGGTTCATCTTTTAACTCATCAGTGTGGATGGTTCTGATGTGTCCTACCTCTGCTTTTTTCTTTTGTGAAAATGCCTTTCACAAACTTAAAGGGATCTTAGTAGAAGTCTGTTCTTGCTTTTTCCTTATTTTTGTGTCGTTTCCTTAAATTCTCTGCTCTGCGCAGCTTCGAGAGCCTCTGTTTTAGGTCCTCTTGAAGGAGATTGATGCCCTTCCTTTCTTCTGCTGTTGCTTTTTTCCACACCTCCTCAGGCCTCCACTTTCTTTAACAAGTCGTTGGATTTCCTGGAGACAACGGGACTTGGGGGGAGGAGGCCTATCTTTTCTGCTGAGTTGTTCCTTCTCACCAAATTTCTCCTTTCCATAGCTGTAGACTAGATCACCCATCTTCTCCAACTTCTTTTCTGCTGATCCCTTGATTCCACTTAAGATTAAGCTCACATCTGCATTGATGATTACCCACTCCTTGCCGTTAGACTTTGGCCATTTCACCAACGGCTTACGTCCTTGCATGTTCTCCACTTTACCATGTGCCTGGTTGCGTCTTGGACTGTTGCCTGAAACCTCTGCCACATCCCGTACGGTGCTGATGCTCTGCGGACTGTGGATTTCTTCCAGCCGCTGAGTTCCATCCGACTGATTTGACCTTCCTCGTGACAGAATCAGGTCAATGCGGGGCCCTGGGTTGGCGATTTTCAAGCATTTCTTCCGTCCCTGATGAATTTTGAGACCACGAGTTGATGTTACTTTAGTGCAGCCAGACCTACAGGTCTGAAGAACGTGTCCAGTTGCTCGTTTTTCAAGCGTTTTGCCACTTACTTGATTCAATGTCGTGTCCATTCCAATGTTTGTTACTGGGTGGTCAGTCGATGAGTCATCTTGCGCCCCCACTCTCGCAGGCTCTGGGGGTATATTTCTTTTTGAACTTTTTGTAGCTAAGTGAGGGTGGCTCTTGTGCCCTAACAAGGTGACGGAGCCAGCTGTTATAGGTAGCCAGCCCATAACAGCCCCGTTGGGGTCTATTTCCTCCTGTCAGCTATCTCTCCAAGCTGTCACATGGTCTTTCCTTTGTCGTCAGCTGCACTTTCACAGCAGTCACTGGTTTTACCTCCAGAAGGTCAGCAGTGCTAATAGGACTTGATGCTTCAATCCCTGTAATAAGTCGGCACTATTGCTATTTGCAGTGGGAGTGGAGTGGTGAAAGGCAGGGTAGGTACGTCATCGGGGTCATCAGGTGGGCACCCTCCTTCTTTGACGTTTCATTGATAAGCCCACAACATCTCCAGAGGGCTCAACGGTGATACCTGGCGTCCCAGTTACACCCCCCTCAATTCCACACCCTCCTGGCTTCATCTTGCAGCCCAATTGTTGTCTCTCCTTTTGATCCAAATCCCACAGTAAGGGACGCTCTACTGGTCCCTCACGCTCGATCTACTGGAACAGTTCCTGATCCAGATGTCCCGGGGGCATCTCCTGCAGCAGAACTTGAATTCGGAGAGAGTTTAGGTCCAGAAGTCAGAGCCTCAGAATTAAAGGACGTTCTTTTAGGAAGGAGATGAGGAGGAATTTCTTTAGACAGAGGGTGGTAAATCTGTGGAATTCTGCCACAGAAGGCTGTGGAGGCCAAGTCGGTGAATATATTTACAGCAGAGATAGTACGGGTGTCAGACGTTATGGGGAGAAGGCAGGAGAATGGGGTTAGGAGGGAAAGGTAGATCAGCCATGATAGAGGCTGATCTACCAGAGCCAAGGATAGAGTAGGCTTGATGGGCCGAATGGCCTAATTCTGCTCTTATCACTTATGGTTACCCCGCTTTACCCACTTATCGGCTCTTGCTCCTCAAGCCCGACGTCCCCAACGGCTCCCTTTCGGTATCGCAGTCCGCCGAGCCTTTGGGTCCTCCGAGCGGGTACCTGGTACCGTGGTCCATTGGGCCTTTGTGTCCTCCTGGCAGCTTCCTGGTTCCATAGTCCATCAAGCTTTACGGTCCTCCGGGCAGATTCCTGAATCCGCAAACCCACCGAGCCTTCCACTCCTCTGGCCGGATTCCCAGATCGGCACCTCAGGAAGGCCCAAAATGTGGATTCACTTAAAGATTGGGAAATATCATGGTCTAGCAAAACAATATTGCAATCTAAAACCAATCGCACTGTGGTTATGACACAAGACTCCGATTCCAGATGTGTAGATTAATTAACATATTCCACCTTGGGTGGTTAGTTTAGAGATACAGTGCAGAAGCAGGACCTTCGGCTCATTCAGTCTGCACCGACCAGCGATACCCAAACATTAACACTAGCCTACACGCACTAGGGACAATTTTACATTTATGCATTTACACCAGGCCATTTAACCCACAAACCTGCACGTCTTTGGAGTGTGGGAGGGAACCGAAGATCTTGGAGAGAACCCACGCAGGTCACGGGGAGAACGTACAAACCCCGTACAGACAGTACCTACACTCAGGATCTGGTGATGTAAGGCAGAAGCTCTACCGCTATGCCACTGTGCCGCCTATCCTGGAAACTGAGGAATTTATCTTCAGGTCAGTAGAGGTCAGCAGCAGTAACAAGTAGCAAGCACTTCCCTGATTATTGTAAACAATCACGTGGTTTGCTGATCATAGAAACATAGAAAATAGGTGCAGGCGTAGGCCATTCGGCCCTTCGAGCCAGCATTGCCATTCAATACGATCATGGCTGACCGTCCAATATCAGTACCATTTTTCCTTTATGGTTCCCCATATCCCTTGATTCCGTTAGCCCTAAGAGCTAAATCTACCTCTCTCTTGAAAACATCCGGTTCTATTCAGACTGCGGGCTTAGTTTAGTTTATCGTCACCTGTACTAAGGTACTGTGAAAAGCTTTTTGTTACATGTGCTGTCTGTACGGAGTTTGTACGTTCTCCCCGTGACCGCGTGAGTTTTCTCCGGGGGCTCCAGTTTCCTCCCACATCCCAAAGACGTGCAGGTTTGTTGGTTAATTGGCTTCTGTTAAATTGTGTAGGATAGAACTAGTGTACGGATGATCACCGGTAAGCACAGACTCGGTGGGCCGAAGGGCCTGTTTCCACGCTGTATCTCTAAACTAAACTGAAGTAAACTAAGTCAGTGTGTGAGTTAAGAACTGCAGATGCTGGATAAAATCAAAGGTAGACACAAAATGCTGGAGTAACTCAGCGGCCGAGGCAGCATCTATGGAGAGAAGGAATAGGTGACGTTTCGGGTCAAGACCCTTCTTCGGACAATGGTTCAAGCAATTAAGCAATGGTAAGTAAATGTGCCATATGGTGCGAATGGTATGTTAGCTTTCATAGCAAAAGGATTTGAGTATAGGAGCAGGGAGGTTCTACTTCAGTTGTATAGGGTCTTGGTGACACCACACCTGGGGTATTGCGTACAGTTGTGTACAGTCTCCAAATCTGAGGAAGGACATTATTGCCATAGAGGGAGTGCAGAGAAGGTTCACCAGACTGATTCATGGGATGTCAGGACTGTCTTATGAACAAAGACTGCATAGACTCGGTTTATACTCTCTAGAATTTAGGAGATTGAGAGGGGATCTTATAGAAACTTACAACATTCTTAAGGGGTTGGACAGGCTAGATGCAGGAAGATTGTTCCCAATGTTGGGGAGGTCCAGGACAAGGGCTCACAGCTAAAGGATAAGGGGGAAATCCTTTAGGACCGAGATGAGAAGGAATTTTTTCACACAGAGAGTGGTGGGTCTCTGGAACTCTCTCCCACAGAGGGTAGTTGAGGCCAGCTCATTGGCTATATTTAAGAGGGAGTTAGATGTGGCCCTTGTGGCTAAGGGGATCAGAGGGTATGGAGAGAAGGCAGGTACAGGATACTGAGTTGGATGATCAGCCATGATCATATTTAATGGCGGTGCAGGCTCGAAGGGCCGAATGGCCTACTCTTGCACCTAATTTCTATGTTTCTATGTTTCTATGCCGTGATCATACTAAATTACAATTTTATCTTCCTGCTTTTGGCACACTCACGTTTTGCACCATATCTTTTGCAGTTAACAAAATACTACCAATCTTCAGTTTAAAATTAATAATTGATCAGTCATCTACCACAAAAGTGGATTCCAATCCACTGCCATCCTTTCACTACCATTATCCAACACACATTGGGGACAATTTACATTTATACCAAGCCAATTAACCTACAAACATGTACGTCTTTGGAGTGTGGGGGGAAACCTAAGATCTCGGAGAAAACCCTCGCAGGTCACGGGGAGAACGTACAAACTCCGTACAGACAGCACCCGTAGTCGGGCTCGAACCCGGGTCTCTGGCGCTGCAAGCGCTGTAAGGCAGCAACTCAACCGCTGCGCCACCGCGCCGCCCTAGTTGGCTGAACTAAAACCCCACCAACATTGAATGAATTTTGAATACTTAATTCAGTCTAGCAGGCGCGGGATCATTACACATCACCTTATGCTTTCAAATTTGTAAAGAAATGCAATTTCTCTGAGGTCTTAATAATGATCTTTTTATTTAAAAGAATATCATTTGCCCCAATAGAAATGAAAAGCTTGCGAACCAAGAATTGTTAATGAGCATTGAGCCTGTAGGTGGGATTTTAGCAGATTTCTTAAACTCGTGGAAAATGACGTTGAAGCAAAAACTAGTTCCAGTTTCAAACTTGGGTCCTCTTTATTTTTCTTTGTCCTTTCTATAAAAGATAGAGTAGAAGCCAGTACAATACAATAAAGAATTACTTGCTGCATTTAAAATCAGAGAGAGAAGCCTGCGAGATGGAACTGTTACCAATGGTTACAACATTTCAAATGACATATAATTTGCACATCATTTCCAGCAGTCGTACCTGCTCGAGTTCCTGTGATCTGTTGTGGACAGGATGAATGAAGGCTGTGTGCTGTCTGTCGCAGTTACAGAGCTGGCTTCAGTTCCGTTTCAGTTCAGTTTGGTTCAGCTTATTGTCACGTGTACCGAGGTACAGTGAAAAACTTTTGCTGCGTGCCAATCAGTCAGCGGAAAGACAATACATAGAAACATAGAAAAATAGGTGCAGGAGTAGGCCATTCGGCCCTTCGAGCCTGCACCACCATTCAATATGATCATGCCTGATCATCCAACTCAGTATCCCATACCTGCCTTCTCTCCATACCCCCTGATCCCTTTAGCCACAAGGGCCACATCTAACGCCCTCTTAAATATAGCCAATGAACTGGCCTCAACTATCTTCTGTGGCAGAGAATTCCAGAGACTCACCACTCTCTGTGTAAAGAATGTTTTCCTCCTCTCGGTCCTAAAGGAATTCCCCCTTATCCTTAGACTGTGACCCCTTGTTCTGGACTCCCCCAACATCGGGAACAATCTTCCTGCATCTAGCTTGTCCAACCCCTTAAGAATTTTGTACGTTTCTATAAGATCCCCCCTCAATCTTCTAAATTCCAGCGAGTACAAGCCGAGTCTATCCAATCTTTCCTCATATGAAAGTCCTGACATCCCAGGAATCGGTCTGGTGAATCTTCTCTGTACCCCCTCTATGGCAAGGATGTCTTTCCTCAGATTTGGAGACCAAAACTGTACGCAATACTCCAGGTGTGGCCTCACATTTATTGTCACATGCACCAATTGGTACAGTGGAATTTGAGTTACAATACAGCCATACAAATAACTCAATGTACAATAGAGTTTAACATAAACATCCACCACAGTTGAATCAACATTCCTCACTGTGATGGAAGGCAATAAAGTTCAGACATCTTCCTGTTTGTTCACCCGTGGTCAGGGGCCTTTAAAGCCTCTGCAGGCGCCGCTATGGACAGCCCGATGTACAGGCCCTCTCGCCAGGATGATCAAAACTCCGGCGTAGGAACGGATCGGATCACACTCTGCGGCTTGGCGTTTCCGAATCGGCTGCTTCTTACCGGAGACCGCGGCTTCCAAGACCACAGGACCCGCTGGACAGAGCTCCGATACTGGCGACCCTCGGCAAGGGATCGACCCTGTTAAAGTCAGCGCCGCAGACGACAGGTCCATCATGTTAAAGTCAGCAGGCACCGCTGGACAGAGCTCCGACACTGGCGATCCTCGACAGGATCCCAGGCTCCGCGATGGTAATTCCGCGCTGCGCCCGCTGCTGAAGCTCTGAGCTGGTCTCCAGTAGGAAAGTCCGCGCCAATCCAGTTGGTAGGCCTCGAGGGGGGTGAAGATGCGACACATAGTTAAGACGCATCTCCATCCAAGTAAGTGACTGAAAAATGGTTTCCCCCCTATTCCCCCACCCCACATAGGACATACTGAGAAATATTAAAAGGGGCACCAACGGGGTAGATAGTAGTTCAGCACTGCTCTCTGGTTGTGGTTGGATGATTCAGTTGCCTGATAACAGCGGGGAAGGAACTGTCCTTGAATCTGGAGGTGTGTGGTTTAGCACTTCTGTACCTTTCGCCTGGTGGGAGAGGGGAGTGGCCAGGGTGCGACTCATCCTTGATTATGCTACTGGCCTTGCCAACGGCTAAGCTTGGCCAGGCCAACCCTGCCACGTCGCCAGGACGACAGACCTCCATGGACAGATCAAGACCCCCACACTTATAACAACTGTATAGCAATCTTCTCCGTGAGTTGTCACCTTGTCCTGGTGGAGAAGCTTGTGTGGACCTGAGATCCTGAGAGTGATGCCGTCTGGAGCTGTGCTCCTGGTAGGGCCACCCATGGCGGAATGGTTGAGGGGGAGGTCTCTGACAAAGAGCAATCCAACCAAGACCTCAACGGTGGAACAGGCGGAGGACGATGGCTGACCTTAGTGGAGCGTCACAACGGCTGGGAAGGCGGATGAAGGCTGCAGCAGAAAAGGGTCTCCGGTCGTCTTGGACTCCATGCCACTGGATCCTGACCCCAGTTCTGTCAAGGACTGTGGGGTGGCTGTCTGTGCACCAGTCTCCCCACGTTAAACAAAGTCACACACAGGCGTCCTCCATATAGGGAATAGCACCCTGGAGACACCCATGGTCAGCCATGACCGAAGGGGGCCTAAGCAAATGTATAGTGATATGTACTGAACTGTATACAAAAATGAATTTGACTGTACCTCGGTACATGTGACAATTAAAGTACCATACCAAATAAATGACCATCCCCCTACACATGTGGTCTATCCATGTCCTTCAGAGATGCTGCCTGACCCATTTAATGACTCCAGCACTGTGTGTTCTGCTCAAGATCCCAGCATCGCTGTCCTTTGTATCTACATGACACAGGCATTGTAGGCTCATGCAGGATCTGCCATATCTATGTCTTGTATTCTCAAAGACAGTGCAAGAATCAATATTTTCTTACACTACACGATACAATAAAGCATGCCACAGATGAATCAATGGTACAAAGCCTCCTGCAAGGGATCATAAGTAGCCCAAGAAATAACAATGGTTGTAACATCGAACAAGTAACATCTACCCATGCGCTGTAGAAAGCATTTTATCTTCTACAGATGCGCACCAGAAAGCAGTTTATCGGAATGCATTGCAGCACGGTTTGAGACCAGCTCCATCCAAGAAATTGCAGAGAATTGCTGGGATGCAGCCCCAGACCAGACCTTCCACTGACTCCAGTTACATCCCAGGCTGCCTCCGCAAGGCCAGCAGCATAATCAAAAGCTGAGTTGCACCCCGGCCACTCCCTCTTCTCCCCTCTCCCATCGGGCGAAAGGTACAGGAGTGTGAAAACGCACACCTCCAGATTCAGGGACAGTTTCGTCCCAGCATTTACGAGGCCACTGAAGTATTCTACCATCAACGAGAGAGCAGTCCTGAGCTTCGCTCTACCGCATTTGCAATGCAGCCCTCGCAATATCTTTAATCAGACTCTACTGAACTCTATTCACATAATTCCCGTTATCCTGTATCTGTACACTGTGGATGGCTCGATCGTGATCACGTATTCACTTTCCACTGACTGGTCAGCACGCCATAAAAGCTTTTCACTGCACCTCGCTACACGTGACAACAAACTAAACAAAACAAGCATTAAAATGGCAGGCGATGCACCTCAGCAAGGATGTTTTAGTGCGCAAAGAGTTAACCATTAGTCTGCGGAACAAATGTTGCAGAAATGTTCTTTAATATTTAAGTGGGATCACTTAATATCTGTGCTATGAATGAAGTCTTGCTTGTGAATTCTGTCACCGATGCATAACAGACCAAGACGTACTGTATTAACACTACTCTGCTTGTTATTCATCACTTTCTCCACCCGCCCCCCTCCAAAAAAAAAAGGCCAATATAGCGGCAAGTAATCTTCTCAGACCGGTGATGTTTAATCTCGCAGCACGGCAGATAGTTGGTCGCTCAGGCCTGTCTGCCCAGGGAACCTCTCTCCATTGCATTCTGCTGCATACAGCTTGCGGCTGATAGGCAGGTTATATGGGCCCGACCCAGGAAGGTCACTGGCTGTGACGCTTCCAAAGGACTGACACCTGCTGCCTGGCTTTCAGTGAAACACTCACCCTCATCAGCCCAAACAGAGGCCGGTGTAAAATAATACCTTCGACCCACCCCCCCCCCCCCCCCCCCACCTCCTCACCCCCGCCCCCCAACCCCTCCAACGCCAGCAAGGGACCCAGACTACAGTGAAAAGACTAAATGGTCTCCTTTTGTTTTGTCTCTGTGTCCAACCTTCTCAGTCCCCCCCCCCCCACTTCTCCGGGCTGGATGGAATTCAGGCCACAATACAAACACTGGTAGCATTCTCACGCCACCCAGTCGGCCGGCACTCTCTCAGTCTTCGTTCATACGGACGACAGGAGAGGAGAGAGACAGACAGACACAGAGGGAGAGACAGGGAGAGATGGAGAGACAGAGAGAAGAAAGAGGAAACGCTCCTCATCAGAAAAATCACAGCCGTTCTTTAAAAATCCAGAACAGATTTTATCCAGAGAATCCACCGACTTCAAGCTGAATTGGGTTTAAGTGCCCAGCAGAGTGGGTGATATATACGAGATATACGATTCATCAGTCTTTAGGACGAATTAAGAAAAAAACATCTTTGATTATTTAACCGTCGGTGGAGATTGCGCTTCTGGTTAATGTATACAATTTCAATGACTCTTAATTAATGCAGATTAAAAAGTCCAATTTATCAACCTTTCACGCCTGCTTCTCACAGTCCCATCTTGGTGAAAAATGAATGGAAGAGCATGGTATCATCATCCGTTTTGTGTTTAGCTTAGTTTAGTTTAGAGATACAGCGCGGAACCAGGCCCTTCAGCCCACCGAGTCGGCGCTATCCTACACTATCCCACTATCCTACACCGCAGGGGCAATTTGCAATCTTTACCGAAGCCAATTAACCTGCAAACTTGTACGTCTTTGGAATGTGGTATGAAACCGGAGCACCCAGGGGTTTGACTAGCGGTCACGGGGAGAACGTGCGAACTCCGTACAGACAGCACCGTAGTCAGGATCGAACCCGAGTCTCTGGCGCTGTGAGGCAGCAGCTCTACCGCTGCGCCACCGTGCCACCCCCAGCTCTGCAGAAATAGGATGGGTGATGTTTAGAGTTGTGACCATCCTTCAGCCCTGGGTCCTGTTGCCCTACTCCCTCTTTCAACCTTGTTACCCCGACCGCCCCTCACCCGTACACCACTCCTCACACCTCCCTCCTCTTCTTCCACTTCGCTGACTCCCCTCTGACCCCAGCCGCTCATCCCTGTCCTTACCCCTTGACCCCCCCCTCCCCCTTTCCGATACAGGACGGTCAGCCCTCAACAGAGGTCTTACCTTTGTACCCCTCTTGCCCAATTTCAACGAGTCCTGCATTATAAATCAAAGATAGACACAACATGCTGGGGTAACTCAGCGGGACAGGAGGCATCCCTGGAGAGAAGGAATGGGTGACGTTTCGAGTCGAGACCACTCTTCAGACTTGAGTATAGGCGTTGGGAGGTCAAGTTGCAGAGGAAAGTACTGGGAAGCGAAATAATAAATTCTACAGTCGTTAGCCTCGAAGGCACGCTTTGGCATTTTGATCCTGCGCTGGGTCTCTGTAACACCGAAGTCCACTCTAATCAATGCACATTCCCCATAGCTCTTCACATTTTAACCTTCAAGTCCTTCTCCAATTCCTTTTGAAAGGCATCGTTGCATTCACTTCCACCGACCGTTCTGTCAGTGTAATCTGGGACTCAGAGTGTGACAATGTTTCTCGTCCTGTCAAAGTTGCTTCTTTTGCCAATCACTTCCAATCAGCGTCCTCTGCCTGTCAGCACTTCGACCGTTGCTCCGCAAGATGACATTGTAAGGCAAAAGAAAAATATCAAGGCAGCCTGTCTGATCTGAACGAACGGGCTCCGTCAGGTCCCCATGCCCAGGTTGTGTTGAAACCTGGTCCTGTAATGGATTAGGTTTCCCATGGATATCGACGCCGAGCCGACAGCGCCAATGGGAACCGCGCCACGGTGACCGAGGAGGGAGGGAGAGGGAGAGGGAGGAAGGAGGGAGAGGGAGGAGGAATTGTTGATAAAGCATTTGAACAGTTACACGGATAGGATCGGTTTGGAAGACATGGGCCAAACGCAGGCAGGTGGGACTAGTGTAGATGGGGGCACGTTGGGCGGTGTGGGCAATTTGAGCTGAAAGGCCTGTTTCCACGCTGTATGACTCTGTGACTATGGTGAAAACTGGATATGTTAAAATCAAATAAGATGAAACATTGCCATTCACAAGTTCACATGTTATAGGAGCAGAATTAGACCATTCAGCACTCAAGTCTACTTCGCCATTCAATCTTGATTGACAGCATCATCAAGGACCCACACTATCCTGGCCACACACTCATATTACTGCTGCCATCAGGTAGAAGATACAGGAGCCTGAAATCTGCAACATCCAGGTTCAGGAACAGCTCCTTCCTCACAGCCATCAGACTATTAAACACAACTTCAAACAAACTCTGAACTATAATAGCCTATTGCACTTTATCTGTTTATTTATGTGTATATATATATATATATATGGTATATGGACACACTGATCTGATCTGTATTTATGCCTACAATATTCTGTTGTGCTGCAGCAAGCAAGAATTTCATTGTCCTATCTGGGACACATGACAATAAACTCTCTTGACTAGATCTCTACCTCCAAATCCCATTTTCCTGCCTTCTCTCCACAACCCTTGACACCCATTCTAATCAAGATTTTGTCTATCTCTGCTTTAAAAATATCCACTGACTTGGCCTCCAAAGCCGAGCAAGGAAACAGGCGTTTCGATCCATTGAGCCTGCACTGACCATCAAGCACCCATCTACACTGTTCCTACATGAATCCCATCATTATTCTTCCCACTTTTCCATCTACTGCTCCACACATAATACTGTTCAATGAGACACTCTCGGGGAAGTCACAGCAGCCAATCAACCCGCCAACATCTTTGAGACGTGGGAGGAAACAGGGGCATCTAGATATGACATTTCGGGCCTAGACCCTTCTTCAGATCAGTCAGAAAATCACGTATCCATGTTCTCCAGAGATGCTGCCTGACCCGTTGAGTTACTCCAGTACTTGAGTGTCTTGATTTGATTGAATATATATATTGGTCATAGAGTCGTGGAGTGATATAGTGTGGAAACAGGCCCTTCAGCCCAACTTGCCCACACGGGCCAACATGTCCCAGCTACACTAGTCCCACCTGCACCAGTCCCACCTGCCTGCATTTGGCCCATAACCCTCTAAACCAATCCTATCCATGTACCTGTCTAAATGTGCATATCCCTTGCGATATTCCCTGCCTCAACTACCTACTCCAGCAGCTCGTTCCATTCACCTACCACCCTTTGCGTGAAAAAGTTACCCCTCACATTCCTATTAAATCTTCCCATACCTCACTGGAAACCCTTGTCCTCTGGCACTCGATTCCCCCTACAATGGGCAAGAGACTCCATGTGTCTGCCCGATCTGTTCCTCTTATGAATTTGTCTGATCCATATGTGACTCCAGACTCAATGAAAATCATCCCAAAAAAGCGAAACTCAAAAACAAGTCTTGATGAAGGGTTACACAAAAAGCTGGAGAAACTCAGCGGGTGCAGCAGCATCTAAGGAGTGAAGGAGATAGGCCCCTGAAACATTAACCCTGCTTCCCTTCCCACAGATGCAGCCTGTCCTGTTGAGTCTTTCCACTTATCGATGTGTATTGCAGGAACACTTGAAATTTGATTGACTCTAAGCAGGTTGACAGACGGGTGGCATGGTGGTACAGCGGTAGAGTTGCTGCCTTTCAGCACCAGAGACCCGGGTTCGATTCCGACTACGGGTGCTTGTCTGTATGGAGTTTGTACGTTCTCTCCGTGACCTGCGTGCTTTTTCTCAGAGATTTTCGGTTTTCTCCCACACTCCAAAGCTCCAAAAATATCCAGGATAGCAGGTTAATTGGATTGGTGTCAATATAAAATTGTCCCTAGTGTGTGCAGGGTATTGTTAATGTGCGGGGATTGCTGGGCCTTGAGGACTCGATTGAACCGGGGGGCCTGTATCCCCGCTGTATTTCTAAACTAAGCCAAAACTAAAGTGTGGCACGGCAAAACCCTCAAGGAATAGATAATAACCATTGGCCTAGACCAACGTTTCTCAATCGGGGTCCCCCGGAACGCCTGGGTTCCGCGAGACGTCGCTAGGGGTTCCGAGAGAAATAGTGATAAATAGACTAATCATATGTCAATGCATTTTTGAGTCATGTTCAATTTCATATTTGTAATTTTAATATACACGTACGGCATATTCTTGGAAAATTCTTGGGTATTACAATAAAGTCTTCAAACTGTTACATCATTTAAAAGTATAATAATCGTAGGGAATATATTTAGCGACGTCTATACGGCACCAGTGTGAAACGGCCTTTAGTGGTCAGGAGCTGAACGTGACCGATTCATGTATCATCAAGTGACTCACTCGAGTACAGACGCACGCACGGTCTCCATCAGTCCTGTCTGTGCTTCCTGGAGTGCAGGTACAGTCCCTCATTCACCCACGTTATTTAGTAATTTTTACCCATCATTTAGGGATGTAATGTGAATCTAAAAAATGTAAGCATGTTTATTTTTGTTAGTTTATCAAAAGTTTATTTATGAATGTTTTTGAGGAAAGTTTACGGGTGTTGTTTTCTTTCTCTCTCTCTTTCTCTCTCTCTCTCTCCTCCAAGGTTAGTTCTTCTGTTTGCCTGTATTTGCTTCAGTTTTGCACAAGCAGTTTGATTTCAGTTTTTTTTTTTTTTTTTGCATTGGCAATAAACTTGTCTAAACCAGTTATCAGAAAAATATATATTCTTTGCCTTATGAACTTTAAGTTTATGAAAGGGAAAGAAGGAGATTAATAAAGATGTATAATAATTTTTAAGTAGGGGTTCCCTGAGATATGAACATGATTTCAAGTGTTCCACAAGGGTCAACAGGTTGAGAAACACTGGCCTGGACACTGATGTTCACAACCCATGGATAAAAAGTACTTGGGTAGGAAGGGACTGCAGATGCTGGTTTAAAAGCCCTGTCCCACGGTACGAGTTCATTCCAAGAGCTCTCCTGTGTTTGCCCTGATTCGAACTCGGAGATTTACAGTAATGGCCACTCGGGGCACTTGTGGACATTTTTCCACATGTTGAAAAATCTTCACGAGTCTTCCCGTGCTTACCTGCCGTTAGCGAGTCTTCCCGAGTACCTTCCGTTAGCGTTGAGACGTCCCCGAGCTCCGACGTACCCGCTACGTTCATTCTCCGTGCTTACCATGAGTTTGATTTTTTTTTAACTCGGGAGAGCTCTTGGAATGAACTTGTACCATGGAACAGGGCTTTAAACCAAAGATAGTCACAAAAGGCTGGAGTAACTTAGCGCGTCCGACGTTTTCTCTGGAGAAAAGGAATAGGTGACGTTTCCGGGTTGAGTTGCGTCTGGGCCCGAATTGTCACCTATCCCTTTTCTCCAGAGATGCTGTCTGACTGGCTGAGTTACTCCAGCTTTTTGTGTCTATCTTCAATAAAAAGGTACTTGTTGTCCATTGCTCCTGACTACCTTCTGGAAACGCTCCCCATTAAGAGAGTATTAACATGTCGCCTAATAGCTATGCCGTTTAACTCCTCGCACAAACACAAAATACTGAGTGTAATTTATAGGCATCCTTCAATCAGCCATTTTAAATTTCCTGGTGTGGCTTGTCTCCGGAGGGAAGCCTTTGAAAGAACTAGCCTTCAATTTAGGATTAATTTTTATTGTGTGTCAGAGTTAATGTGCCAATGAAGGACAAGGAGTGATCAATACTTTTCACTGAAGCAGGTTCTACCCACAGAGTCCTTCACAGTGAGTTTTCTAACTCCACTTAAATCTTATGAACCACTTAAAAAACCCTATTGATCTTTAATTGTGGGTTTCTGATGCAGACTACTAATTCACTTGTGGAATGGACAGCTTTTTCTTTAACCCTCTCTTGACCAACACAATCCCCGGGCTCATAATCCGCTTTTGGTTTCGAGTTTAGTTCAGAGACGCAGCGCGGATACAGGCCCCACGGCCCACTGAGTCCGTGCCGACCAGCGATCCCCGCACGCTAACACTATCCTACGATTTACAATTTTACCGAATGACTGACCGACAAACCTGTACGTCTTTGTCGTGCGGAAGGAAACCGGAGCACCCGTAGAAAACCCATGCAGGTCACAAGGAGAACTTGCAAACTCCTTACAGACAGCACCCATAGTCAGGATTGAACCCGGGTCTCAGGGACAGTTTGTTCCCAGCTCTTATCAGGCAACTGAACCATTCCACCAACAACCAGAGAGCAGTCCTGAACTACTATCTATCTCATTGGAGACCCTCGGACTATATCTTTGATCGGACATAACTTATCTTGCACTAAGCGTTATTCATGTTCAAGTTCAAGTGAGTTTATTGTCATGTGTCCCTAATAGGACAATGAAATTCTGGCTTCGCTTCAGCGCAACAGAACATAGTAGGCATTGACTACAAAACAGATCAGTGTGTCCATATACCATTATATACGTAAATACACACATGTTATTCTCTTTATCGTGTGTCTGTACACTGCGGATGACTCGATTGTAATCATGCATTCATTGCCTTTCCGGTGTCTGGTCAGCACGCAACAAAAGCTTTTCTCTGTACCTCGGTACACGTGACAATAAACTGAACTCAAATTCAACTCAAGACTTCAATTCTACCGCCGCGCCACCGCGCCGGGATTGCCGGTATTCTTATGGGCTGCAATCAGTTCAGAATTAAGGGGGCTAATCCTTTGCGAAGCTCCCTTTCTTTAAAGCCAATGCAAAATAATTTATATCCCTGATACGGAAGGAGGCCAGTCTGCCCATCGAGTACATGTCGGCTCTTCGAGAAATCCCCCAAACCCATCCCAGTTCTGTTCAGTTTATTGCCACGTGTACCGAGGTACAGTTAAAATGCTTTTTGTTGCGTGCTAACCAGTCAGCAGAAAGACAACACATGATTACAATCAATCCGTTTACAGTGTACAGATACATGATAAGGGAATAACGTTTAGTGAAAGGTAAAGCCAGCAAAATCCTGTACAGATCTGAGAGGAGTTTAAGAAGATCATAGATAAAGTCGGAAATGGTGCTGTCGGAATACAGATTGGAGAGGGTGGAGCGATTGTAATGTGAGTTTGTAGTCACCTGTATCATCTTGTAAGCATCCTTCCCTATTATTTCCCGATGACTGCTCTCTCCCACGCAACTACTGACAGGGGGTGTTAGCTACAAATAGAGGCCGGACAACTCGTATTGTTTTCACTGGAAATCCGAAGGGTGAGGGTAGACCTGATGGAGGTTTATTAAATAATGAGAGGCATAGATAAGGTAGTCAGTACGGGTGTCAGAGGTTATGGGGAGAAGGCAGGAGAATGAGGTTAGGGGGGAGAGGTAGATCAGCCATGATTGAATGGTGGAGTAGACTTGATGGGCCGAATGGCCTAATTTTACTCCTATCCCTTATGACCTTACGACAGTCCCTAGGGTGGAAATGTCATTCCGTGCAGAGAGTCATGGTGGTGCAGCAGTAGAGTTGCTGCCTTACAGCGAATGCAGCGTCGGAGGCCCGGGTTCGATCCCGACTATGGGTGCTGCCTGTACGGAGTTTGTATGTTCTCCCCGTGACCTGCGTGGGTTTTCTCCGAGATCTTCGGTTTCCTCCCACACTCCAAAGACGTACAGGTTGGTAGGTTAATTGGCTTGGTAAATGAAAAATTGTCACTAGTGGGTGTTCCGGGTCCAAAACCAGGAATTCCACGCCCAGGAATTTGAAGTTCTTGACCCTTTCCACCATCGGTGGAAGAGGTCAAGAATTTGTTCTAGGTCTAAGTCAAACCTACCTGTGATAGGTCCCCATCCCACCCATTCCAAAGTCCACAATCAGTTCCTTGTTTTTTTTTTACAGTGGCCTTTTTAAACACCTGTGGCAGCAGAGATATCTATAGAAATGGCAGGAGTGAATTAAGGGGTTCACAATAATAGGATTCCTTCTCTCCAGAGATGCTACCTGACCCCCTGAGTTACTGCAGCATGTTCGATTTAAATCAGCATCTGCAGTTCTTTCCGGCACGACCTTTGGAATGTTGGGAGGAAACTGAAGATCTCGGAGAAAACCCACGCGGGTCAAGGGGAGAACGCACAAAACTCCGTACCGACAGCGCCTGTAGTCGGGATCGAGCCCGGGTCTCCGGCGCCACAAGCGCTGAAAGGCAGCAACTCTACCGCTGCGCCACCGTGTTTTTCGGGACGAGCCTGTCAAGGTTAGCACGCTGAAGGCGGAGTTTAATGTGAGTCACCTGAACTGTTCATCATCTCTGACCAGCGCTCCCAGTACGCCTGGAAATCGATTCTGCTGCAGACATGTTCTTTTTTACAGGGCCCTTTTTGAAACACCTGTGGCAGCAGAGATATCTATAGAAATGGCAGGAGTGAATTAAGGGGTTCACAATAATAGGTTTCTGTGCAGCTCCGTGTGAAAGAGTGCACAAGGCTTTTCTTCCGAAAGGATTTATGAGGCTGTGTTAATGGCTCTTGGTCATCCCCAGCTGACCCAGCTCGAGGACAGCAGAAGATTTAATGAGATTTAGAAGCACAAAAGTTTCTTTTGTGCCCCCGCTGGCTGCTCATGAGTACGAAAGGTTCAGTGGGACATGGGCCAAATGCAGGTAAAAATGATTAGCTTATTTGGGGCATCTTTTATAGCATGGACAAGTTGGGCCAAAGGGCCTGTTGCTGTGCTGTATGACTCTATGATTTAAAGTTTATACTAATCAACTATGTGAAAGAAAGACCTCCTATGATATTAAATGTTTCACCTCCCCGGTGTGTCCTAAAGCTTTCAACAGTCATAGACAATAGACAATAGATAATAGGTGCAGGAGTAGGCCATTCGGCCCTTCGAGCCAGCACCGCCATTCAATGTGATCATGGCTGATCATCCCCAATCAGTACCCCGCTCCTGCCTTCTCCCCATATCCCATAACTCTGCTATTTTTAAGAGCCCTATCTAGCTCTCTCTTGAAAGCATCCAGAGAACCTGCCTCCACCGCCCTCTGAGGCAGAGAATTCCACAGACTCACCACTCTCTGTTAGAAAAAGTGTTTCCTCGTCACCATTCTAAATGGCTTACTCCTTATTCTTAAACTGTGGCCCCTGGTTCTGGTCTCCCCCAACAGAGAAGGGCACTTGTATTGGAGCCACTATTCAGTGCGTGGACAGACAAGAGACTATTAGTTCACACTAAGATCCCTCAAAGAGCAAAGCAGCTGATGATGTACTCCAATCTCAGCATTGTTGTTTAAATGGCACACCGAGTCCACGCCGACCAGCGATCCCCGCACACTAACAGTCATCATCTGTGGTCACTCGAAATGAGTATGACTGTCCTCCCCTCTCCATTGGGTTGTGGGGTGCTATACCCTATATGGAGGACGCCTGGGTGGACTTTGTTTAACGTGGGGAGACTGGTGCACAGACAGCCACCCCACAGTCCTTGACAGATCTGGGTCAAGGCAGCACACAGGGCGGCGCGGTGGCGCAGCAGTGCTTAACAGAGCCAGAGACCAAGGTTCGATCCTTACTGCGGGTGCTGTCTGTACGGAGTTTGTACGTTCTCCACGTGATCTGCTTGGGTTTTCCCCAAGATCTCCGGTTTGCTCCCACATTCCAAAGACATACAGGTTTGTAGGTTAATTGGCTTTGGTAAATTATAAATTGTTCCTAATGCACATAGGAAAGTATTAAATGAGCGGGGGTCGCTGGCCGAAGTGGACTCAGTGGGCCAAAGGGCCTGTTTCCACACTGTATCTCCTCTGTATGTCTAAGGTTGCCACTAGAGGTGTAATTAATATTTGGACACAAACCAGTATGGGAGTATCCCTCGTTATGTTCAATGTATCAGAATGTTCCTTCCATCATTGGCTGTATTCATGCACACATTAGTGTTATTGACCACAGACAAATTCCTTCCCCTGAGCTTGGATCGATGGCAGCTGCTATGCCTCTGAAGTAGAAGGCCATGAGACAAGGTCAACAATGGGAAACTGAGCAGTTTATACCAGTATCAGTAATGCATTGAAGGAGCGCTGTACCATCAGTACAGTTGAATGGGATGTTAAACTTGCCCGCATCCTCAATACATAAGGTCAGATGACACATCACTGCTTACCATCCAGAACATAGATTCTATAAAGTAGAGATGCTGCCTTACAACACCTACAGCGCCAGAGACCCGGGTTCGATCCCGACCATGGGCGCTGTTCTGTACGGAGTTGGTACGTTTTTCCCCGTGACCCACGTGGGTTTTCTCAGAGAACTTCGGTTTCCTCCCACACTCCAAAGACGTACAGGTTTGTAAGTTAATTGGCTTGGTGTAAATGTAAAATTGTCCCTGGTGTGTGTAGGATAGCGTTAATGGGCGATGGATCGCTGGTTGGTGCGGACACACAGTGGGCCGAAAGGCCTGTTTCAGTGCCGAATCTCTAAACTAAGCTTCTTCCTCTTGCGTTTGAGGCAGCAGAAGTCCGCAGCAGGGTGATGCCATCCGGTTCGACATCCGTAGGTGCCCGCCCTAAAAAAGGGCGCATGCTCCGGGTTGGCACCAAGCTGCGGCGCTGCTGCCGTCTCTGTTTGTCGTCGCTCGCCTGACTGAGGTCAGTTGACAGCGTTCACCACGGGGAGGTCGACAACATCAGCCCCATTCAGTCCCATAAATGTTGATACAGAAAATCAGGAAAAATCTTGAAAACGTTCCTGATAGGAATATTTTGGACCGGAATGAGCTGAGATTACACTTGCAGAGACATAATGAGGGGAAAAGGTTACCTAGTTATGATTTAACACCTGGGATTTTCTTTTGAAATTAAAGCTCATAAACACCATTGTCAACTTAATGGCGGCGATTACATTTCTAGTGGGAATAACAAAATATATTATAACTTCATTGAAGGGCTGTTTAGTATGTTTTCACTCAGAAAGATAGCCTGAAATATTCATAAAATTGTCAACCACTGACAGAGATTCGAGCATCCTTGATGGATCTCAATTCCCTCATATTCCTGCTCACAATGTAAACTTAATCACATTCATCTTGATGCATTAAACACACTTTTTGCAAAACAGGGTTGAGGATTTGGAATTTAGTTTAGTTCAATTCAGTTTAATTTTGTTTAGAGGTACAGCGAACAGGCCCTTCGGCCCACCGAGTCCGCACCGTCCAGCGATCCCCGCACACTAACACTACCCTACACACACTATGGACAATTTTACACATACACCAAGCCAATTAACGTACAACCTGTACGTCTTTGGAGCGTGGGAGGAAACCGAAGATCTCGGAGAAATCCACGCGGTCACCGGGAGAACGTGCAGACAGCGCCCGTGGTCGGGCTCAAACCCGGGTCTCTGGCGCTGCAAGCGCTGTAAGGCCGCAACTCTACGGAAACTCCTCCTCTGACCCACACACAATTTCCTACACTCAGAATGAAAATGCTAGCTTATTTTTATTTAATGAACTTTCCATCATCAGAAGAAACGCTTTGTGGGGACATACTTTGTGCTTTTAGACGAGAAGACATGAGATAAAGTGCTCTTGGATTATTTCAGTTTGACTGAATCATCCTACCACAACCGGAGAGCAGTCCTGAACTAATATTTACATCATTGGTGTCCCTCAGACTATCCTTGATCGGACTTTACCGTGCATTAAGCATTATTCCCTTACCATGTATCTATACACTGTGAATGACTCGATTATAACCATGCATAGTCTTTCCGCTGACTGGTTAGCGTGCAGCCAAAGCTTTTCACTGTACCTCGGTACACGTGACAATAAACGAAACTGAAAGGCATAACGGTATGCCAGCAAGTAATTCCATTGTGAATCAAAATTCACCAGCATTTTTCTTCCACGTGTCTGCAAGGAAGGAATCTTCATTACACTCTAGTATCTGAAGCCCATAATTTAGTTTAGTTTAGAGATACAGCGTGGAAACAGGCCCTTCAACCCACCGAGTCCGTGCCGACCGGCAATCCCCACACACTAACACTATCCTACACACACACACACACACACACACACTTGGGCCAATTTACAATTACACCAAGCCAATTAGCCTACACACCCATACCCGAAACCAGAGATCATGGAGAAAACCCATGCAGGCGACGGGGAGAATGTACAAACTCCGTACAGACAGCACCTGTGGTCAGGATCGAACCCGGGCTTCTGGCGCTGTAAGGCAGCAACTCTACTGCAGCGCCCCTTATTAAATGGCAGCTGTGGACACTAATTCACTATTAGCTTGTGCTTGCCATTAGCAATTACCAATTCATTAGTTTATTGTGCTAATAAAACTTGGAGGTTAGGGTGGCACGGTGGTACAGCGGTAGAGTTGCTGCCTTACAGCGCCAGAGACATGGGTTCGATCCTGACTACAGGCGCTGTCTGTACGGAGTTTGTACGTTCTCCCTGCGACCGCCTGGGTTTTCCCCGGGTGCTCTGGTTTCCTCCCACACTCCAAAGACGTGCAGGTTTGGAGACTAATTGGCTTTGGTAAATTGTCCCTAGTGTGCGTAGGATAGTGTTAGTGTGCGGGGATCGCTGGTCGGCGCGGACCTGGTGGGCTGAAGGGCGAGTTTCCACGCTGTTCAGTTCAGTTTAGCTCATTGTCTTGTGTACCGAGGTACAGTGCAAAGCTTTTGTGGCGTGCGAACCAGTCAGCTGAAAGACAACGCGTGATTGCAATCGATCCATTTACAGTGTAGGGTTGGCGTGGACTCGGTGGGCCGAAGGGCCCTTTTTCTGCGCTGTATCTCTAAACTAAAAAGTTGGTTGGTGGGCAGGCTGGATTGGAGGGGAGGGGAGGGGGAAGAGGGCTTAGTCGCAATGCATTTATTTATTTATTTATTTGTGGATTTATGGAGAACAGAATCCACCGCCACCTCAGCGCTTGTGTGAGTCTCCACTGGTGTGAGGAGACAGTCGAACACAGTTCATCAGAGCAACATGATTGCTGGCCCCACTGACAAAATAATTTGCACCCGTCGATTTTCTGAGGCGCGCGTTAAATGACGGATTTGGCACGCCGATTTTTGAATTTTAATCAGAAGTGAAGGAATGACACGCTACATCAAAACAAGGCATCAGATGTTAAATGGGCTTCGGCAATCACTGTCAAACAAGACTCCATTAAGGAGCCATGACTTCATAAGCATCAATCATGTTGTTTTTCTTTCTCCAGCAACCTGTATATATGGCTTTAATTAGACTACAATTTTCAACAAGCAGTTTGCTAAGTTGTTGCCGAGCTGTTCATGTTGGTGTTAAGGACGTGGAAACTAAGCCAGCAGCCGTGGATAAGTGTGGGGTTTTATTAATGTGTGTGCATTTGTGTGTAATGAAAGTATTGCATTTATATAACATCTCCCAATAGGACATCCCAAAATGCATTGCGGGCAATCTGCTTCTTCTTGCGGATGGCGGGGACAACCTAAAGTTGTAGGACAACTTGTTCTAGTTGATCTTATTTGATTGTGCACGCCAGGTTGATTGCATTGGTTGAAACAGGTGAAGGTTGCAATCTCCCATCCCAATTGCAGGCAATGAAACAGACTGTTATTGTTGAACGTTGCTGATTGTGAGTCTGGGTCTCGACCCGACACCTCACCCATTCCTTCTCTCCAAAGATGCTGCCTGAATTTCTGAGTTACTCCAGCGTTTTGTGTCTATTGTCAGTGTAAACCAGCATGTGCAGTTCCTTCCTACACCTCTCATTGGTGTAATGGGGGCCACATTTCGTTGTCTCTGTACTCGTTGCATTTCGTTGTCTCTGTACTGTACACTGACAATGACAATTAAAATTGAATCTGAATCTGAATCGGACATGGCTTGCAGTTTTGTACACAGCAAAATCCTGCAGAAACTGTGGGCCAGGTGCCACATTGGCTGCTTTAGCATGAAGATGGTCAAAAAAAGCTGGAGTAACTCAGCGGGTCAGGCAGCATCTCTGGAGAAATGGAATAGGTGACACCTCAACCCGAAAAGCCACTTATTCCTTTTCTCCTGAGATGCTGCCTGAGCAGCTGGGCATGTTTTGACTATCTTCAGCATAAACCAGCATCAGTAGTATCTTCCCACACATTGTGTCTGCTTTGGCATTTTTTGGTTTAGGGACAGATAATTTACCTGCACATCAGGGTTTAATGGCGGGGAAATTTGCTAAGGCTATTGGGGAGACTTTAAACTAGAACGGTTGGGGGGAGGGACTCAAATAGAGAAAGCTAGTAGACAGTGTGAGAGGCAGGAGGCAGAGAAGGGAAGCACCCAGACCCAACATGTAGGGGGGAAAGAAGATAAAATAATAAACAGAGAATAAGAGGTGGTGGGTTTCTTAAATGTGTGAGCAGAGAGAAAGAGGAGTATAAAATGAGGGTAGAAGCAATTGGTAGCAAGGTGAAAAGTAAAAGTGGCAGGCAGACAAATCCAGGGCAAAAATCAAAAATGGCCACTTTTCAACCTAATTGTATAAGGAGTAAGAGTGTTGTAAAAACAAGCCTAAAGGCGTTGTGTCTCAATGCGAGGAGCATTCATAATAACGTGGACGAGTTGAATGTGAAGATAGCTATTAATGACTATGATATAGTTGGGATCACAGAGACATGGCTCCAGGGTGACCAAGGCTGGGAGCTGAACATCCAGGGATATTCAATATTCAGGAGGGATAGACAGAAAGGTAAAGGAGGTAGGGTAGCATTGTTGGTTAGAGAGGAGATTAACGCAATAGAAAGGAAGGACATTAGCTTGGAGGACGTGGAATCGATATGGGTAGAGCTGCGAAACACTAAGGGGCAGAAAACGCTAGTGGGAGTTGTGTACAGGCCACCTAAAGGGCCTGCCCCATCAGCATGCGACTCCATGCGGTGAGCGGGACCTAACGTGGTCGCTTGTGCCGTCCGGCCTCGCGGGGCCGGTCCCACTTCGATCGCCGGAGCCATATAGTTGTGCGGAGCTGGTCCCAACATCGCGCGGGGCTTCGAGAAACTGACCGTGTTCAAAACCTCCGCGCGGCAACGGTCTGTCGGCCCGCAGCCGCCTCGACGCATTATGCACCACCTTACATCGTGCCTCCGTGCCCCTCTCTGTGTGCCTCCCTGACCCTCTATATTTGTGCCTCCGTGACCCTCTCTATATGTGCCTCCGTGACCCTCTCTATATGTGCCTCCGTGACCCTCTCTATATGTGCCTCCGTGACCCTCTCTATATGTGCCTCCGTGACCCTCTCTATATGTGCCTCCGTGGCCCTCTCTCTGTATGCCTCCATGGCCCTCTCTCTGTGTGCCTCCATGCCCCTCGCTGTGTGTCCCTCTCTGTCCCTGCGAACTTACCGCGGACTTCGTTCCCACTTCACGCCACTCATCCGACCTCCACGCGTCCCCCGCTGCCGATTTGGTCGCGCTTGCCGCATGCAGGCGCATGCTGGTGGGACCAGCCCTGTACAGGGATCACCCGACCTCCGCGCGGCCCCCGCTTCCAGTTTGGTCGCGCTCACCGCATCGAGTCACATGCTGGTGGGACAGGCCCTTAACAGTAGTAGTGCAGTTGGGAATGGTATCAAACAGGAAATTAGAAATGCGTGCAACAAAACAGTTATAATGGGTGACTTCAATCTACATATAGATTGGGTGAATCAAATTGGCAGGGGTGCTGAGGAAAAGGATTTCTTGGAATGTATGCGGAATAGTTTTCTAAACCAACATGTAGAGGAACCAACGAGAGAGCAGGCTATTCTAGACTGGGATTGAGTAATGAGGAAGGGTTAGTTAGTAGTCTTGTTGTGCGGGGCCCCTTGGGCAAGAGTGACCATAATATGGGTGAGTTCTTCATTAGGATGGAGAGTGACATAATTAATTCAGAAACAAGGGTTCTGAATGAAAAGAAAGGTAACTTTGAGGGTATGAGACGTGAATTGGCCAAGATAGACTGGCAATTGATTCTTAAAGATTTGACAGTGGATGTGCAATGGAAGGCATTTAAAGACTGCATGGATGAACTACATCCCAGTTTGGCAAAAGAATAAATCAGGGAAGGTAGTGCAGCCGTGGATAACAAGGGAAATCAGGGATAGTGTCAAAACAAAAGATGAAGCATACAAATTAGCCAGAAAAAGCAACCAACCAGAGGACTGAGAGAAATTCAGAGTCCAGCAGAGGAGGACAAAGGGCTTAATTAGGAAAGGGAAAATAGATTATGAAAGATAATTGGCAGGGAACATAAAAACTGACTGCAAAAGTTGTTATAGATATGAGAAGAGAAAAAGATTAGAGAAAACAAATGTGGGTCCCTTGCAGTCAGAAACAGGTGAATTGATCATGGGGAACAAGGACATGGCAGACCAATTGAATAACTACTTTGGTTCTGTCTTCACAAAGGAAGACATAAATAATCTGCTGGAAATAGCAGGGGACTAGGGGTCAAATAAGATGGAGGAACTGGGTGAAATTCAGGTTAGCCGGGAAGTGGTGTTAGGTAAATTGAATTGATTAAAGGCCGATAAATCCCCAGGACCGGAAAGGCTGCATTGCAGAGTACTTAAGGAAGTAGCCACAGACATAGTGGATGCATTAGTGATAATTTTTCAAAACTCTTTAGATTCTGGAGTAGTTCCTGAGGATTGGAGGGTAGCTAATGTAACCCCACTTTTTAAAAAAGGAGGGAGAGAGAAAACGGGGAATTACAGACCAGTTAATCTAACATCGGTAGTGGGGAAACTAGCAGTTTCTAGCACAGTTATTAAAGATGGGATAGCAGCACATTTGGAAAGTGGTGAAATCATTGGACAAAGTCAGCATGGATTTACGAAAGGTCTGACGAATCTTATAGAATTTTTCGAGGATGTAACTAGTAGAGTGGATACGGGAGAACCAGTGGATGTGTTATATCTGGACTTTCAGAAGGCTTTCGACAAGGTCCCACATAAGATATTAGTATACAAACTTAAAGCACACGGTATTGGGAGTTCAGTATTGATGTGGATAGAGAACTGGCTGGCAGACAGGAAGCAAAGGGTAGGAGTAAAGGGTCATTTTCAGAATGGCAGGCAGTGCCTAGTGGGGTACCGCAAGGCTCAGTGTGGGACCCCAGATGTTTACAATATATATTAATGATTTGGACAAGGGAATTGAATGCAACATTTCCAAGTTTGCGGATGACACGAAGCTGGGGGGGCAGTGTTAGGAGTGAGGAGGATGCTAGGAGGCTGCTAGGTGACTTGGATAGGCTGGGTGAGTGGGCAAATGCATGGCAGATGCAGTATAATGTGGATAATGAGGTTATCCACTTTGGTGGCAAAAACAGGAGGGTAGACTATTATCTGAATGGTGGCCGATTAGGAAAAGGGGAGATGCAACGAGACCTGGGTATCATGGTACACCAGTCATTGAAAGTAGGCATGCAGGTGCAGCAGGCAGTGAAGAAAGCGAATGGTATGTTAGCATTCATAGCAAAAGGCTTTGAGTATAGGAGCAGGGAGGGTCTATTGCAGTTGTACATGGTTTTGGTGAGACCACACCTGGAGTATTGCGTACAGTTTTGGTCTCCAAACCTGAGGAAAGACATTCTTGCCATAGAGGGGGTACAGAGGAGGTTCACCAGACTGATTCCTGGGATGTCAGGACTTTCATGTGAAGAAAGACTGGATAGACTTGACTTGTACTCGCTAGAATTTAGAAGTTTGAGGGGGGATCTTATAGAAACTTACAAAATTCTTTGCTGCCTTACAGGGCCAGGCACCCGGGTTTGATCCTGACTGTGGGTGCCGTCTACAGGTACGGAGTTTGTAAGTTCGCCCCTTGACTACGTGGGGCTTCACTGGGAGCTCTGGTTGGCTCCCACACTCCAAAGACGTGCAGGTCAAGTCAATCAAGAGAGTTTATTGTCATGTGTCCCAGATAGGACAATGAAATCCTTGCATTGCTGCAGCACAACATGAAATTGTAGTCATTAATACAGATCAAATCAGTGTGTCCATATGCCAGAGAATATATATATACACACATCAGTAAACTGATAAAGTGCAATAGGTTGTTATAGTTCATAGTTTGTTTGAAGTTGTGTTTAATAGTCTGAGGACTGTGGGGAAGAAGCTGTTCCTGAATCTGGGTGTCGCAGAGTTCAGGCTCCTGTACCTTCTAGGTTTGTAGATTAATTGTAAGAATTGTCCCCAGTGTGTAGGATAGTGTTAGTGTTCAGGGTGATCGCTGGTCTGTGCTGTATCTCTAAAGTTTAAAAGTCTAAAGGAGTCCTTCTAAGTTTTCAAGAACAGTATGTGACATGCGAAGAGAACCTGGTGCAAATTGTAATATGGGCAGAAAAGGTGACGATGACTAAAAAGTTTCAGATCACACAAGGGGAGGGTCTCTCATATAGAAAACAGCACTAATTTAACAATTTGTTGGAGCCTTTTGAAAAATTGGCTGACCAGTTTCAATTGGTGTACTTAAGTGGCATCTTTTCACAGGGGTTGAAGCCGACAGCAGCTAATGGACAGAATATTTTTTTTTGTTTAATATTTTAATTATTAGAAGCAGTGTACGTTAGAAGCCTCTCGCATAAAATTACATAACGTTTGGAGAGGAATTTTTGAAATCTTCTCAAAAACATTAAAAACAAAATTGGACCCCGACTCGGAACTGATTATTCTAGGAACGTCAGAAGTCTGCTCTGAGCTATCAATATTTCAAAGATGTTTCCCCAATTATGGTTTGATAACGGCGAAAAAACTAATACTCAATTTCTGGAAACACACATCTGCCCCTACTCTCAAAATGTGGATTACTAACATATGAGACTTGTCTTAGCAGAAAAACCAGAGCATTTTTTTGAAGACATGGACACCATTCATTGATACATTACAAGGATAGTATGGTGCAACACAATTTTGGAGTTAAATCTAATTACGGGTTGGGTGATGGGTGGGGAGGGATACGAAGCAGGTATATCATCACCTTTTGTTTTTCTTTCTGTTTTTGTCTTTTTATCTCTCTTGTTTAGTTTACTTACTCTTTGGCTACACCAATTTGGTAGCCTAGGGGTTCTATTCTTGAACATCCACTTTTTCTCTTTCTTGCTTTTTCTCTCTTATTTTCTCTCAACTTTAGCTAAAAATTAAAATTAAAGCTGCACAGTAACTGTATTATGTCACATATGCCGCTGCTTATATTTGTGTACACTGCTAATGGACAGATGTTAAACAACTGGATTGGACACTAAATTATAACATTTAAATCCTTTTTGGAGATATTTTACTGTCTACCCCATAAGCAATGAGACTCAGCCTGGGTTCGTTTTAGGCCCCAAATGGCCTACTCCTGCACCTATTGTCTATTGACATAATTCCCATCAAGCTGATTTCTCCACAGTAATCCCCACAAGGTACAAACAGATTGAAATTGGTTGCATTTTTATACAGTGGACATCAAAGGATTTTCTCTCTCGGGAAAATGTAGTTGCCACAATGTCGGAAATAATGGAATAGGTGAAGGTAACAACATTGGCACAGAAGGCTCTCCACAAATTAGAAATTAAATAATCTTCGCTGCTCAAATGCTCTTTGTTGGAAAGAACTGCTGCCGTCTCTTTGGGATGACAATTTTCTTTGGGGAAGATGCATGTGTAGAGACAAAAGAGGAGCTTGCCAGCTGCATGGAGGACAGAGATGTGTGGTGCGTCCGTCACCGTGCCCGTCGGAAACCAGCACCACTGCGCCGCTGATGTTTTCAACGATAATAATGACAAGATCGAGGGATATGGGGACAACTTTGTGGCAAGGAGCAACAATTTGATTTTCACTGTACCTCAATTGGTACATGTGACAATAAACTGACCTTGAATTCTTGAAATAATGGGATGAACGAGATGAGAAGTGGACCATGTGGAGGCCACAAATCAGCTCCATACCCAACTCAGCCAGTCAAGAGGGGTAGAATGGGTCATTCGGCCCATCAAGTATCTGTCAATTTCCACCTTACGAATATCCATTGACCTGGCCTCCACAGGCATCTGTGGCAATGAATTCCACAGATTCACCAACCTCAGACTGGAGAAATTCCTCCTCGGACCTCGATTAAAGAAATGTCTTCTAAAGCTCTGAAATATGGGAGAGATACCACATCAAAGACTTTTATATCAACCCATTGCTTCAGGACAGCTCATGCCAGGCTTGCCAATCTTCCCAAGGCCAGCTCACAGGACTTGCATTGGAAGGATTAGTGGATGAAAGATTTATAGACACTGCTTCATTTAGAAGTTTGTAAAATTTTGAAATTCTCCACCTGAGGAGTCGGTCAATTCCAGACCAAGGAAGGTTGTGTTTAGTCCAGCGTCGGTCTTCAGTGAAAAGATCGCCCAGTCTGTGCGTGGCCACCTTGTGTCCAGTGCCCTGACTCTGCAAATCCTTGCAGTTGATGCACGTTAAACTGTTCTCCAAACTGTGAATTGGTATTTTATCCCATGCCCCAATTTTGTAATTATTTAGGTCATGAGCACATAAGGTCATAAATGACAGGAGTAGAATTAGGCCATTCGGCCCATCAAGTCTACTCCACCATTCAATCACGGCTGATCTATCTCTCCCTCCGAACCCCATTCTCCTGCCTTCTCCCCTTAACCTCTGACACCCGAACTAATCAAGGTTCTATCTATCTCTGCCTTAAAAGTATCCACTGACTTGGCTGCCACAGCCTTCTGTGGCAAAGAATTCCACAGATTCACCGCCCTCTGACTGAAGAAATTTCTCCTCATCTCCTTCCTAAAAGAACGTCTTTTAATTCTGAGGCTATGACCTCTAGTCACAGACTCTCCCACTAGTGGAAACATCCTCTCCACATCCACACTATCCAAGCCTTTCACTATTCTGTATGTTTCAATTAGGTTCCCCCCCCCCCCCCACCTCCCCCTCATTCTTCTAAACTCCAGCGAGTACAGGCCCAGCACCGACAAAGGCTCATCATAGGTTAACCTGATCATTCCTGGAATCATTCTTGTAAACCTCCTCTGGAACCTCTACAGAACCAACACACCCTCCTTCAGGTATGGTGCCCAGAATTGCTCACGGTGCGATCACAATTGCTCACATTTCCACTTTAACCATTGGGGATCTACTCACCCTCGTCTACTCATAATGCTGGCAGATCTTTGCAGTGACAATCCATCATTCTCCAAAGCTTTCCTTTCACAGACATTTATACTTTGATTTTTTTTATTTTTCTTTTTTTTTTAATTATTTATTTTTTTCTTTTTCCTCTCCCCCCCCATCAGACCTAACTAACCCAGCCTATTTATAAAAGGTCAAGTGGGTCATTAATGCGTTAGATTAACATAATTCCCTCTGTTTACCCTTGTCTGTCCTGATTTACCACCTGCAGTAAATCACCACGAAGGAATTCTGGTTAGCATTGAACTTACATTTGCACAGTAAGTAGCTGCTATTAGCACAGTTACCACCCAGATGTGTCTTAAATAAGTCATATTGGATGATTGAACTGTAATTGGAGAAAATGGATCCTGAAAACAAAAAAAAAACAAAAATGCATCACCAGGGAAGATAAATTAGAGATACCACAAAGGAATCAAAATCATCAACGAGCAAGCCAAAGTTGCAAACAAAAAGGCAGGAGAGGCAAACACAAATGTTTCAAATAGAAACATAGAAAATAGGTACAGGACTGGGCCATTCAATATGATCATGGCTGATTAGCAAAAATCAGTAACACGTTCCTATTTTTTTCCCATATCCCTTGATTTGATGGCCTACCCCTTATTCTTAAACTGTGACCCCACGTTCTGGACACCCCCAACATGGGGAACATTTTTCCTGCATCTAGCCTGTCCAATCTCTTAAGAGTTTTATATGTTTCTCATCCTTCTAGATTCCAGTGAATACAAGCCCAGTCGACCCATTCTTTCATCATATGTCAGTCCCAGGAATTAACCTGGTGAACCTACGCTGCACTCCCTCAATAGCAATAATGTCCTTCCTCAAATTAAGAGACCAAGACTGCACACAATACTCCAGGTGTGGTCTCACCAGGGCCGTGTACAACTGCATTGGGACCTCCTAGCTCCTAAACTCAAAATCCTCTTGCTATGCAGGAACGTTATGTTGCTTTGTTCAAAGTTTAATACTGCAAGGTAATAGATTGCTGTGTGGAATTATCTTTATACCAGCTGTATTGAATGAGAGACATTAAATGTCAGGAGGTTTTACTACACTTTTAGCTACTCCCATGTAGCTTGAATGATAAAGAGACGAGGAAACCTTGCGAAAAGCCCAACCGTGTAACTAGGTGTAAAGAAAAATGCAAAGCAAAAAAAAACAAAGTGCTGGAGTTAACTCTGCAGGCAAAGCAGCATCTGTGGAGGGAAATGGATATCTGATGTTTTGGTTTGGGAGCTGGGTCTCTGGCACTGCAAGGCAGCGAATCTACCGCTACGCCATCATGCTGCCCACTTCGGCGGCGCGCAGCTGGCTGTGTGCAAGATGTGAGATTTTCGCTGACGGTGGTCAATTGAAACCCTGCGGAAAGTGAACAAGTCAATGAACAAATGAATGCAACATCTCCAAGTTTGCGGATGACACGAAGCGGGGGGGGGGGCAGTGTTAGCTGTGAGGAGGATGCTAGGAGGCTGAGGTGACTTAGATAGGTTGGGTGAGTGGGCAAATGCATGGCAGATGCAGTATAATGTGGATAAATGTGAGGTTATCCACTTTGGCGGCAAAAACAGGAGGGTAGATTATTATCTGAATGGTAGCCGATTAGGAAAAGGGGAGATGCAACGAGGCCTGGGTATCATGGTACACCAGTCATTGAAAGTAGGCATGCAGGTGCAGCAGGCAGTGAAGAAAGCGAATGGTATGTTGGCATTCATAGCAAAAGGATTTGAGTACAAGAGCAGGGAGGTTCTACTGCAGTTGTACAGGGTCTTGGTGAGGCCACACCTGGAGTATTGCGTACAGTTTTGGTCTCCTAATCTGAGGAAAGACATTCTTGCCATAGAGGGAGTACAGAGAAGGTTCACCAGACTGATTCCTGGGATGGCAGGACTTCCAGATGAAGAAAGACTGGATAGCCTCGGCTTGTACTCGCTGGAATTTAGGAGATTGAGGGGGGATCTTATAGAGGCTTACAAACTTCTTAAGGGGTTGGACAGGCTAGATGCAGGAAGATTGTTCCCGATGTTGGGGAACTCCAGAACAAGGGGTCACAGTTTAAGGATAAGGGGGAAGTCTTTTAGTACCAAGATGAGAAAGTCTTTTTTCACACAGAGAGTGGTGAGTTTGTGGAATTCTCTGCCACAGAAGGTAGTTGAGGCCAGTTCGTTGGCTATATTTAAGAGGGAGTTAGATGTGGCCTTGTGGCTAAAGGGGTCAGGGGGTATGGAGAGAAGACAGGTACAGGATACTGAGTTGGATGATCAACCATGATCATATTGAATGGCGGTGCAGGCTCGAAGGGCCGAATGGCCTACTCCTGCACCTATTTTCTATGATTCTATGATTCTATGAACAACACCCACTCCCATGTAGTTACAAGTGGTAAAGAAACAAGGTCTATATTCACATGTAGAATGTGCACTTGGAAAATGCACGCTGTAAGAAAAGTTAGAAAGTAGGAAAAGGATACAAGGAACTGTAGATGATGGTTGACAAAAAAAAGTGCTGGAGTAACTCAGCGGGTCAGGCAGCAGCTCTGGAGATCGTGGACATGTGACGTTTCAGGTCAGGAATTTTCTCTTTCTCTATAGCATTGTTGGTGTGGCTTCACTAGAGGATCGCTTGCAGCTCAATAAAACACACTGCCACCATCCTCTCTAGGGCATGGGCGATAAATGCTGGTCTTGCCACAAAGCCCAAATTCAGAAAAAGGGGCGAAAAAAATCAACTGATTTGTCAAGTGAGGTTCTTTGCAAAAAGCCCATGTCTAATCGTAAAAGCACACAGTAGCAAAACTAGGGCAACACTATAATCTTGTAGTTCTCCATTAAACTCTGAGTACATTGACTCCCAACAGTGTGCCAAAGTTTATCAATCTCAAAATTCCCTAAGTAGGGCGGCACGGTGGCGCAGCGGTAGAGTTGCCGCCTTACAGCGCCAGAGACCCGGGTTCGATCCCGACTAAGGGTGTTGTCTGTACGGAGTTTGTATGTTCGCCCGGCCACTACGTGGCTCTCCCGTTTCCACCCACATTCCAAAGACGCACCGGTTTGGAGCTCAATTGGCTTTGGGAAAAATTGGAAATTGCCCCTGGTGTGCAGGATAGTGCTAGTCTATGTGGGTGAAGGCTGGTCGGCACGGACTCGTTGGGCAAAGGGCATGTTTCCACTCAGTATCTCCAAAGTCCAAAGCGCAGTGCACATTGAGTCAATAAGTTAATTAGTGATAGGAGCAGAATTAGGCCTTCCAACCCATGAAGTCTACTCCGCCATTCAATCATGGCCGATCTATCGTTCCCTTCTAACCCCATTCTCCTGCCTTCTCATCTATCTATCTATCTATCTATCTATCTATCTATCTATCTATCTATCTATCTATCTATCTATCTATCTATCTATCTATCTATCTATCTATCTATCTATCTATCTATCTATCTATCTATCTATCTATCTATCTCTGCCTTAAATATATCCATTGTCTTGGCCTCCACAGCCTTCTGTGGCAATGAATTCCACAGATTCTTTAACCACCCTCTGACTGAAGAAATTCCAGTATATTGAAAACTGGAAAAGGCAGATTTTTGGTTCACAAGGGAATTGAAGATTACGCGGATTGGACTTGAGCTGAGGCCAAAGTTCAGACAAGCCAAGGCTGTGTTGAATGGCTGAGTTGTCTCAAGTGCCTTTGTGGCCAACTCCTGCTCCCAGTTCTAGCGCTGTTACGTTCTCATGGCATCATGTCTTGCATTAACAGTGTATCAGCATCTAACGCTCCAGCTTACAAGTGTGTTATTCAGAAAAATAAAACACGTCAAATGGTTTCTTTACATTGCAATTGGCAGGCCAGGTCTGCTCATGAGGTCATGAAGAATTCATTGAGGTTTCTCCAAAATCATTCTGCTCAGGAATTAACCGAAGGGAAATCCTTTTTTTTTAAAACTTGGCCGTAAATGCATTCGACTCCAGAGAACTCTTGAAGTGCAGCTCGGATAACCCGAAGGAAAGCCAAAATTAAATTAAATTAAAATTTGTGGGGAAAGTTGCCTAAGGGATCGTGGCTGAATTCATCCTTATGTTTCATGTATTGTTGGGGGTCTGGCAAGAATCCGGCCCCCCTGGGTTTTAAAATTGCGGTTCAAAAAATTGTAAAAACATCGTTTCGTGATCACAGACGCACAGAGCAAGATACTTAATTCATGCTTAAGCAGTCCAAGTTCACCCTTTAAATCGGCAACCAAGAGCCAAACTCCAAAGCGACAACAAACATCCATCTGGGATTCAGTGAGACTTCATTTGCATTGTTTCGTACGCTGCGCTGTTCGCTGGTTGAGTGAAGTGCGGCGGATGAAACACTCTTCACATTTCTCATTCTATGCAACAGCACAGCTTCCAGTAGCATCAAACATTGGCATGTCAGCCTGAGCACTATGCATGTGTGGTATAGGGTGGCATGGTGGCGCAGCTGTAGCATTCTTGAGGCAGAATTAGTCCATTCGGCCCATCAGGTCTACTTCATCATTCAATCGTGGCTGATCTGTCTCTCCCTCTCAATCCCATTCTCCCCGTAACCCCTGACCCCCGTACTAATCAAGAATCTGTCAATCTCCGCCTTAAAAATACCCCCAGACTTGGCCTCCATGGCCCTCTGTAGCTATGAATTCCACAGATTCATCACACTCTGACAAAATAAATTCCTCCTCATCGCTAAAATACAATTTGCTCTCTGTTAATAATTCTAGGGCTGTCTTTTTAAAAAATAATTAAACAGATTTACAGCATGGTGGCACAGCGGTAGAGTTTCTGCCTCACAGCGCCAGAGACCCAGGGTTTGACCCTGACCTTGAGTACTGTCTGTGTGGAGCGTGTATGTTCTCCCTGTGACCTCGTGGGTTTTCTCCGGGTGCCCCGGTCTCCTCCAACATTCCAAAGACGTGCGGGTTTGTAGATTAATTGGCCTCAGTAATTTTCCCGTAGGGTGTAGGATGCGAAGGTGTCTAACATGGAACTCATGTAAACGGGTGATCGATGGTCAGCGTGGACTCAAAGTGCCAGTTCCCGTGCTGTATTTCTAAACTCTAAACTGACTATGTGTTAAATGCTACAGCAACCTAGTGGCCTGGCAAATTTGTGTTGTTATAATTCAGAGGCCAATTAGATAATCACAACCTGAAGCTAAAACCAGTCGATTTAAGCCATTTCAGAACCCGTTAACCCTCACGCCGCCATTCTAAGCAAGAATTTCCCCCAATTTCTCAAAACCCATCTGAAATAAAATCTCAACCCGAAATGTCACCCATTCCTTCTGTCCAGAGATGCTGCCTGTCCCGCTGGGTTACTCCAGCATTTTGTGCCTATCTTCAATTTAAACCAGCATCTGCAGTTCTTTCCCATACATCCTCGTACATCTTCTCTGCACCCTTTCCAGTTTAATGCAGTGTGAGGTGAGTGAAGCCTTGCTGCTCTTTGCAAATGGAGACTGGCAAGGAGTACAAGACCTTTCCTTCAATTAATTAAGGGCCTGTCCTACCAGCATCCGACTCCATGCGATGAGCGCGATAAAACTAGAAGCGGGGGCCGCGCGGAGGTTGGGTGATCCCCTGTACAGGGCTGTTCCCACCAGCATGCGCCTGCATGCGGCAAGCGCGACCAAACCGGCAGCGAGGGCCGCGCGGAGGTCGGGAGAGTGGCGCAACGCGGCGCAAAGTGAGGTGAACAAAGTTCGCCAGGACAGAGAGGGGCACAGAGGCACACACACAGAGGGCCATGGAGCCACACAGATAGAGGGTCACGGAGGCACCTACAGCGAGGGTCACAGAGGCACGACGTCGAGACGGTGTGTAATGCGTCGAGGCGACTGCGAGCCGACAAGCCGTTGCCGCGCGGAATTTTTGAACACGGTCAGTTTTTCGGAGCCCCGCGGGATGTTGGGACGAACTCCGCACAATTCCGCACGGCTCCGGCGATCAAAGTGGGACCGGCCCCGCGACGCCGGACGGCTCAAGCGACCACGTTAGGTCGCGCTCATCGCATAGAGTTGCATGCTGGTGAGACAGGCCCTTTAGTCTCACCACTAGAAGTCCCCAACATTCACCTCTGCATCAAGGTCATCACCATTTACAAGGATATTGTCAGGACTCGAGGGCCTGAAGTATAGGGAGAGGTTGAGCAGGCTAGGACTCTATTCCTTGGAGTGCAGGAAGATGAGGGGTGATCTTGTTAAGATGTACCAAAGCATACAAAATCAAAACCAACTGCAATGTAAAGAAACCATTTGAAGTGTATTTTTCTGAATAATACACTTCTAAACTCAGAATAGTTTTATGCTTGGCTTCATATCGCATGCAACTTAGATGCATGTAAATTCAGCCATCACCGCTGTATGTGCTACATGTCACTGACATGACCAATGTGCAGATTGTATGTGTAAGAAAGGACTGTAGATGCTGGTTAACACTGAAGATAGACACAAAATGCTGGAGCAACTCAACGGGCCAGGCAGCATCTCTGGAGAAAAGGAATGGGTCGAGACCCTTCTTCAGACTGGGAGTCAGGGGAGAGGGAAACGAGAGACATGGAAGGGTAAGGTGTGAAAATGGGAGATCAAAGGGGACAAAGTTCAAGGAAAATGTAGATTTGATCATTATTAGCTAGGCGAGGGAGACAATGAGGCTGCCTGTCCCGCTGAGTTACTCCAACATTCTGTACCTCTCTTTTGCAGATTGTACTTGGCAGGCCAATGTTTTACAGATTTGTTATTGGGCTAGTACATAGCTCTATTGAAAAGTGCCAAACTGATGATAATAAGTCAACAGACCAATTTTTCACTGCCAGTCTAGCTCAGTTGGTAGAGCATGAGACTCATAATATCAGGGTCGTGGGTTCGAGCCCCTCTTTGGCACCAAAATATGGACACAGGTGCAAGAATTTCAATGTGCCGTGCATACATGACAATAACGAACCATTGATATAATCTCCCTACCTTTATTCCAAATTTGATTGCACTGGATTTTGAAGCGTAATGACTGATCTAATTAGGGAAGATCTGGTGAATGTGCATTTGGAGGATTGGATGACGAGAAATTATTAATTTCATTCAGGTGGGGCAAGTGCAGGTCATGGAAGGATAATCTTAGTATTACAGATAGATACAAGGAATAATAGACAATAGACAATAGGTGCAGGTGGAGGCCATTCGGCCCTTTGAACCAGCACGGCCATTCAATGTGATCATGGCTGATCATCCACAATCAGTACCCCGTTCCTGCCTTCTCCCCATATCCCCTGACTCTGATATTTTAAGAGCCCGATCTAGCTCTCTCTTGAAAATATCCAGAGAACCTGCCTCCACTGCCCTCTGAGGCAAAGAATTCCACACTCACAACTCTCTGTGTGAGAAAGTGTTTCCTCATCTCCGTTCTAAATGGCTTAACCCATATTCTTAAACTGTGGCCCCTGGTTCTGGACTCCCCCAACATCGGGAACTGGTTTCCTGCCTCTAGTGTGTCTAAACCCTTAATAATCTTATATGTTTCAATAAGATCCCCTCTCATCCTTCTAAATGCCAGAGAATACAAGCCCAGCCGCTCCATTCTCTCATCCAGGAATTAATCACTGCAGTTGCTGGATTCCTGTGTAAAATGCAAAGTGCTGGAATAACTCGGCAGGTCAGGCAAGAATTCTGCAAGGCATGGATAGGCACCATTTCGAGTTGGGAACTTTCTTCAAACTGGTCTGGAAAAGATCCTGACCTGAAACGTCACCTGTTCACGTCCTCCAGAGATGCTATCTGATCCACAGAGTTACTTCAGCACTTAGTATTAAGGGCCTGTCCTACCAGCATCCGACTCCATGAGATGAGCGCGATCAAACTAGAAGTGGGGGCCGCGCGGAGGTCGGGTGATCCCTGTACAGGGCCGTTCCCAACAGCATGCGCCTGCATGCAGCAAGCGCGACCAAACCAGCAGCGAGGGCCGCGCGGAGGTCGGGTGAGTGGCGCAACGCGGCGCAAAGTGAGGCGAACTTGGAGCGAAGTCTTAAGGTAAGTTTGCCAGGACAGAGAGGGGCACACAGAGAGGGGCACAGAGGCACACACACAAAGGGCCACAGAGCCACACACATAGAGGGTCACGGAGGCACCTACAGAGAGGGTCACGGAGGCACGACGTTGAGGCGGTGTGTAATGCGTCGAGGCGACTGCGAGCCGACAAGTCATTGCCGCGCAGAATTTTTGAACATAGTCAGTTTTTTGGAGCCCCGCGCGATGTCGGGACGAACTCCGCACAATTCTGCACGGCTCCAGCGATCGAAGTGGGACCGGCCCCGCGACGCCGGACGGCTCAAGCGACCACGTTAGGTCGCGCTCATCGCATGGAGTTGCATGCTTGTAGGACAGGCCCTTTAGACCTGGCCTATTCAGCCAGAAATTCTTTGTGAAAATCTGGAACTTTCTTTCCAATGCTGAGGGTGAATTGAAAAATTCAAAACCGATATTGATAGTTTTTAACAAAAGAACAGGTAACTCCAAAGAGGTACAGTTTTGTACTTGGCTTGGTGTAAATGTCAAAAGATGTCCCTAGTGTGTGTCGGGTAGTTTTAAAGTGCAGGGATCGCTGGCCGGTGCGGACTCGATGGGCCGAAGGGCCTGTTTCCGCGCTGTATCTTTAAACTAAAGTAAACTAAAACCAATACTGGAAACACTCAGCAGGTCAGGCAGCATCTGTGGAGAGCGAAGCAGAGCTAACGCCTCTGGTTGATGGCGATGGAGTCCAAATAGTTAAGATTGCCCATGATGTTTGTGAATGGTGGAATAAGCTCCAAAGGCTATTTTCTTTCTGACTGCTATTCCCACATTTCTGTTGAATTCAAACAAAATAAAAGCAGAAGGGGTGTAAATGGATGGCTGTTTTGTCATTAGCTCTCTTTACACTATTGAATGAAGTCATGTATCTCATCATGTATCTGTACACTGCGAATGGCTCGATTGTAATCATGTATTGTCTTTCCGCTGGCTGGTTAGCGCGCAACAAAAGCTTTTCACTGCACCGCGGCACACGTGACAATAAACTAAACCGAACTGAACTGAAGTCAAGATCTATCCCAGCATGTTTGAAGAATTAAGAAAAAACTCCTAACAACTCGAGACAATGGTGCACTGTTGAAGTGAATGGGGTGGTATCCAACCGCCCAGACAATTGATCCAGGGACACGAGTTCAAATCCTACCAGGGCAGCAGGGGGAAATAAATAAAATGTTAATTTTCTGCTTTCAGCAACTTTAAGGGAAACACAAACTTGTCCTTTGATTCCTTCACAGCCTGTGTCTGTTGCTGCCAAGATCAGCACTTAGTGTTCATCCTTAATTGTCCTTGAACTGATTGGCTTTCTTGACCATTTCAAAGCCACACTGGTGTGGATCTGGTTGCACGTTGTCCTGAGTCAGCAGATCCCCTTCATTCCAGCAAAGTCGTAGAGTCATAGAGTGATGCAGCATGGAAACAGGCCCTTTGGCCCAACTTGCCCACACCAGCCAACATGTCCCAGCTACACTAGTCCCACCTGCCCGCGTATGGCCCATTTCCCTCCAAACCTGTCCTATCCCTGTATCTGTCTAACTGTTTCTTAAACGTTGCAACTACAGGCCTGTCGCACTGACCTCTGTAGTCATGAAGACTCTTGAAAGGCTTGTGCTGGCCAAGCTGAAAAATATCACGATCCCCCTGCTGGACCCTCTGCAGTTTGCATATCGCGCCAATAGATCTGTGGATGATGCAGTCAACCTAGGCCTGCACTTCATCCTACAACACCTAGACTGCAAGGATTTTGTTTGTGGATTAGTTTGTGGATTTCAGCTCTGCATTCAACACCATTGTGCCAGAGCTACTACACTCCAAACGTTCCGAGTTGACTGTGCCTGACCCCCTCTGTCAGTGGATCACCAACTTCCTGACAGACAGGAACAGCATGTGAGGCTGGGAAAGGACATCTCGGACCCACAAACGCTCAGCACAGGAGCACTGCAAGGCTGCGTACTCTCTCCCCTCCTCTATGCTCTCTACACCAACGACTGCACCTCCACTGACACCTCTGTCAAGCTTCTCAAGTTTGCGGACGACACAACCCTGATTGGACTGATCCAGAATGGGGAGGAATCTGCCTACAGACAGGAAGTGTCACAGCTGGCGTCCTGGTGCCTTTGTAACAACCTGGAGCTCAATGCTCTTAAGACAGTGGAATTGATAGTAGACTTTGGGTGTGCTCCCCCTCCCCTGATCCTACTCACCATCAACAACACCACAGTCACATCTGTGGAGTCCTTTAAGTTCCTGGGAACCATCATCTCCAAGGACCTTAAATAGGGGGCCATCATCGACTCTACAGTCAAAAAGACACAATAGAGGATGTACTTCCTGCGGCAGCTGTGAAAACACAATCTGCCACAGGCAATGATGGTCCAATTCTACACGGCCATCGTAGAGTCTGTCCTCACCTTCTCCACCATGGTCTGGTTTGGCTCAGCCACCAAGCACAACACCCAGAGGCTGCAGCGAATCGTCCGATCAGCTGAGAAGGTTGTTGGCTACAACCTTCCCTCCATTGATGAACTGTACACTATAAGGGTCAGGATCATCTCTGACCCCTCTCACCCTGGCCACAAACTCTTTGAATCACTTCCCTCTGGAAGGCGACTCCGGATTGTCAAAGCTGCCACAGCCAGACATAAAAACAGCTTTTCTCCACGAGCAGTAGCTCTACATAATAACCATAAGCCTCCTTTTACTCTGGTATTTTATTTCATTCACACGTTTAAACAATAATGTTTTATTCTTAATGTTTTAATGTTTTATGTTTTATTCTTAATGGTTTCTGTATGTCGTGTTGTTACTTGCGAGCGGAGCACCAAGGCAAATTCCTTGTATGTGTACATACTTGGCCAATACATTTATTCATTCATTCATTCATTCATAGTCCCAGCCTCAACTACCTCCTCCGGCAGCTTGTTCCATACACCCACCACCCTTTGTGTGAAAAAGATACCCCTCAGATTCCTATTAAATATTTCCCCCTTCACCTTAGACCTATGTCCTCTGGTCCTCGATTCACCTACTCTGGGCAAGAGACCCTGTGCATCCGATCTATTCCTCTCATGATTTTATACACCTCTCCAAGATCACCTACTCAACCTCTCCCTAAAGCCCAGACCCTCTAGTACTGGCAACAGGAAGTAGTGAACAATGCAAATTGCAGGAACAACCCAGTCATATCGTGGTCACTCCCAATAAAAGTTTGAATGTATTCAACAATTGTCATGATGGGATTAGAACTAATTCCAATTGGATTCCAGGAATGATAATTTACACAAAATGCCAACATGCCCTACATCTACTGAAAATAACAGACTTGTAGACAATGACAGACTTGTCACTGGGCTGACTTGTAACTAGTAACAGACTGTCGTCTCCAGTATGTTACAGTTATAGGAGCTGGATGGTGGCAGGTTCAATCCTCAGTGAAGGCCAAGTTACTGATCTCATCGGAAACAGTCGTAGAATTACATTTATCACGCGAGCTCTGAGCGACAAAGAGGATACAATTAGCTTGGAAGGTAGACAAAAATCCTGGAGAAACTCAGCGGGTGAGGCAGCATCCATGGAGCGAAGGAAATGGGCAACGTTTCGGGTGGAAGCCCTTCTTCAGACCCGAAACCCTGCCTATTTCATTCTCTCCATAGATGCTGCCTCACCCGCTAAGTTTCTCCAGGATTTTTGTCCACCTTCGATTTTCCAGCATCTGCAGTTCCTTCTTAAACAATTAACTTGGAATCCCATTGCCAGAACTATTTCTCCATTCAATGACTCTTTGAAAAACAGGCATGCCTGTGTGACAATGTTGGATGGATAGATGGATAGAGAGATAGAGAGATAGAGAGATAGAGAGATAGAGAGATAGAGAGATGGAGAGATGGAGAGATGGAGGGATGGAGGGATGGATGGATGGATGGATGGATGGATGGATGGATGGATGGATGGATAGATAGATAGATAGATAGATAGATAGATAGATAGATAGATAGATAGATAGATAGATAGATAGATAGATAGATAGATAGATAGATAGATAGATAGATAGATAGATAGATAGATAGATAGATAGATAGATAGATAGATAGATAGATAGATAGACGGATGGATGAATGGGCGGAAGGGCGGATGTATTGGGCCAAGACCCTTCTTCAGGCATTTTGGCCCACTGAGTCCATACTGACCAGTAATCCTCGCACATTAACATTATCCTACATACACTAGGGACAATTTACAATGTTATACCAATTAACCTACAAACCTGCATGTCTTTGGAGTGTGAGAAGAAACCGAAGATCTCGGAGAAAACCCACGCGGTCACGGGGAGAACGTGCAAACTCCGTACAGTTTGCAGCACCCGTGGTCAGGATGGAACCCGGGTCTGTGGCGCTGCGAGGCAGCAACTCTAGTGTTGCGCCACCTTGCAGTCCGTTTCATCCCATGTGTCTCTTTCATTTCCGTGCTCATGTTATGTTTCATTTCCTAAATGTTCTGTTATCCAACAACCCGTTTTTTTAAATTCGAAGACCAGGTCGACGCTGGAGCAGTTGACTGTAAAGTCCCATCACAAAGTATACCTCGAGTGATGTTTACAGTGAAGGGGTTGACTGTGAATGTCCCTCAGAGGTAGAACTATATCACAATGCTCTAAAAGCCCTGTCTCTATTAGGGTCTTTTTTTTTTAAAGCTAGCAAATTAACCATGACTATTTGACACCTCTGCTATACTCATCAATGCAGGTGATGCTGAGGACATTTTATTGGAGAGAGATTATATCTCCACATCCTGAGCCACTGATGGATTGAAGGGAGGATTATAAGAATAAGAGCATTTCCCTGTTTAAAACAGGGAAAGGCTACCAGGTCCAACAAGCCTGAAGATTTTTTTGGTAATAATCCCCCGATACCTTCCTTTGCAATATATTTCCAGGCGGATCTTGTTCCTGCCTGCCGAAGCCAATTATATTGTCTTTTCCAATGACTTTTCTTGTTAACTTGTCCTACAATCCATGTCATAGCTGCTGTCTTTTGGATAAGACACGAAGCAAAGGGCTAGTTTGACTTCTTATCTCGACATAAAAGATCCTGTGGTGATATTTCAGCAACTGCTTCCATACGTATAACACATCCATTCTGGTGGAAGCCTTCTGTCACCGTTCATTATCAAACTAAAACTGGTACAGTGTGCGGAGGGAACTGCAGATGCTGGTTTAAACCGAAGACGGACACAAAAGGCTGGAGTAACTCAGCGGGTCAGGCAGCATCTCTGGAGAAAAATAAATAGGTGACGTTTCGGGTCCGTGGAGGGGCCTCGACCCTTCTCCAGAGATGCCGCCTGACCCTCTGAAAAACTAGTACTGAATCACTCATGCAAGGAGAATGTTTTCCTGGACTTAGGAGTCATTGTGTGGAGGATATTAAGGGAATGAAGGAATATGGGCACAGTGCAGGAACATTGATTTGGAGGGTTGAAGATTAGCCATGCTCTTTAGGAGAGGTGGAGTTGACACAAAGAATTCGATGGCAACTCCTGTTATTTCCTCTATTTATTTTCTTTAGAGACACAGCGCGGATACAGGCCCTTCGGCCCACCGAGTCCTCGCCGGCCAGCGATCCCCGCGCACTAACACTACCCTGCACACACTGGGGACAATTTACAATTATACCAAAGCCAAGCTGTACGCCTGTGGTGTGGGAGAGGAAGCAGGAGATCCCGGAGAAAAACCCCACGCAGGTCACAGGGAGAACGTACAACTCCACACAGACAGCACCCATAGTCAGGATCAAACCCAGGTCCCTGGCGCTGCGAGACGCCAACGCTACCGCTGCGCCACCGTGCCGTACTAGGGGCAGATGCTCTTTATGAGCGGTGGAGCAGCCACAAAGGACTTGATGGCAATTCATGCTCCCATATCCTCTGTTTAATTTTAATTTTAGAGATACAGAGTTGAAACAGGCCCATTGGCCCACTGAATCCACGCTGACCAGCGACCACCCATACGCGGGTTCTATATTAGACACTAGGGGCAATTTACAGAAGCCAATTAAACCTATAAACCCAAAATGGGGGAGTAACTCAGCTGGGCAGGCAGTGTCTCTGGAGAGAGGAATGGGTGACATTTCAGGTTGAGACCCTTCTTCAGACTTGGTCTGAATATACACTCACACACACACACACACACACACACACACACACACACACACACACACACACACATATTTATTTATTTATTTTATGATTATTATTATTATTATTATTATTATATTATTATATTATATTATATATTTTTATTATTATTATTATTTTATTATATTTATATATATATTCAGGCCTCAAGAAGGGTTTCGACCCAGAATATTTATCACATATTCTGTTGTGCTGCAGCCAGTAAGAATGTCATTGTGCTCTCTGGGACAATAAAACACCCTTGACCCTCATGTCACTGTGTGTTTGCATATGCACTCTTGCCCAGAGTAGGGGAATCGAGGACCAGAGGGCATAGGTTCAAGGTGAAGGGGAATAGATTTAATAGGAATCCGAGGGGTAACATTTTCACACAGAGGGTGGTGGGTGGATGGAACAAGCTGCCAGAAGAGGTAGTTGAGGCTGGGACTATCCCATCGTTTAAAAAACAGTTGGACAGGTACATGGATAGGACTGGTTTGGAGGGTCATGGACCAAGCGCAGGCAGGTGGGACTAGGGTAGCTGGGACATTGTTGGCCGGTGTGGGCGAGTTGCGCCGAAGGGCCTGTTTCCACACTCTATTACTCTAGGACTCTATGTGACAATTAAGCGCCATTGAACCATGGATAATAGTAACATAGAGGACAGCTGCAGGAGTAGGTCATTCGGCCCTTCGAGCCAGCAACCCCATTCAATATGATCATGGCTGATCATCCAAAATCAGTCCCCCGTTCCGGCTTTCTCCCCACATCCCTTGATTCCGTTAGCCGTAAGAGCTAAATCTAACTCTCTCTTGCATACATCAATACATAATCAGCAGAATTGGCCTCGTTTTTGTTCCGACAAGTTGATAGAATGTTGCCCGAGTTGTGGGTGGTGTTGCTGTGACCCAGGAGCCGATGGTTTGGGCTGGTTTGCGACAGTTGACTTCAGCAGGCAGTAAAGTGGTAGTCGCATAGGGGCAGGAAGTCAGGAAGTCTCCTGGCCATCAGTCCCATCCACTGTCCAGTTTGTTCCTTTGATTTGCAAAATGAGCCAGAATCTCCAAAGGATTGCCGGAAGCCATTCTGAGGGTGACTTAAACGTCACTGCTGAGGACTGTGTCTCTGTGATAATGAACCCTTAACCTGAAAAAAAAAAATGATTTCAATAACTGAACCGGTTACGTTTTTAATCAGGGGCAAAATCTTTTATTGGGAACCAGCAGTGGTATGAAGTTCTTTGATTCATTATCGTTTACTATCTACATTAGCAGATTTAACCCCACAACCAGACACCCGCTGTGCTTTCTGTTGAAAGACCATCGAGGAAACTAATTGTGTCACATTGAAATGAAAAGAAGTGAGGGGATTGGACGGGGGTTGGGGCCGTACATTGTAAAGGTACCGAAATATGAATAATGGACAGAACTGATTATTCACAAAGGCAGGGTACCTTATGCATTTTTATTATATTGCACACAAAGTTATTTTAATAACCTTTAAATCAAAGATTAAGATTAGAATAACACGAGGATAGTCCACATCATTATTATTCAGTTATGAAAAGTACTTTGGAAATATTACAACTTGAATTAATTATAGGACATCCACATCAAAGTGTTTCTTACATTGACTGACGCCCTTTGCAGCTTCAGAGCTGGTATATGAATATGTAGTGAGCTTGCGCCTCACTGTGCAGTAATTTTCTCCTCCAGGCAGACTAGCGGATTGGTGTAGAACCTAACTCCATGCATCCTCCCAGAGTCATACATTGAGTCATATGAGATTGATCCCTGAGATGGGGGGACTGTCATATGGGGAAAGATTGAAAAGACTAGGCTTGTATTCACTGGTGTTTAGAAGGATGAGGGGATATCTTATAGAAACATGTACAATTATAAAAGGGCTGGACAAGCTAGATGTGGGAAAAATGTTCCCAATGTTGGGCTAGTCCAGAACCAGGGGCCACAATAGTCTTACAATAAAGAGGAGGCCATTTAAGGCTGAGGTGAGAAAAAACTTTTTCACCCAGAGAGTTGTGAATTTGTGGAATTCCCTGCCACAGAGGGCGGTGGAGGCCAAATCACTGGATGGATTTAAGAGGGAGTTAGATAGAGCTCTAGAGACTAGTGGAGTCAAGGGATATGGGGAGAAGGCAGGCACGGGTCATTGATTGAGGACATGTTTACAATGAATGGCGGTGCTGGCTCGAAGGGCCGAATGGCCTCCTCCTGCACCTATTTTCTATGTTTTCTATGTTTTCTATACAGTGATACAGTGTGGCAACAGGCCCTCCGGCCCAACTTGCCCACCCCAGCCAACCTGTCCCAGCTACGCTGGTCCCACCTGCCTGCGCTTGGTCCATATCCCTCCAAACTTGGCCTATCCATGTACCTGTCCAACAGTTTCTCAAACATTAGGACAGTCCCAGCCTCAACTACCTCCTCTGGCAGCTTGTTCCATACACCCACCACCCTTTATGTAAATAAAATTACCCCCCATCGGTTTCTATTAAATCTTTCACCTTCAACCTTCTCGATTCCCCTGCTCTTGACAAGAGACTGTGTGTTTACCCGATCTATTCCTCTCATGATTTTATACACCTTTATAAGATCACCCCTCATCCTCCTGCGCTCCAAGGAATAGAGTCTAGCCTGCTCAACCTCTCCCTATACCTCAGGCCCTCGAGTCCTGACAACATCCTTGTAAATCTTCTCGGTACCCTTTCCAGCTTGATAACATAATTCCAATAACACGGTGCCCAAATCTGATCACAATGCATTAAATGTGGCCTCACCAACATATAACTGCAACATGACCTCCCAACGTTTATACTCAGTACTCTGACTGATGAAGGCCAAAGTACCGACAGACTTTCTGACCACCCCATCTACCTGCGACGCCACCTTCAAGGAACTAAGGACCAGCGGCCATATTGGGTTGATGGTGATGACCTTGATGCAGAGGTGAATGTTGGGGACTTCTAGTGGTGAGACTAATTCAGTCAAAGGAAAGGTCTTGCACTCCTTGCCAGTCTCCATTTGCAAAGAGCAGCAAGGCTTCAATCACCTCACACTGCATTAAACTGGAAAGGGTGCAGAGAAGATGTACGAGGATGTGTGGGAAAGAACTGCAGATGCTGGTTTAAATCGAAGGTAGGCACAAAATTCTGGAGTAACCCAGCGGGACAGGCAGCACCTCTGGGGAGAAGGAACGGGTGACGTTTCGGGTCGAGACCCTTCAGAGCAATGTCACCCATTCCCTCTCTCCAGAGATGCTGCCTGTTCCAGCTGATATACGAGGATGTTGCCGGGAACTCACGCGCAGGAGGATGAGGAGTGATCTTACAGAGGTGTAATAGAGCATTAGGGGAATTACTGGGATGAATGCACAGAGTCTTTTACTCAAGATAGAGGAATCAGGAACCAGCGGACATGGGTTTAAGGTGAGAGGGGAAAGATTTAATATGAATCTGAGCGGCAACTTTCTCACTCAGAGGGTAAATGGAACAAACTGCTAGAGGATATTTTTAAGGAAGGTGCAAGAATTAAAAGCCACTTGGATTAGTACATAAATAGGAAAGGTTACGAGGGATATGGGCCAAACATGGGCACTACTGAATCCCAAAGAATACATATCTACTCATTTATAATCCCCCAATGACAAACTGCTCCTTAATGGCATTGAGAGTTCAAAGTTCAGATTACATAGAGTAATACAGCACGCGGACAGGCCCATCAGCCCAACTCACACATGCTGACCAAGCTGCACATCTAAGCTGGTCCCATCTGCCTGCATTAGGCCCGGATCCCTTTAAATCTTGTCTGAAGAAGGGTCACCTAGTCCTTTTCTCCAGAGATCCCTCCGTGGGCGGCACGGTGGCGCAGCGGTAGAGTTGCTGCCTTACAGCGCTTGCAGCGTTGGAGACCCGGGTTCGATCCCGACTACGGGTACTGTCTGTACGGAGTTTGTAAGTTCTCCCCGTGAACTTGCGTGGGTTTTCTCCGAGATCTTCATTTTCCTCCCACGCTCCAAAGAAGTACAGGTTTGTAGGTCAATTGGCTTGGTGTAAATGTATATTGCCCCTGGTGTGTGTGGGATGGTGTTAATGTGCGGGGATCATTGGTCGGTGCGGACTCGGTGGGCCGAACGGCCTGTTTCTGCGCTGTATCTCTAAACTAAAACTAAACTAAAGACTCTGCCTGATCTGCTCGAGCATTTTGTGCCTGTCTCCCTTGTAATCTCCCCTACCCTTAATTACATCTTTATTTACAAGCGGTCTGGTCATTGTATAGAACAGGGACAGAATGCATATTTAATCACTCTGCGACACATTAATAATTTCTGAGACCACGACTGAAAGTAATTTCCCATAATGATTGATTTTGCGATTTCTTTCTGTCAGTGATGAGTAAAAATGTAAACAATTATGGTATTAGTTCGATGGCCACAGACAGTTCCCCAGAGAAGGGTGTTGTGAGGGTTTTTTTTATTGCTTAATTTTTACAGACATTACTCCACATAACTGTTAATCAAGAACATCGTTTAGTTTTAGTCTATGGATACAGCGCGGAAACAGGCTTTTCGGCCCACCGGGTCCGAGCCAACCAGCGATCCCCGCAAGCTAACATTATCCTACACACACTAGGGACAATTTATAATTTTACCAAGCCAATTAGCCTACAAACCTGTACGTCTTTGGAATAGTAAAGATAACTATTTATTTCTCTCTGAGATGGAATGGATTTCAAGTCAAGAGAGTTTATTGTCATATGTCCCAGATAGGAATATAGTAGGCGCGGATACAGAACATATCATATCAGTGAGTCCATATACCATTATATAAATATGTACACACATCAATAAATAAGCAGATAAAGTGCAAATAAACAGATAATGATCTATTAGTGTTCAGAGATTTCAGTGAACAGCCAGCAATACTCATCACCCACAGTTAAAAGAGCATTGGGACTGTAAGCCATTTTGACAGGGTGGCATGAAGGGAATAGAAGGAGGAGCCGGCGTGCTTTGTAACTTTGTCAACGCCCTAGGTGGCCGCTAGTTCTATACATTGGGTATGAAGCAAAGAATGCCACTGTGCCAAGTCACATGTGACAATAAAGTATTCCATTCCATTCAAGGTGGACGAAGGCTGAAGGTAGGTAGGGTCGCCAACTTTCTCACTCCCAAATAAGGGACAAAAGGTCAAAATAAGGGACAATAGCTCAACTGCAATTCATTGTCCGACTCAGCCGTGTCTGGGTGAATGGTGAGTTGGCCCGGGTGCTGGACTGCATACAAAGCCCAGCGGGCGGGCCAGCTGAGGAGGAGTTTTGGCCCAGGCGCGCGACGTCACATCCAACTCACGAACCGATGATCGGCCATGAGAAGGAGGTGTCGGAGGTAAGGGAAGGTCCGAAGGTCGGACAGCTGGCCGGGCTGCACCCCCCACGGGCCCACGGGTGAAGTGCTGCTGCTGCTGCACTCCATGGGCTGCACTACGTCGGGACGGGTGAGGCGGGGCCAGAGGCGGGGCCAGACGCGGCGCTCCGACCTGACCCGACAGTCTCCTCGACCTGAGTAGTAACAGTCAAATACGGGACAAGGGCGGTCCTGTGTGGACAAACCAACGTAGCACAAAAAATGGGATGTCCCGGCTAATATGGGACAGTTTGCAACCCTAGCTGAAGGGCCGAGAGATGAGACCGGATCGAGATGATGGCTGCAACGGGCCTTTATGGCCAACTGCAGCCTGGACTGAGTAACATAGTGCCGCAATCTAGCGGCTATTGCACATGGATTCAGTGGGCTGTTGCCATGCACGGGGTACCAAATCAACAATTGTCTTTATGTACGGCAATAATCTCACCAAACTATATGCAAAAAAAATATTTCACTGTACCTTGGTACGTGTGATAATAGAAGAACCATTGAACCATATCAAACCTTTCCCTTCTCACCTTAAACCTATGTCCACTGGTTCTTGATTCTCCTACCCAGGGTTAAAGATTCCCTCTATCAATTCCCCCCTAATGATTTTTTCCACCTCTATAAAGAGCAAATTGTTCCTAGTGTGTAAGAAAATGCTAGCAAAACGGTAGCACAGCACAGGTTCGATCCCGACTACGGGTGCTTGTCTGTATGGAGTTTGTACGTTCTCGCCCTGACCTGCGTGGGTTTTCTCCAAGATCTTCGGTTTCCTCCCACACTCCAAAGACGTACAGGTTTGTAGGTTAACTGGCTTGGTATAAATGTAAAATTGTCCCTCATGTGTGTAGGGTAGTGTTAATGTGCGGGGGTCGCTGGTCAGCACGGTCTCGGTGGACCAAAGGGCCTGTTTCCGCGCTGTATCTCTAAAGTCTAAAGTCTAAAGTAAAGAGCCTCGTGCCAAACTCCTCCCGATAGCTCAGGCCCTCGGGTACGGGCAACGTCCTTGAAAATCTTCACTGCTTTGATGACGATTGAAGTCTCACCCTTAACCCACTGCCAGAATTTCAAAGAAAAGTATGGCCTTCCCCAATATTTATTCCACTGTAACAGCAAATAAAACGTGCCATAGTTTGTAAGATTGGGATTTCCCTGTCTGGCAATCCAAGGAAATATTTCTCAGCCATAACTGGCAGAGGACAGTGCGAGTCACATTTTCCATCAGCCTCCTAGATTCTAAACTGGTTTGAAGACACCAGGTCTCAAAATAGCTTCCAGATATGAAACTATTCAATTTCCAACTTCTGGGAGAGTTTTAGGTGACATGAAAATTAAACAAAAACCTGTAGGAGCGCACAATGAATGTGCTTGATTCAGCAGAGAAGGATCGAAAGTCAAAACTCGAGAGAAGCCAAAACTAACACAATGTTTGGGGCTGTCTTTACGGCAATGCGATCATATTGCCGATGGTTATGTCACTATTGTCTCTCAGGTTAGTTAATCACCTGGATATTTTGGACCAGGGCAGCACAATAATAACTCCTGGACTGCCAACCTTTCAATGCAAAACAATAGATTAAAGCTCGATTCTGAAGTCAGATATTTATACAGCAAATCTGGCCCCCTCGTATGAATTCCTAGAGGGAATGGAAATGGAAAAATAGAAAGCTTATATTAAAACTTGTGCGGAGCCCAGGTTAAAGCAGACATTGAGCACTGCACGCAGCTCTAGTTTCTGCATTAAAAGAATATCGTTGCACTGGAGAAGGTACAAAGAAGATTAACAATGACAAGGCCAGAATAATAGCTGAGAAGGAAGAGTGAACAGGATATGATTTTTTTTTTCTTCTTTCTCCAGAAATATTTGAATGGAGATTTAGAAAATGGTTTTAAAGTTCTAAAGAAGTTTGAAGGGCGAGTTAGAATAATGAGAAGTCAACGGCTCACATGAAAAAAAATGGTTTTGAGGACAAGGTTCCCAATTTTGGGGAATGATTGTTTTACTCGAGAAAGGTTGTTCATAAGTTCTTAAGTGATAGGCGCAGAATTGGGCCATTTGGCCCATCCAGTCGACTCTGCCATTCAATCATGGCTGATCCATCTCTTCCTCCTAACCCCATTCTCCTCCTGCCTTCTCCCCGTAACCCCTGACGCCCGTGCTAATCGAGAATCTATCTATCCCTGCCTTAAAAATATCCATTGACTTGGCCTCCACTGGAATTCAATGAATTCCACAGAATCACCACCCTTTGAATGAAGAAATGTGATCCGGATTAGGAGGTGTTGGCTGCAAGGTACGATTGGACAATCTTGGAACGTTTTCTCTGGAACGCTGGAGGGTGAGGAAAGACCCGAGGGAAGTGTATAAAATTATGAGACGCCTAGACAAAGTCGAGAGTCGGGGCCTTTCTCCCGTGAATGGAAATGTCAAGGATCAGAGACCGTGGCTTTAAGGTGCGAGGGGCAATGTTTAAGAGTGGAGCAAGTGTGTTACATAGATGGTGGTGACTGCCTGGAACGTACTGCCAGGGGTGGTGGTGGAGGCAGATACAAAGGTGGTGTGTAAGAGTCTTTTAGATAGGGACATGGAGTGATATGCATCACATGCAGGCAGAGGAGATTAGTTTATCTTGGTTAGATAGACACAGGCAGCATCGCTGGAGACAAGGAACGGGTGACGTTTCGGGTCGAGACCCCACTTCAGACTGCAGAAGGCTATCGACCCGAAACATCCAGAGATGCTGCCTGTCCCGCTGAGTTACTCCAGCATTTTGTGTCTACCTTCGATTTAAACCAGCGTCTGCAGTTCCTTCCAACACAATTCGTTTAACTTGGCATTGTGTTTTGGCACAGACGTTGTGGGCTAAAGTGCCTGTTCTTGTGCTGCACTTTTCTACGTTTTATCTGAAACTCACTGGCTGTATACATGGTCCAAACTAATCAGGAAAGCAGTTTAGTTTTGAGATACAGCATGGAAACAGGCTCTTCAGTCCACCGAGTCCCTGCACACCTACGCTATTATACACACACTCGGGTCAATTCATTTCACAATTATACCAAGGCATTTAGCCTACAAACCTATATGTCTTTGGAGTGCGGGAGGAAACCAGGGATCCCGGAGAAAACCCATGCAGGTCTAAGGGAGAACGGACAAACTCCATAGTGAGGATCGAACCCAGGTCGCCAGCGCTGTAAGGCAGCAACTAAGGTTATAAGTTCAAATGTGATAGGAGTAGAATTAGGCCATTCGGCCCATCATGTCTACTCCACCATTCAATCATGGCTGATCTATCTCTCCCACCTAACCCCCTTCTCCTGCCTTCTGCCCATAGCCTCTGACACCTGCTCCAATCAAGAATCTATCTATCTCTGCCTTAAAAGTATCCACTGACTTGACATCCACAACCTCCTCTGGCAAAGAATTGTACAGATTCACCACCCTCTGACTAAAGACATTTCTCCTCTTCTCCTTCCTAAAAGAATGTCCTTTGATTCTGAGGCTGAGACCTCTAGTCCTAGACGCCCCCACTATTGGAAACATCCTCTCTACATCCACTCTAATGCTACAAAGAGAAGGAATAAGAGAGCAAAGTTCAGAGATCTTTCTCTTCGAGGAGGCAGCAGAGACTTGTTGGGCTGTATTCCCTCTTCCTGCTAAAATACTGATTGGTGAAAGAACTGCAACTTTAGGCTGTGCACGCCATATGCAAGAAGAAGAACATGAAAGAATAGGTCGTCTGGGCTTGTATTCACAGGAATTTAGAAGGATGAGAGGGGATCTTATAGAAACACTAGACTAAGTGGGACCCGTTGGGTCCCAGCTTCACACGGGAGGGCTGGTCCCCCAAGCAATATTCCACCACTCTACCAATTCCAATATTGCTGGTCAGTGTGGAGGGAGGAGGGGGTGCTTTCTGGAGTGCTAGCATGGTGTTGTGGGCCGAAGGGACTGATTTCCAGAAGGCTAGTATGGGCATTGTGGGCCGATTGGATTCTTGAGTGGCAGCTTAGCCACTGAGATCACTCACACACACACACTCAAGGTTTTTTAAACACTCATAACTTTTTTTATTTTTCATCGATAGGAAAAATCCTCGGGACCTGCTCAGTGTAGGAGGACTGTGAGTAAGATGGCCAAAAATCATAGCGATATAGGGTAGCGTATTTTCTAATATCACTATACAGCGCAGACAGGAAGTAGTCAAGGTGAGACTTTTAATCATATGGATATAAAATTCTTAATGGATTGGACAGGCTAGATGCTGGAAAAATGTTCCCCATGTTGGGGGAGCCCAGAATCAGGGGTTACAGTTTAAGATTAATGGGTAGGCCATTTAGGACTGGGATGAGGAAAAACCTTTTCAGCCAGAGAGTTGTGAATCTGTGGAATTCTCTGCCACAGAAGGCAGTGGAGGCCAATTCACTGAATGTTTTCAAGAGAGAGTTAGACTTAGCTCTTAGGGCTAGTGGAATCAAGGGATATGGGGAAATTGCAGGAACAGGGTACTGATTTTGGATGATCAGCCATGATCATATTGAATGGCAGTGTTGGCTCGAAGGGCTGAATGGCCTACTCCTGCACCTACTACTCTATGTTTCTACGTTTCTATGATTCTATGACAATATCAGTATCCAAACTCTTGAATAATTGTAACTAATAATATCATTCACTTCACTTTGATTAACACACGTTATAATAAGGGTCACAAATACTCATCTTTTCTTTGTGATTAGCAGTTATTCCAACAAAACCTGGTTGGAAAATCGATCGATTTGATCTAAAAATACTGTAGCTATCACGTTAATTTCAGAATGTCTTTTGATGTACTTTGTCATGCAATTAACCAGTATAATTGGTAGAAGAACGGATGACTTTTAAAAAAATTCAATTTTCCTGCCTGGTTTATCCAATTACAGAGGATGGTCAGCCATGGGATGTTTTGCCAATCGCTAAAGTTATTATTATAAAGTGTAATAAGAAAATAAGATGTACTCAAGAGCATTGCATATACCTCTTCGGGCTAACGGAATCAAGGGATACGGAGAGAAAACAGGAGCGGGATACTGATTCTGGATGATCTGCCATGATCATATTGAATGGCGGTGCTGGCTCGAAGGGCCTAATGGTTAAACCTACACCTAATCTCTATGTTTCTATGTTTCTAAGAAAAAGCTTCTAAAATCAGAGATGCTGTAAATCCTGTCTTGCCAACACCTAGACATCCTGCTTTAAGTAAGTAAGTAAGTAAGTACGTTTATTGGCCAAGTATTCACATACAAGGAATTTGCCTTGGTGCTCCGCCCACAAGTAACAACACGATATACAGTGACAGTTACAAATGACTCAGAAAACACTAAACATTAATAATAATAGAACATTAAGAAAGGCAAATAGAGGTTTATTATCAATAATATTTTCTTTCCAAAGGGACAGAAGAGGTTATCGTATTAGTTATACATAATTTGGACATTGGTTCACATTCTAACTCTTACAGAACAGATAACACTCTTTTACTTCAGTGTTCGTGTGAACTTGCTCTGCACAACTTTTTCAAGTAAGACTAGGGGACCCATTATCTCTTGTGGTTCTTGATAAGTTCCTCACTTTGAGTTTGCACGTGAAGAATCCACGCGCTCTATGTTGAGGGGAGATTTTTTTAAAATTTAGAGATACAGCGTGGAAACAGGCCCTACGGACCACCGAGACAACACCGACCAGCGAACACCGTGCACTAGAACTATCCTGCACACACTAGGGATGATTTACAATATTACCAAAGCCAATTAACCAACACGCCTGTACGCCTTTGGAGTGTGGAGGGAAATCAGAGTGCCTGGAGAAAACCCACGCAATCACGGGGAGAACGTACAAACTCCGTACAGGCAGCACACGTAGTCAGGATCGAACCCGGGTCTCTGGTGCTGTAAGGCAGCAACTCTACCGCTGCGCCACCATGCCTCCCTAAGACCTGTTAGAAGTCTGCTGAGATCAGATCACGTGCAAATATCTTTCTCTTCAGGTTCCAATCAGAGAATAACAGATTCTTGATTAGTACGGCGTGGCGGCACGGTGGCGCAGCGGTAGAGCTACTGCCTTACAGCGCCGGAGACCCGGGTTCAACCCTGACTACGGGTGCTTGGCTCTACGGAGTTTGTACGTTCTCCACGTGACCTGCGTGGGTTTCCTCCGAGATCTTTGGTTTCCTCCCACGCTCCAAAGCCGTGCAGGTTTGTAGGTTCATTGTCTAGGTAGAAAGGTTAAAATTGTCCCTAGTGTGTGTGCGCGTTAGTGTGCGGGGATCACTGGTCGATGCGGACTCGGTGGGCCAATGGGCCGGTTTCCGCGCTGTATCTCCAAACTAAACTAAATGAAACTACATGCGTCAGAGTTTATGAGGAGAAAGCAGGAGAATGGGTTTGAGAGCTGAAAGGTAGACCAGCCATGATTGAATGGCGGAGTGGACTTGATGGGCTGAATGGCCTAATTCTGCTCCTAGAATATATGGACTTATGAACTGATGAACATAAGGAGAGGCAATGGGCGAGAGGAGGGTTTGATATTAGGAAAGGATGCAGCGGTTATGATGAGGTTTGGGTGAGGATGAAGGAAGGAAGGAGGATAAAATATGACAAGAAATTAACTTCTTAAAAGTTTGCTAGCAGCCGATTCTCCAGTTTTTCTGAGATGTTATTCTCTGATTATCTCTGCCTCCTACAGCGCTCAGGATTTTCCTCCATTTAATTAGATGGGGCAGTTTATTCAACCTTAGAGCCAGGGGAAGGTATGTAATTAGAGCTTCTCACAAACACCTCCACCTGTCAGAGGATGCAGGTGATTGTCACATAAAGTGCTCCTCCACCCACCAACATCCACCCGCCCCCCCCCCCCCCCTCAACCAGTTCCACCTCCCAGTCTGAGGCATCCCCACATCAACCACCCTGTAAGGCCACCCAACTGGAACGCCATTACACAACAACAATGCATGCACGCCAACGCCTCGACTTCCTCCGAAGGCTGAGGAAGTTGGGCGTGTCCCCGACAACTCTCAACAACTTCTGCAGATGCGACATGGAAGGCATTTTACCGGCGTGCATCACAACATGGTTTGGGAAAACGCTCCACCCGAGGACGCGAGAAATTGCGGAGAATTGTGGCCGCAACGCAGACAGTCATGCACCACCCAACCTCCCTCCCATTGACTCCATTGACACCTCACGCTGCCTCGGCAAGGCCGACAGCATAATCAAGGATGAGTCGCACCCCGGCCACTCCTCTCCTCTCCCATCAGGCAAAAGGTATAGAAGCGTGAAAACGCACAACAGTTTCGTCCCAGCCTTTATCAGGTGACTGAACCATCCTACCAACAACTAGAGAGCAGTCCTGAACTACTGTCCACCTCATTGACGACCCTTGGTCTGTCCTTGATCAGAATTTACTAGCACTATCTTGCACTAAATGTCACTCACGATATTCATGTATCTATACACTGTGGATTACCTTGATTGTAATCATGTATTGTCTTTCTGCTGACTGGTTAGCGCGCAACAAAAGCTTTTCACTGTACCTCGGTGCACCTGACAATAAGCTAATAAACTAAACTACCACGGAAAGGCCCTTTCTGTGACGGCCACAGCTAACCTGACAACAGTTTCAATTCAAAGATAGACACAAAATGCTGGAGCAACTCAGTGGGTCAAACCGCATCTTTGGAGCAAAGGAACAAATTACATTTCGGGCCGTGACCCTTTGAACCGACCCACACGGCCCGAATCCAACCCCGACAACAGAACACTACGGATCAACTGAAGGCCTCTTGCACTACCATGGACTTGATTTTTTTCTAGTTGTGTTTTCCTCCCACACTCCAAAGTCGTACAGGTTTGTAGGTCAATTAGGTCTGAAGAAGGGTCTCGACCCGAAACGTCACCCATCCCTTCTCTCCAGAGATGCTGCCTGTCCTCATAAATGGTGAGTCACTCCAGCATTTTGTGTCTACCTACAGTAGCTTTGGTAAAAATAGTAAGTTGTTCCTAGTATGTAGGATGGTGCTAGTGTTAGGGTCGATCGCTGGTCGGCCCGGACTCGATGGGTCGAAGGGCCTGTTTCCACACTCGATCTCGAATCTAACCTGACCAAAAGCAATCCTTAGAGAGATGACTGCATTAAAGGGGCAGTTACAGATGGCAAGGGAATGCTTTTCTTCTTTCCGCCAGGTGCTAGGCGTTTTAATGACAGCCAGCGATGGGTTCTTGGTCTCGTTCCTGGAGGAAACATCCTTGGCATTGTAAGGGGCAGACAGGTACACAGCGTTAATAGAAATTGGAAGGACAAGTGCAGTTGTACATAACCCTACACCAGCTTGTATCGGCTTAATCTATCTAACATTTAATCATCTGCTTGGCCTCTCCCTCTGATTAGACACAGCTTCTTCATAAACAGCGCAAAGACATATTTAATGAAGTCATTGCATAGAACCCCTTCATTGCTACATATTTGTATAGTAAAATGCCCCATTGACTGCCATGGTGGCATGGGGGCGGCATGTTAGCGCAGCGGTAGAGTTGCTTGCTTGCAGCGCCAGAGACCCGGGTTCGATCCTGACCACCCATGCTGTCAGCACAGAGTCTGTACGTTCTCCCTGTGACCTGCCTGGGTTTGCTCCGGGATCTCCGGTTTCCTTGCGCACTCCACAGAAGTACGAGTTTGTAGGTTAATTGGCTTGGTATAATTGCAAATGGTCCCCTGTGTATGTCTTCTTTCGTGTGGCGTGCACAGCCTAGCGTTGGAGAACAACTTGTTCTATTTGATCTTCTGTTTGAGCACGTCGAGTTGATTGCATTAGTCGAAACAGGGCGGACCACCCCCGTGTATGTAGGATAGCGTTAGTGTGCGGGGATCGCTGGTCGGCGTGGACTCGGGGGGCCGAAGGGCATTGTTTATCTCTGAACTAAACTAAACAAAAAGACCACATTACGGGGCCAGAGGCCATTGTATTTTCCCGGCGACTTCATATGCCAAATTTGCCAGATTAATATCTGGCTGAGCGTCTGAACAAAGAATGTCACATGGGATGCTCAAAGCCATCACTAGTGATGCCCTGAACTGTTCTTGCAGGTTTTGCAAGCTGTCGACAATGTTTGCAAACGCTCTCCCTACACTGGGTTAAAATTGTGATATTTGCTGAGTATATGTCAGTAGGAGAGACTGGAAAAAAAAATCTTTGAAAAAATACGGCTGATAATATTATACCCATCGTGGCCTCTTTCGGTTTTTCAAATCACGAACAGCGGAAAGGTCGCCTTATCTCCCTGCCACATTTCGGGCGACAATTGCGTTTCTTGCGTCTTACAATGAATGACGATTTCATCTCAAATCAAATATTGTGCGGACATTTAGCAACCCCCAAGGGCCCGAGAGTGCTGGACACTTTTTCTTTAATCACCTGGCAATCGGGAAGGTTTATTTTCACGCTATCTATAATCTTCACAAGCTCATTTCTCCGCGGCCAGCTCCTCCCCTCCTCTCCCACAAACAACCTCTCCCGAGCATCAAGGACTTTCCCAGCGACAGAAGGAGTAAAAAGCTGGATGCCGCTGGTTCAAGTGTAGTCCGCCGTTGGTCTGCATCAAGTGCGGTGAGGTGAGGTGGGAAGTGTATAAAATCATGAGAGGGTAGAGATCGGGTAGAGCCTCTTGCCCAGAGCGGGTGAATCGAGGACCAGAGGACGGAGGTTTAAGGTGAAGTGGAAAAGATTTAATAGGAATCCCAGGTGTAACTTTTATTACATACAAAGGGTGGTGGGTGTACGGAACGAGCTGCCGGAGGAGGTAGTTGAGGCAGGGGCTATCCCAACGATTAAGACACAGTTAGACAGCGTAGGAAGGAACTGCAGACGTTGGTTTAAACCAAATTAGACACAAAATGCTGGAGTAACTCAGCGGGACAGGCAGTATCTCTGGAGAGAAGGAATAGCTGACGTTTTGGGTCGAGTCTGAAGAAGGGTCTTGATTCGAAACGTCACCCATTCCTTCTTTCAGGAGGTGCTGCCTGTCCCGCTGAGTTACTCCAACATGTTGTGTCCAACATGCATAGGACAGGTTTGGAGGGATATGGGCCAAACGTGGGCAGGTGGGACCAGTGTAGCTGGGTCATGTTGGCCGGCGTGGGCAAGCTGGGCCAGAGGGCCTGTTTCCACGCTGTATCACTCTATGACTCTCTGACTCGAGGAGGGCGTTGGTGTTGGGACGGGGGCGAAGAGGTTACGATGAGGTGAGGGTGGAGGAAGCAAGATTAAAATTAAATTGACTGGGATGAAGTCACATCGAAATGTAAAGGGCTTTATTCTCAAAGCTCTATTATCTTCAGCAGCAGAGGGACATGTCACCGGGCGACCTTTTTGAGTCAGGAACAAAAGCGATAGCACACCTTTGTCTGAAGCTTTTCCTTGTTGCTTCTGCATCGGTTGAGCCCTGGGGCCAGGTGGATAGTGTTTCACAGGCATTGCCGGCCTATGTGAGTGCACAGGATTAATAAATTTGGAGAAAAAAAACTAGTTTGGCAGCTACCTGAGTAGATTTGTGTCCAACCTGCCGTGATCACACCTCCAGCTCCATTTAAAGGGACAAAATCTAACCGGGGGGGGGGTGGGATAACGGTGCTGACAGGGACCGAGGGCAGACATAAAAAGATGGCGGGACAGGCAGCATCTCTGGAGAGAAGGAATGGGGGCAACGTTTCGCATCGAGACCTTTCTTCAGACCGAGGGCTTGATTGATACCTTATTATCACATGGGACTTGTCACAGAGAAATTCAAAGTTTGCAAAGAGTATAGGATGACTGTTTGATCAATGCTCCCTCTTTGTTCCTTCGCCCCCCCCACACCAGTTCCCTCATTGCTCTCAGCCCCACCCCCCCCTACGTTGGGTCCCTCTTTGGGTAGGGAGCTACTGCAGATGCTGGTTTAAACCACAGATCGACACAAAATGCTGGAGTAACTCAATGGGACAGGCAGCATCTCTGGGGAGAGGGAATGGGTGACGTTTCAGGCTCTGAAGAAGGGTCACCCATTCCTTCACGAAACGTCACCCATTCCTTCTCTCCAGAGATGCTGCCTGTCCCACTGAGTTACTCCAGCAATTTGTGCCTATCTTCGGGTCCCACTTAGTTCCTCGCCCCCGCCCCCACACCGGATCCCTCTTTCTTCTCGGGGACACGTCCTGGACTGACCACCGTCACCCGCCAAGGGCCCGTCTGACCGACCGACCGCCCGCCCACCGCTGGGTCCCCTCATTGATGGCTCCATGGTGCTTATCGAGAGCTTCCGACTGCTCTCCATTCTCTCTCCGACGCCCCCTCCCCTCACCGTCTGACGGTTCCCCCTCTACCTCTTTAACCATATAACAAACCATATAACAATTACAGCACGGAAACAGGCCATCTCGGCCCTTCAAGTCCGTGCCGAACAACTTTTTTCCCTTAGTCCCACCTGCCTGCACTCATACCAAACCCTCCATACCCTTCTCATCCATATGCCTATCCAATTTATTTTTAAATGATACCAACGAACCAGCCACCACCACTTCCACTGGAAGCTCATTCCACACCGCTACCACTCTCTGAGTAAAGAGGTTCCCCCTCATGTTACCCCTAAACTTCTGTCCCTTAATTCTAAAGTCATGCTTTGACGGCCTCTCTCACCCTCTGATGCCCCCCCTCTCTCTCTGACCCCCCCCTCTTCTCTCTGACCCCCCCCCCCCTCCCTCTCCAACAACCCTCCTCACTCTTGACCGTTGCTTGTGGGTCCCTCCTTGCTCTGGCGATGTGGGGGTCCCGTCACTGTCCATGGCGGGTGAGCCTAGACTGCTGGACGGCGTGGCCCTGCTCACCGGGAACACTCCTGGCCGCACCTGAGGATTGCCAGAAAGTCCATAAGTGATAGGAGCAGAATTAGGCCATTCGGCCCATCGTCTACTCCGCCATTTAATCGTGCCTGATCTATCTCTCCTCTCAACCCCATTCCCCTGCCTTCTCCCCGTAAGCTCTGACACCCATACTAATCGGGAATCTAGCTATCTCTGCCTTAAAAATATCCACTGACTTGGCCTCCACAGCCTTCTGTGGCAAAGAATTCCCTAGATTCACCACCCTCTGACTTAAAGAACTCCACCTCGTCTCCTTCGAAAGGAACATCCTTTAATTCTGAGGCTCTGACCTCTAGTCCTAGACTCTCCCACTGGTGGAAACATCCTCTCCACATCCACTCTATCCAAGCTTTTCACTGTTCGTTGTCAAAGTTGTCAGACTAATACAGCTGTCACTGAGATACATTTTAACTAGCGACACTTGAAATGGTAGTTTTGTTATTTCACGCCCTGTACAGCCACTACCTTTTAATTATAGTCTGTTTATTTATAAAAATAATAAAAGATTCAAACTAATGTCCCAAAATGTTTCCAGCCAATGATATATTTCTGAGTTACAAACTATTGCTTACTGTTATAGAGAATTACATGAAATTTATGGCATTGGAACAAGCAATTAGCCTGTGGATTGCTGTTTATGGTCCATACCCATTTCCCCATTACACCAGAATAACCTTCATTTCCCTCTCCAAATCTGAGGAAGGACATTATTGCCATAGAGGGAGTGCAGCGAAGGTTCACCAGACTGATTCCTGGGATGTCAGGACTGTCTTATGAACAAAGACTGCATAGACTCGGTTTATACTCTCTAGAATTTAGGAGATTGAGAGGGGATCTTATAGAAACTTACAAGATTCTTAAGGGGTTGCACAGGCTAGATGCAGGAAGATTGTTCCCGATGTTGGGGAGGTCCAGGACAAAGGGTCACAGCTTAAGGATAAGGGGGAAATCCTTTAGGACCGAGATGAGAAGGGATTTTTTCACACAGAGAGTGGTGGGTCTCTGGAACTCTCTGCCACAGAGGGTAGTTGAGGCCAGTTCTTTGGCTATATTTAAGAGGGAGTTAGATGTGGCCCCTGTGGCTAAGGGGATCAGAGGGTATGGAGAGAAGGCAGGTACGGGATACTGAGTTGGATGATCAGCTATGATCATATTGAATGGCGGTGCAGGCTCGAAGGGCCGAATGGCCTACTCCTGCACCTGTTTCTATGTTTCTATGTTTATCTAACCTCTTACATGTCAATTGCCACCACCACACTCTGTGGGGTAAATTCCATATTTTCCGGTTGAGAAGGTTTGTTTGTCATTGACTATGATCCACATCATTGCAGCCTCCATAGGTTCATAAGTGATAGCAGCAGAATTAGGGCATTCGGCCCATCAAGTCTACTCCGCCGTTCAATCATGGCTGATCTATCTCTCCTTCTCAACACCAATCTCCTGCCTTCAGCCCGTAACCCCCATAGCTGACACCTGCCGGTTAACCTACAATCCAGTAGTGAACATTAAAACCATTCATTCAAGATTCATGGCTCCTGATTTACAAAGCAACTAGGGTGGCGCAACGGTAGAGTTGCTGCCTTATAGCGCCTGGGCCCCGAGCTCGATCCTGACTACGGGTGCTGCCTGGATGGAGTTTGTATGTTCTCCCTGTGACCGCATGAACCTTCTCAATCTGCTCTGGTTTCCTCCCGCACGTTAATTGTAAGATTGTAAATTGTCCGTAGTGTGTAGGATAGTGCTAATGTACAGGGTTCTCGCTGGTCGGCGCGGACCCGGTGGGCCGAAGGGCTTGTTTCCCCGCTGTGTCCCTAAAGTGTAAAGTACAGTAAAAGTCATTGCCTTAAGCTGCAAATGAATGTCTTTGCGCCTGGCAAATGGTGCAACGGCTTCAATCAGTTGCATGCGGCCTGGGCAGATCCCACAATTGTTAACGACCATTGTTTGTTTGGCGCAGGATGGAGACAATGGCATTTCCTTTGAATAGAACATAGAACATAAAACATCAAACAGTACAGACAGCAACAGCCGCTTCAGCCTACTGTGTCTATGCCGAACATGATAGGATAGGTAAACAAATCTCATCTGCTTGCACATGATGTAGATCTCTCCATTCCCTGCATATCCACGTTCCTATCTAATAATAACAATAATAATAATAATAAATGCTTTATTGATCCCCTCAGGGAAATTCAGATGTCCAGAAGCCCCCAACCAACAAACCCACACATTCAAAACGAACGCAGACAGAAAATACATAAAATACAATGTGGACATTGCCTGAGAGCAATAAATACTCAAAAAGACCAATAATTAATAATTAAAAATTAAAAATGGCAAAAATGCATCCCCCTACAGCCTAGCGGTGCGAATTATAAAATCTAATGGCCGCAGGGGTGAAGGATCTCCTGAACCGCTCCGTTCTACAGGGCAGGGAGAGGAGCCGGTTGTTGTTCCAAGTGCTCTTTTGACTCTCCAGAATTACATGGAGGGGATGCCCAGGGTTTTTCAAGATGACCTGCACCTTGTGCCTCATACACCTCTCAAGCACAGCCATCCCAGAGTCCACTCTCCCCTCCAGCACTGAGCTAGCTCATTTAACCAGTTTGTCCAGCTGCTTGTTGTTTTTTGCACTAACATAGAAACATAGAAAATAGGTGCAGGAGTAGGCCATTCGGCCCTTCGAGCCTGCACCGCCATTCAATGTGATCATGGCTGATCATCCAACTCAGTATCCCGTACCTGCCTTCTCTCCATACCCCCTGATCCCTTTAGCCACAAGTGCCACATCTAACGCCCTCTTAAATATAGCCAATGAACTGGCCTCAACTACCTTCTGTGGCAGAGAATTCCAGAGACTCACCACTCTCTGTGTAAAGAATGTTTTCCTCATTTCGGTCCTAAAGGAATCCCCCCTTATCCTTAGACTGTGACCCCTTGTTCTGGACTCCCCCAACATCGGGAACAATCTTCCAGCATCTAGCTTGTCCAACCCCTTAAGAATTTTGTAGGTTTCTATAAGATCCCCCCTCAATCTTCTAAATTCCATCGAGTACAAACCGAGTCTATCCAATCTTTCTTCATATGAAAGTCCTGACATCCCAGGACTAATGCTGTTGCCCCAGCAGACAACAGCGTAGAAAACAGCGTAGAAAATAACACTTGCAACCACAGTGTTGCAAAACATGTGCAGCATATCATTACGCACATTGAAGGATTTGAGCCTTCTGAGGAAAAAGAAGGCTCTAGAAATCTAGAAACCTCTTCAATGCAACATTTAATTGCTTCCCCCATGACTCCTGGCACACATCATCCTCTGTCTAAAAAAACTTGCCCTGCACATCTCCAGTAAACACTACCCCTCTCATTTGAAAGCTATGCCGTCTCATATTCAAGGAGAGCAGAGTGCTGAAGGAACTCAGTGGGCCAGGCAGCATCTGTGGAGGGAAACGTGCAGGTGAAGTTTTGGGGCGGGACCTTTCTTCATACTGATGTTGGGATGTGCTGGCCACATCCTGAAATTGAGTTAAAAAGTTAGGATGAAAGAAACGTGTTGGGATTGCACACCTATCCTGCTCATCCCATCTGGATTAGGAAAGTCCCAAAGAGGCCCTTCATGTAGTGAGACCCCACCGCTGGTCTGCTTTGCTGTTTCCTTGCTGCTGAAGTCAATGGAACTGCATGTCAGAAGTGAAGTACAAAGTGTGGTGGCCAGTGTGATGTTGTACATTGAGTAGCTGCAACTGTGCAATTGAGGGCAGCTTTCTCCAACACCTCCTCCGAACCAAATTCATTGATGCTGCCTGTCCCGCTGAGTTCCTCCGGCACTTTGTGTAGTTTAGCTTAGAGATACAACGCGGAAACAGGCCCATTCATCCCACCGGGTCCGCGCCGACCAGCGATCCCCGCACATTAACACTATTCTACACCCACTAGGGACAATTTTTACATTTACCAAGCCAATTAACCTACAAACCTGTGCCTCTTTGGAATGCGGGAGGAAAGCAAAGATCTCGGAGAAATTCCACGCAGGTCACGGGGAGAACGTACAAACTCCGTGAAAACAGCACCCGTAGTCGGAATCGAACCCGGGTCTCCGGCACTGCAAGCGCTGTAAGGCAGCAACTCTACCGCTGCGCCACCGTGACTTCCTTTCTGCAGTTTAGTTTAGTTTAGTTTAGCGATACAGTGTAGATACCGTTGAGTGATACAGTGTAGAAACAGACCCGTCGGCCCACTGAGTCCGTGCCGACCATCCATACCCACACACTAGTTCTATGTCATCCCAGTTTTGCATCCCACACACATTACAATAGCAATTTACAGAAGCCAATTAACCGACACACATGTACTTCTTTGGAATATGGGAGGAAACCGGAACACCCGGAGAAAACCCACGAGGCCACGGGGAGAACGTACGCAGACAGCACCCGTAGTCAGGATCGAAGCCGCCTCACGTGTTCCCCCCAGAACAAGCTTGGTAATGGATCCTACCTAAGCTGTAACAGGCGGACTTGAACAGCCTCAGAGTGCCCAGGTCTCTGCAGGCTGTACCTTGCCTCGCCCTGCCACAATGATCGTATCTTGGTCAACAACTGTTAACTTGTTGAAAAATGTTCAATAAACGGCATGATTAAACTTTAATACGAAAAATTGATTGCAGGACCTTGTTTACTGCTGCACTCTGCAGCGAATGCTTGTGATGTACGGGTTTATCATCCTGCAATAACATCAAGTTGAAGGGTGATTTCTAGCCCTGGGGTGGCTGATTACTGGCCTGAGTAAAGAGTATTTCTGCCATAATGCCTATTGTTGACATTTTTACTGCTCTGCCAGCGCTATTTTATAGTTTACAGCACACTAACGGCAGTGTGTTTGAAGCTGACAGCTTTGCAGCAGTGGGTCTCACACCCAGTTGCACTCGATGTGTGAATGAACTAGAGATGTTCTCAGTGTTGCCACATCTCTCCTCTCTTGCCACACATGGTTCAAGAGTTAGGTCCGTCTGAAGTGCTTCACAATTGCCTCCAGGTGATCTAATTTACCGGAAAAACAGGGACTGTGCGATCACATAATATATGATGAGGGTTTGAGGGGCTGTACTCGCTGGAGTTTAGAAGGATGAAGGGGAAGAACCTCATTGAAACTTACCAAATAGCGGAAGGCCTGGATAGAGTGGACGAGGAGAGGATGTTTCCACTAGTGGGAGAGTCCAGGACCTGAGGCCATAACCTCAGAATAATAAGGACGTTCCTTTAGGAAGGTGATGAGGAGGAATTTCTTTAGTCAGGGGGTGATGAATCGGCAGAATTCATTGCCACAGAAGGCTGTGGGGGCCAAATCAATGGATATTTTTAAGGGGGAGATTGATAGATTAGTGCGGGTGACAGGGATTATGGGGAGAAGGCAGGAGAATGGGGTTGAGAGGATCACCATTGATTGAATGGCAGAGTAGACTTGATGGAACAAGAGGTAGTAACAATGTACACACAGCCTTGATGCATAATGTGGAGGGAGTGAATGTTTTGGTTAGGGGAGGTGGGTTGATGAGGAAACTGGGGGCAAATCAAGGGGATAGCCGTGTCCAAGATGTAGATAAGCTCCTTGATTGTTGTGGCACCAGAATCATCCAGGCAAATGGAGAATGTCCCCTCACGCTCCTGAATGCGTGTTGTGGATGGTGTCTCCATCAGTTCATAAATTCACAAGACATAGGACCAGAATTAGGCCCTTCAGCCCATCGAGTCTGTTCCCCCATTTGATCACAGCTGTTGATATATTTTTTTCCCTTTCAACCCCTCGTAAGCATTGTCACCCTTACAAAATAAAAACCTATCAATCTCTGCTTCATCTCCAGAATATACATTTCTGACCTGTTCTTGAACACAGAATCCCAGTCCAATGAAATTGGGAATATGTCAACGGTCCACTCAAATGTCATGGGCATGTGGATGGACAGTGACTGATTGAAAGATACAGCAAGTAAACAGGCCCTTTGGTCCATCGAGTCCATGCCGTTCATCGATCATCCATTCAAGACAATAAACTAAACTGAACTAAGATCCAGAAATGCTGCCTGACCCGCTGAATCACTCCAGCAAGCACTTTGTGTTTATCTTCTAGATAGGACATCTAAACTAAACACTATTTCTATGTTACCACACGTTCACATCCACTCCCTTTGATCGTTGAAAATGCAATTTAATAAATCCTCGTGTTTTGGTGCCAAGCTTTGGCTGATTACCCTTCTATTGAGCACCCTGAGATATCGTGCAATGCTACAAGTGCTACATAGAAACATAGAAACTAGGTGCAGGAGTAGGCCATTCGGCCCTTTGAGCCTTCACCGCCATTCAATATGATCATGGCTGCTCATCCAACTCAGTATCCTGCACCTGCCTTCTCTCCATACCCCCTGACCCCTTTAGCCACAAGGGCCACATCTAACTCCCTCTTAAATATAGCCAATGAACTGGCCTCAACTACCTTCTGTGGCAGAGAATTCCAGAGACTCACCACTCTCTGTGTGAAAAATGTTTTCCTCATCTCGGTCCTAAAGGAATTCCCCCTTATCCTTAAACTGTGACCCCTTGATCTGGACTTCCCCAACATCGGGAACAATCTTCCTGCATCTAGTCTATCCAACCCCTTAAGAATTGTGTAAGTTTCTATAAGATCCCCCCTCAGTCTTCTAAATTCTAGTGAGTACAAGCCAAAGCTACAAAGTTAAACGTAGAAAATAGGTGCAGGAGTAGGCCATTCGGCCCTTCGAGCCAGCACCGCCATCCAATATGATCATGGCTGATTCCGTTAGCTCTAAGAGCTATATCTAACTCTAATCATAAGCAGTTGTCCTTTGGATCAGCATGTCGGGCATGCAGTAATGGATGGAGAGGAAGAAGACTTGATGTCTATTCACTTTATTCCCAATGCAATCCAACCCAGTCTGGACCCGTGACAGGTGGCAACATGAACCAATTCATTCGCGTGATCCTTCACACACATGAGGTAATAATGGGGCATTTGGATTGAGGTAATAATGGGGCATTTGGGGGTAATAATTGGGCATTTGGATTGAGGTAATAATGGGGCATTTGGATAGCAGTAAAAGGATTAGTCCAAGTCAAGATGGATTTATGAAAGAGAAATCATGCTTGACTAATCTTCTGGAATTTTTTGAGGATGTGACAAGTAAAATGGATGAAGGGGAGCCAGTGGATGTAGTGTATCTAGACTTTCAGAAAGCCTTTGATAAGGTCCCGCACGGGAGACTGGTGACTACAATTAGAGCACATGGTACTGGGGGTAAGGTGTTGACATGGATAGAAAATTGGTTGGCAGACAGGAAGCAAAGAGTAGGAGTGAACGGGTCCTTTCCAGAATGGCAGGCAGTGGCGAGTGGAGTGCCACAAGGCTCGGTGTTGGGGCCGCAACTGTTTACCATATATATTAATGATTTGGAAGAGGGAATTAGGAGCAACACTAGCAAGTTTGCGGATGACACAAAGCTGGGTGGCAGTGTGAAGAGGATGTTAGGAGGTTGCAGGGGGACCTGGACAGGTTGAGTGTGTGGGCAGATGCATGGCAGATGCAGTATAATATAGATAAATGTGAGGTTATCCACTTTTGCGGCAGAAACAAGGGGGCAGATTATTATCTCAATGGGGTTAGGTTAGGTAATGGGGAGGTGCAGCGAGACCTGGGTATTCTTGTACACCAGTCACTGAAAGTTGGCGTACAGGTACAGCAGGCAGTGAAGAAAGCTAATGGAACGTTGACCTTCATAACAAGAGGATTTCAGTGTAGGAGTAAAGAGGTTCTTCTGCAGTTGTATAGGGCTCTGGTAAGACCACATCTGGAGTATTGCGTACAGCTTTGGTCTCCTAATTTGAGGAAGGACATCCTTGTGATTGAGGCAGTGAAGCGTTGGTTCACGAGATTGATCCCTGGGATGGCGGGACTGTCATATGAGGAACGATTGAAAAGACTAGGCTTGTATTCACTGGAGTTTAGAAGGATGAGGGATATCTTACAGAAACATATACAATCATAAAAGTACTGGACAAGCTAGATGCAGGAAAAATGTGCCTAATGTTGGGCGAGTCCAGAACCAGGGGCCACAGTCATAGAATAAAGGGGAGGCCATTTAAGACTGAGGTGAGAAAAAACTTTTTCACCCAGAGAGTTGTGAATTTGTGGAATTCCCTGCCACAGAGGGTAGTGGAGGCCAAATCACTGGATGGATTTAAGAGAGAGTTAGATAGAGCTCTAGGGGCTAGTGGAGTCAAGGGATATGGGGAGAAGGCAGGCACGGGATATTGATTGGGGACAATCAGCCATGATCACAATGAATGGCAGCGCTGGCTCGAAGGGCCAAATGGCCTCCTCCTGCACCTATTTTCTATGTTTCTATGTTTCTAACCGGTGTGTGAAGTTGAGAATTTACCCCAATGTTATGTTGACTGGCGTTAGATGAAAACTGGTAGCCCTTGAGGTTAAAAGCAAGCTGAGGCTATTGTGCACTGCTCCTGTTAAGGGCAAGGAATGAGCTTGTGCAGATATTTTGAGGAGCAGCCTCACCCTCAGTCAACATTTAACTCTTGAGTAAATCTGGGCCTTCTCATCTGAGTATAGAAGTTGGGAGGTCATGATGCAGTTATATAAGACTTTAGTGATACCACTCCCTCCGTAACTCCCTGGTCAATTTGTCCCTTCCCACCCAAACCACCCCCTCTCCTGGTACTTTCCATTGCGACTGCAGGAAATGCTACACTTGTCGCTTTACATCCCCCCTTGACTCCATTCATGGACCCAAGCCGTCTTTCCAGGTGAGGCAGAGGTTCACCTGCACCTCCTCCAACCTCATCTATTGCATCCGCCGCTCTAGGTGCCAGCTGCTCTACATCGGTGAGACCAAGTGTAGGCTTGGCGATCGCTTCAACCAACACCTCCGCTTGGTTCGCACCTACCTGACCTCCCGGTGGCTCAGCACTTCAACTCCCCCTCCCATTCCAAATCCAACCTTTCTGTCCTGGGCCTCCTCCATGGCCAGAGTGAGGCCCACCGTAAATTGGAGGAGCAGCACCTCATATTTCGCTTGGGTAGTTTATACCCCAGCGGCATGAACATTGACTTCTCCAATTTCAGGTAGTCCTTGCTTTCTCCTTCTTTGCCCTCCCCTTCCCAGTTCTCCCACAGCCCACTGTCTCTGCCTCTTCCTTTCTTCTTCCCGTCCCCCCCCCACCCCCACATCAGTCTGAAGAAAGTTCTCAACCTGAAACGTCACCTATTTCCTTCGCTCCATAGATGCTGTCGACCTCCAGCATTTTTGTCTACCACATTTAAAGTATTGTGTTTTGTTTTGGGATCCCATGTTATAGGAAAGATGTTGTTAACTTGGGGAAGGTGCAGAGAAGATTTACAAGGCTGTTACCAGGACTCGAGGGTCTGATATACAGGGGGGGATCAAGCAGGCTGGGACTCTTTTCCCTGGAGTTCAGGAGGACGAGGCATGATCTTCTAGAGTTGTATAAATTAATGAATAGAATCGATCGGGTAGACGCACAGCGTCTCTTGCCCAGAGTGGGGAATCGAGAACCAGAGGGCATAGGTTGCCCGTAAGGGGTTAAGACTTTATAGGAATTTGAGGAGTCGTTTTTTCATGCAAAGGGTGGTGAGTGCATGGAACGAGCTGCCAGAGGAGGTAGTTGAGGTAGGGACCATCGCAACATTTAACTAGCAATTAGATAGGTACATGGATAGGACAGGTTTAGAGGGATATGGGCCAAACGCGGGCAGGTAGGACTGGTGTAAATGTGACCGGAAAAGGGGCAGGCAGCCGCCCCGGGCAGAGTCCTCTTCCACCTGGCACCGTGACTCGTAGATGGCCAGCTTGACCAGGCCAAGGAGCAACCCAACCAGGAATTGTGGGAGCTTCATGTGTGGCGATTTGTCTGCCTAGCTTCCTGCATTACCAACGAGAACGTGCTTCAACAGTGCTTCATCACCTGCAAGGTGCTTCCAGGCATAAAACGTTACGGTTGTAACTTATTCCTTTCCAAGTTGGCTAGCCCAGGGCTAGTAACGCACATGAACTAACCGATACACGACAGAATTACATCAGAAGGCTACGGGTTATCGGGTTATTCCTGAGGTGCTCAAGTCGTGTGTGGTCAGGTGCCATCATGACCCTTCAGTTCAAAGTACAACTTCTCTTTTCAACCATTTCATGCTCAGCCCTTTTGCCTTCCAGTCGCACGTTTGGGATATCGTATACTTGGGGTTGGCTATCGTGGAGGGGCAGTCATGACACTCAGCTGAGCCTCTGATAACACTTAGAGAAACATAGAAATATTGAAAATAGGTGCAGGAGTAGGCCATTCGGCCCTTCAAGCCAGCACCGCCATTCAATATGATCATGGCTGATCATCCAAAATCAGTACCCCATTTCTCCCCATATCCCTTGATACCATTAGCCCTAAAAGCTAAATCTAACTCTCTCCTGAAAACATCCAGTAAATTGGCCTCTACTGCCTTCTGTGGCAGAGAATTCCACAGATTCACAACTCTCTGGGTGAAAGGGTTTTCCTCATCTCAGTCCTAAATGGCCTACCCTTTATTCATAAACTGTGAACCCTGGTTCTGGACTCCCGTAACATCGGGAATATTTTTCCTGCATCTAGACTATCTAATCCCATAATAATTCTTAGGCAATCCCTCAGGATCCAGGTCTACTTGCTTCTACAGGTCTATAGGTACAGTGAAATTTGAGTTGCCATGCAGCCGTACAATTAAAAGAACACAACACAATTAAAAGAACGATAGAACTTCACATAAACATCCACCACAGTGATCACTATGGTGGAAGGCATTAAAGTTCAGTCAGTGTTAAAGAAGGAACTGCAGATGCTGGAGAATCGAGGGTTACACAAAAAGCTGGAGAAACTCAGCGGGTGCAGCAACATCTAAGGAGCGAAGGAGATAGGCGACGTTTCGGGTCGAGACCCTTCTTCAGACGGGTCTCGACCCGAAACGTCGCCTATCTCCTTCGCTCCTTAGATGCTGCTGCACCCGCTGAGTTTCTCCAGCTTTTTGTGTAACCCCCCAAAGTTCAGTCAGTCTTTGTTCACCCGTGTTTGGGGCCTTGCCCCTCCGCAGTCGCTGCTATGGACGGCCTGATGTCCAAGGCCCCTCGTCGGGAAGTTCAAAGCTCCGACGTCGGGATGGATGGAACACACTCCATGGCCTGCAGTGCCTGAATCGGCCACTTTCTTACCGGAGACCGCGGCTTCTCAATGTTATAGGCCGCAGGCAGGCCAGCAGTCGGAGCTCTTCTCCGGTGATCCCCGGCAAGGGATCCCTGGCTGCGGGATAGTAAAGTCCGCTCCACGACAGCGGTTAGAAGCTCCGCAGACCGTGGCTTCACGATGTTAAAGTCAGCAGGCTGTTGGCTGGCTCCACGCCACGCATGCTGCTGAAGTTCTGGACCGGTCTCCGGGAAAGGCTGCACCAATCCAAGTTGTTAGGCCGCGGGGGGGGGGGGGGGGGAGGCGAAAATGTGAGTAGGAGAAAAGTTGCATCTTCGCCGAGGTATGTGACTGGAAACGGTTTCCCCCTTCCCCCCCCCGCCCCACTACCCCCACATAAAAACATACCGAGAGACATTAACTCATACATTTAGACATACTAAAAAAACAAAAAAAGTCGAAATGAGGTTGCAGATAAGGTCAAGGCAGGAAGTCCTTGATGGAGTGAGTGGCTTAATCAATCGCAATAAATTAGAGAATAAAATGATCTAGTGGACAATGGACTACACTTCCCTCCTATAGTTAGTTACTTTTATTCATCAAATCAGCTGTAAAGAAGTTTCACCTTCAAGGCTGTAACCTGATGTGTTTTCAGGCATTAGACACAAAATGCTGGAGTAACTCTGCGGCTCAGGCAACATCTCCGTAGACAAATAATAGGTGACGTTTTGGGTCAGAACCCTTCTTCAGACTAAATGTAGAGGTGGGGGATGGGGGAGGGGGAGAGTAAATAAACTGCAGGCGTGAAAAGGCCAGGACAAAGCAAGGCCGGCAACAGATGACCTCAGGGTCAAGGTTGTTCCACGCTCTACCACTCACTCTCTCCATTGAAAAGACTGATCAGTTGCCCTTCCTTAAATTCAACGATTCCATCAGAAATGACTGCACTAGGCTTGATTTTAACCACATCCCACTTCCCGATATGGAGCATGGGTTGGCTTGAATTAAGTTGGAAGAAGGAGAGGTTGCATTGTTCCCAACCAATTGTCACAATTTAACCATCTTAGATCAGACACAGTAACTGCACGCAAAATTTGGGGCTAATTCAACATCTCATGACACCCTTGGATTGGCCTACCACTTGAGTTGCGGCACTTAATGCATTTAAATTAGCTTTCTTTCTTGATTGTATTGATGAACAACCATCTTTTAAAGCCTTACAGCATGAAAAAGGCCCTTCGGCCCAATTCGTCAATGCTGACCACGATGCCTGTACCATTTGCCTGTAACCCTCGATCTCAATCCCAACTTTCCCATTCAATCAGCACTGATGTGTCTTAAACATGACCGACTGGCCCATTCCGGGCTGAAGGAGTACATGCCGAGGGATGCACTGAAGCTCTGTGCCGCCAACGCAAAAGGCTTGGTGAGGGAGAGCTACAGCCCAGGCTCCTTCCCCTAATGGACATTGGGGCACAGAGACCTGGTGGGGACAGGGGAAGGGAAATAACTCCGGGGGCAACATGAGTCTTACTTTTAGTTTTAGAGATACAGCGCAGAAACAGGCCCTTCGGCCCACCGAGTTGCGCCGACCCAGCGATCCCCGCCCATTAACACTATCCTACACACACTGGGGACAATTTACACAAACACCAAGGCAATTAACCTACGTACCTGTACGTCTTTGGAGTGTGGGAAGTCTCGGAGAAAACTCGCGCGGTCACGCGGAGAACGCACAAACTCCATACCTGTAGTCGGGATCGAACCCGAGTCTCCGGCGCTGCAACCACTGTCAGGGACCAACTCTACCACTGCGCCAATGTGCCGCCCATGAGTGGCATGTGTGTTTTGTTCAAACATACGAACGTGAATACTACTGAGTACCCCACCATTGAATGTATAGAGAATACATGAAGAGTTTTTGCACAGTTCTTGTTTTGTCGATACATCTATTCTAATTAAAGCCTATTTTTGAAAAACAAAATATGTCTTTAGTCCAATTGCAACTGATATGTCAACTCTTGTATCTTTTACCACGGATGATACCTGACCTTTTAAATATTTTTCCAGCGTTTTCTGTTTTTACTTCAGATTACCAGTGTTGGTGGTTTAATTTTTCAGTTCAGTCACTTTTGACAAAGGAGGAAGTTGAGAAAAATGTCAAAGATAGACGCAATGTGCTGGAGTAACTCAGCGGGTCAGGCAGCATCTCTGGGTAGAAGGAGAGGGGTGACGTTTCGGGCCGAGACCCTTCTTCAGACTGGGAGACTGTCTGTCAGAAAAATGTCAACGGAATCAGTGCACCTCCCTGGATATTAAACTCTCTATCCAAAACCCCAAATTAATATTTCAAATAAAGGGTTGCGTTTAAAATGGATCCACAGAAAAACATAGAAAATAGGTGCAGGAGGAGGCCATTCGGCCCTTCAACCATTTATTGTGATCATGGCTGATCATCCCCAATCAATAACCCGTGTCTGCCTTCTCCCCATATCCCTTGAATCCAATAGCCCCTAGAGCTCTATCTAACTCTCTCTTAAATCCATCCAGTGATTTGGCCTCCACCGCCCTCTGTGGCAGGGAATTCCACAAATTCACAACTCTCCGGGTGAAAACGTTTTTTCTCACCTCAGTCGTAAATGGCTTCCCCTTTATTCTAAGACTGTGGCCCCTGGTTCTGGAAATGCTGACTGAAGTCGAGAGGATGGGAATAATAAAGACTAAAGTTGGTCATTCACAGCATTGACTTTTATCTGACAACACGTTTCGATATTTAGCATCTTTTAAAACCATGCCAGAGTATGCCAGGCACCTTAAGAGCAAAGTCGCTGTGACCCAGGAATGCATCAAGGCTGCCCTGAGATATATATTTTTAATTCTATTAAAGCAGTTACTGGGATTCCTGGTCTTCAAAAAAAAAAATCAAGGTATGGTAACATTGGTCATGTTTTATTTATATGTAGTACTGGAGCATGCACAGTGTTAACAAACTCAGATGATTGCTTCGGGGACACTAGTTTGTCCTGAGGTAATTAAGACAAAGTGGCTCGCACCGACCCAAGCATTTGCTCAGTGAGCGGGCTTTTATAACAAGAAAGGTCTGATGCTTCCAGGCCAGGAGCTTGAATTAGCCCAGCATTTTATAAATTATCTACAATTTGAACCTGCAGCTGCAATAGAAAATAGGATCTTTCTTTTTTTTTAATTTTGTTTTGCTGCTTCAAACTTTGCTGGATCTACTCATGCACATGTTGCTACATCCAGCGATCCCAAGCCAATGCAGGCACTTATCCATGTTTCGCTTAGTTGAGGAAAGAACTGCAGATGCTGGTTTAAATCGAAGGTAGACACAAAATGCTGGGGTAACTCAGTGGCACGGGCAGCATCTCTGGAGAGAAGGAACGGGTGACGTTTTGGGTCGAGACTCTTCTTCAAACTTAATTTAGTTTAGTTTACAGATACAGCAAAGAAACAGGTCCTTTGGCCCACCGAGTCCCTGCTGACCAGTGATCCCCGAACACCAACACCATCCTACACACAGTGGGGACAACTAACGATTACACCAAGCCAATTAACCTACAAACCGGCACGTCTTTGGAGCGCAGGAGGAAACTGAAGATCTCAGAGAGAACCAATGCAGGTCACATGGAGGACGTACAATCTCCATGCAGACAGCACCTGTGGTCAGGATCGAACCTGGGTCTCTGGCGATGTAAGACTGCACCTCTACCGCTGTCCCACTGTGCCGTCCGGTTTAGTTTATTTTATTTTATTTTATTTTAGTTTTATTTAGTTCAGTTTAGTTTAAAGATGCAACGTGGAAACAGGGCCTTTGGTCCACTGAGTCCGTGCCGACCAGCGATCCCCGCACATTAACTCTATCCTCCACACACGAGGGACAATTTACAATTTTACCGAGCCAATTAACTTTGAGGTGTCCAAAATCATGAAAAGAATAGATTGGGTAAATGCACAGAGTCTCTGGCCCAGAGTAGGAAAAGCAAAAACCAGAGGGCAAAGGTTCAAGGTGACAGGGGAAATATTTAATAGGAACCTGAGGGGTAACGTTTTTACACAAAGGGGCGGAGTTGTATAGAACAAACTGCCAGAGGAGGTAGTTGAGGCAGGAATTATTGCAACGTTCAAGAAACATTTAGACAGGAACATGGATTGGATAGGTTTAGAGGAATATGGGCCAAATGCAGGCTGGCGGGACAAATGTAGATGGGACATTTTGATCAACGTGGGCAAGTTGGGCTGAGGGGCCTGTTTCCACACTGTATGACTCTGTAACTATCTCCATTTCATAGTGAGCCAACAACAGCCAACCATCTTATTTCTTCCTTCCTCCTCTAACTCAAGTCCACCTTACTGTACCTCACCCCCCCCCCCCCCCCCCACCCACCCCCTCTCCCTCTCCCTCTCCCTCTCCCTCTCCCCTCTCCCTCTCCCCTCTCCCTGGCAACTCTCTATATCCAGAGTTCAGGATGAAAACTCATATCACATTGGTTGATAATTAGATAATGATCTAATTATCAACCAATGTGATTTTTTTACAAACTTTGTTGTCGGGTTATCGAAACCTAAATTTATTAGTCGTTTAAGTTATGACATCGGATGGAAGTTGCAAACCAAACCTCGTTGCACTTATGTGTAATGGCAATAAAAGATATTATTATTATTATTATTATTATGAGGTTCTACCAGTATTAATTAAAAAAACCCTTTTGCTCATGAAAATGAGATCTGGGGAAATTTATATCCCCAAATATCCACATGCCTGTGTCTACTTTTCTGCCATTTGTCCCACTGCATTGAAACCAATGGACCAGTTGTTATTGTCCATGAGCTGCTTGAAAGCCACGATCATTGCCCCACCAAAGGCTGCATATGGTCCAGTCAATTGGGCACAGTGTCAATGGGTGGCACGGCGGTGCAGCGGTAGAGTTGCTGTCCTAAAGCACCAGAGACCCAGGTTCAATACTGACCACGAGTGCTGTCTGTACAGAGTCTGTACGGTTCTCCCCGTGATCTGCTTGGGTCTTCTCCAGGAGCTCTGGTTTCCTCCCACACTCCAAAGATGTATGGGTTTGCAGGCTTGGTATAATTGTAAACTGTCCCTAGTGTGTGTAGGACAGCGTTAGTGTGCGCGGATCGCTGGTCGGTGCGGACTTAACGTGTTTCCGCGCTGTATCTCTAAACTAAACTTGCATATCAGCGCATAGGAAATACCATCATTTGTCCCTCATGGTTCATCTGCTTTTGACTATTATCTACCTGGTCCATCTGAGTGCTCCATTTCTCTAAAGCCTGGGGAAACTCTTTTAAATGGAGACAGGATAACACAAATGCCAATATAAATCTGATTAGCTTTTCCTGTCAAAATCCTTGTTGTAATCTGAGGACGTGCACATAAAACTACATCTCAAACGCCGTTATTTCTATGAAAAAAATGAAAGATAAAAGAACGACAGATCGATAGAGGAACAGCAATATTAATGAGGAGAGAGAATGAAAGAGGTAAATAAAAAGAAGGGGAGAAATGACAAATGAAGGGAAATACATGAGGGATGAGAAGAGGGAAGGAAGTAAAGAAGGAAGAGAAAGAGGAAACAACGAGGAAGTCAACAAATGAATAGACAAACAAACAAATACACTGTAGATAGACACAAAACGCTGGAGTAACTCGGCGGGACAGGCATAATCTCTGGAGAGAAGGAATGGGTGATGTTTCAGGTCGAGACCCTTCTTCAGACCGAGTCAGGGGAATGGGAGACATTGAGATATGGAAGGGCAAGGTGTGAAAATGACAGATCAATGCAGACGATGATCAAGGAAACATAGAATAGTTCATTGTTGGCTGAGGGGAAGGTGACAATGAGGCGCGCACACAGTAAAATGAATCAGGAGGACTAGTCGGAGAACATGGGCGGGAGAAACCCACACTGTGTCTCGCAAGGTTATTGCAGTTCGGCTATGCTGCTCCACCATCTATCCTGTCAACTCCCAACTCTCACTGCACCCGAGGTACCTCACTGAATGTTTGCACCCACACTCCACCCCTCACTCGCGCCCTGACCACTCCGTCGTCTCCCCTCTCCCATCGGGCAAAAGTGGCAGAAGTGTGAACACGCACACCTCCAGATTCAGAGACAGTTTCTTCCCAGCTGTCATCAGGCAATTGAACCATCCTACCTCAACCAGAGAGCAGTGCTGAACTACTATCGAACCTTTTTGGAGACCCTCGGACTATCCTCGATCGGACTTTGCTGGCTTTACCTCACACTAAACATTATTCCCTTATCGTGTTACTTATACACTGTAAAAGGCTCGATTATAATCATGTGTTGTCCTTCCACTTTCCCACGCAATGAAAGCTTTTCACTGTAGCTCGGTACACGTGACAATAAACTAAACTCAAACGCAACTCAAGACGTCAATTCCACCGCCGCGCCACCGCGCCGGTGTTGCCGGTATTCTTATGGGCTGCAATCAGTTCAGAATTAAGGGGACTAATCCTTTGTGAAGCTCCCTTTCTTTAACGCCAAAGGGAAAGAATTTCTGTTGCTCACATAGACGGAGGCCAGTCTGTCCATCGAGTACATGTCGGCTCTGAGAGAAATCACCCAAACCCCCGAAACTGAAGCAGGGGAGGCAGTGAGGCTGCCTCTCGACAACGGCAGTCATTAATGCTCAACAGAAAGGATTTGATCCCACGGTGTGTGATTTATCCTTTCAATGTCAGAGTCGGGGAGATGTTCTGTCAAAATGTTCACCTGGGACCCAACTAACCTCAGCGCACTGACGCTGGCAAATCTGAAGATGATGAAGCATTGGGATTTTGAAAGAGAAACCTCGAACAAAGCGAAAAGTGTCTTAACCGATTAGTGCGGCAACCTTGTGACATTGCCCCAGTCAGGCCAGAGACCTTCACCGCCTTGTGGGAGGTTTTGTACTGTCAGGCATGAAGGCACTTTAATACAACAGCAAATTACAGGGAGGTCCAGGACACCGTAGGCCAAAACAACATGACAAGTCAGGGAGGAACATTGGGAATGGAGACTCACGGGGTGTCAGGGGTTATGGGGAGAGGGCCAGAGAATGGGGTTGAGAGGGGAAGGGGATAGGAGCCGTGCTTGAATGGCGGAGTAGACTTGATGGGCCGAATGGCCTAGTTCTGCTCCTGTCACCTATGAACACGATGCAATAGGCTTCCTCACCGGGAGCCCGCAAGAGGAGAGGGTCTCTTCGGTGGATAGTTTAGTGTTTCATATCAAGACCTTTCCCTTACCCCAAGACACACACCATTATCTGCAGATGCCGGGAAGTGCGTTCAGCTCTGGCTGAACAACTTCTAGTCTTGGGTGTGGATTCGATAAGAAGGGGGAAAGTCACACAGTTGCTGAAGAAGGTGGTTTATTTGTCAACTGTACCGAGGTACAGTGTGATACGTTTATGTATATAGTTCAGTAGAAGTTTCGCTATGCAGAAGCACTTAGATGCATATCAGATAAGCAACTCAGATACAGTACAAGTGCAGAGCAGTATTACGTGTAAGAAGGAACTGCAGGCGCTAGTTTAAACCAAAGATAGACACAAAAAGCTGGAGAAACTCAGCAGGACAGGCAGCATCTCAAGGGGCTCAACTCGAAGCGCCACCCATTCCTTCTCTCCAGGGATGCTGCCTGTCCCGCTGAGTTACTCCAGCTTTTTGTGTCTGTCCACTGTGGTATGACACTGTGGCTGTCTACAGAGTCACCGGTCTGGCAGTTGTAAGTGCAACATCCACGCACACTTTCACTTACGGTCAGGATGGAACCCAGGTTCCTGGAACTCAGTGGCAGCCGCTCTAACTGCCGCACCACCAGAAAGACCCCTCGAGCCGTTGACTCAAGAGCTTTAGAAATGAGTAATTGCCATCAATCCCCACATCTCACAGCAACTCCCCTCATCGCTCTTCACCGAACCTTCTCTGATAGATGGACTCAACCTCCCCCCCCCCCCCCCCCTTCCGCGGGAACAACAAGGGCGGCACAGTGGAGCAGCGGCAGAGTTGCTGCCTGACAGGGAATGCAACGCCGGAGACCCGGGTGCGATTCCCGACTACGGGTGCTGTCTGTACGGAGTTTGTACATTCTCGATTTTACTCCACGATTGCGGTGCTGGCTCGAAGGGTCGAATGGCCTCCTCCTGCACCTATTGTCTATCTTCTTATCTTCGGTTTCCTCCCACACTCCAAAGATGTACAGATATGCAGGTTAATTGGTTTGGTAAAGGTTAAAAAATTCTCCCTCGTGGGTGTAGGCTAGTGTTCATATGCGGGGATCGCTGGTCAGCATGGACGGACCCGGTGGGCCGAAGGGCCTGTTTCTCTAAACTACACAATCCCACCGTTAGCTGATCGAGCCAACTCTCACAGCGGTCCCTGCCAACTACAGCCCAGGTGCTCACACCTTTCCCTTCAAGCAGAAGGGTGAACAAGATCAGACTTCTCCACCGTTGACTACATTAACACTTCATGTTGTATCGGACAAGCAAGTCAACATAAAGACTTGTCCCACCCTGCTCACAGGGTGTGCTGAGTTTCCTGCATTCCAGCAGAGAGCCAGTGCCAGAGAGAGAGGGCTTACCAAGCCACCACGCTGGGTTGAGAGCACTTGAGACCATGGACCCCTTGAAATACTGGGAGAGATTCAATAGGCTGTTGGAACATAGGAGGTTGTGGGATGACCTTATTGAGGTGTTCATTAGGGGCATGGATAAAGCGAATGGGCGGCACAGTGGCGCCGCTGGTAAAGCCACTGTCTCACAGTGCCGGAGACCCGGGTTCAATCCCGACCTCGGGTGCTGTCAGTGTGGAGTTTGCACATTCTCCCTCTGACCGGGTGGGTTTCCTCCGGGTGCTCCAGTTTCCCACGAGTTACAAAAGACAGGCAGGTTTGAAGGTTAATTGGCCTCTGTGAATTGCCCCCAATGCACAGGGAGGGGAGTGACACAGAGCTAGCGTGAAAAATGCTGGAGCAACACAGCTGGACAGGCAACATCTCTGGGGAGAAGCACTAGGTGACGTTTCGGGTGCCATTCCTTGTCTCTGGAGATGCTGCCTGTCCCGTTGAGTTTCTCCGGCATTTTGTTCAGTTATCTTCGGTTTAAACCACCATCTGCAAGTTCCTTCCTACACATGGAGCCAGAGTAAATGATAGCCAGCCTGGACTTGGTGGGCCAAATGGCCTGCTTCCATGCTGTATCTATAAACTCAGGTGGGGGGGGGAGGGGGGAACGGGCGGGGGGCATAGGCTTAAGAGGAGAAGGGAACTCAGGGGCAGCTTTTTCACTCAAAGTGTGGTCTGCATCTCAAACCAGTTGCCAGAGGAATCTATAGATGGAGACACAATGATGAGATTTAGAAGATAATTGGACAGATATACGTATAGGAAAGGTTTAGAGAGATATGGGCCAAATGCAGGTAAATGGAACTCGCCCAGACTACCAACTTGGTCGGCATGGACAAGGTTGGCTGAAGGGCCTGTTTTCCATGCTGTGCTCCCCTGACACTCTCCGTGTATCTCTGACCCATTTGGACTTGGCTGCGCTGCACACCAGAGCTGAATGTCTGCCTGAGGATTGGGGCTGCCTGACCCGCTTGGGATGGGTAATCGCTGTGAGTGTTGGGTCATTCATCTCCACGCCACGAGGGAAGAAAAGCAAAGGGAGTGGACGGGGACCTGTGGGTTAGAGTCACAGAGCCGAAGAGTCATAGTGTGGAAACAGGACCTTCGAACCAACTCGCCCACACCGGCCAACATGTCCCAGCTACACTAGTCCCACTTGCCCGCGTTTGCCCCCATATCTCTCTAAACCTGTCCTATCCATGTACCTATCTAATTGCTTCTTAAACGTTGCGATAGTCCCAGCCTCAACTACCTCCTCCGGCAGCTTGTTCCATACACCCACCGCCCTTTTTTCGTGAAAAGGTGCCCCTCAAATTCCGATAAAATCTTTCCCCCTTCACATTAAACCTATTCTCTCTGGTTCTTGATTCCCCTACTCTGGGCAAGAGACTCTGCGCATGTACCAGGTCTATTCCTCCCATGATTTTATACACCTCCATAAGATCACCCCTCATCCTCCAGGGAATCGAGTCCCAGCCTGCTCAACCTCAGTTCAGTCTATTGTCACATGTACCGAGGTACAGTGAAAAGCTTTTTGTTGCGTGCCAGCTAACCAGTCAGCAGAAAGCCAACACATGATTAAGATCAATCCATTTACAGTGTGCAGACACATGGTCGGGGAACAATGTTTGGTGCAAGGTTAAGCCAGTTAGGTCTGGTCAGGGATAGTCCGAGGGTCACCAACGAGGTAGATAGCAGTTCAACACTTCTCTCTGCTTGTGGTAGCATGGTTCAGTTGCCTGATAACAGCTGGGAAGAAACTGAAACGTACCCCTGAATCTGGTGGTATGCGTTTTCAAACCTCTCCCTGCAGCTCAGACCCTCGACGGGGGGGGGGGGTTCGGGAGAAGCATTTTTTGTTTTTTTGTGCAGTGTGCCTCTGCACCCCACGGCCGTGACACTGCCAGGCGCGCGGGCTGGCCAAAAACGCACCAGTCGATGGCAGAAGTGCCAGGGTATGACAAGGGGGGGGGGGTGCAGCAGCCTGCTGTGACTAGAGCAAGCACAGGCCTTCTAATGCTCCCTGGCATCACATCTCAGCGCTGGCACCAGGAGGAATAATTAAAACGATAGCAAGGATCCAAGATGTTTGCATAAGCATTGTCGGAAGGGGTCCAGGTGGCTGGTGTGGAAGTACCATACTGTGCAACAAATTAACCTGGCAATGGCTGTGTGAAAATCCAGTCATCTGCTTGAGCAGTTTAGATTTTGATGTCCAATCAAACAGTTAAAAGCAGCAATTTAGCTTTGACAGTTTGGTTCTGAGATCTCAGTCGGAACTAGCAGATCAGGTTAACTGGTTTCCTGACACCCACCGTCAGGCCAGGAGTGTTACAGGGTAACACAGGGAGGGGGCAATAGTTCGGGGAGGGGGGGGACGGTGGGGGGGGGGGGGGGGGAGGTGAGAAGGAGGAGAGTGCTCAGCTTGCTGGGGCTGGAATTAAAGCAACATTCTTCAATGCATAAATTACTTTTCCTTACTTGATTGGATCTTTACCCAGTCCTCAAAGAGCTGCCAGTGATGATGACCTATTTACTGGTGCGAAAAAAAGATGTAGCGCTTTGCAGCGATTTAAACCCAGAGAGAAAGCATAACAAGATGTGAGCTGCTGCAAGATCCCACGCAGCAAAGAGGGACTCACCTAAAAACCCCATTAGTTCATAAGTGATGGGAGCAGATTTAGACCATTCGGCTGATTAGGTCTACTCCGCCATTCATTCATGGCCGATCTATCTTTCCTTCACAACCCCAATCTCCTGCCTTCTCCCCATAACCCCCGACACTCGTAATAATCCAGAATCTGTCAAACTGCACCTTAAAAATATCTACAACAACCTATCTGCAACATATCGTCACCCGAAAAATATCTGCAGAAGGTAGCAAATCGACCGCTGCACCACCGTGCCGCCCATTTTCTGCGCTCTTTCCAGCTTGACAACATTTTTTTCTATAACACGGTGCCCAAAACAGAAAAACAGTCCTCTAAATGTGTCCGCTCATTTGTCCGCTCGTGTGTCAGACGACGTTGTGACATCGCCTTGTCACGGACGGTGCCACATCTGTGCCTCTGCGGAGATCGTCCTCCGTGCATGCCTCCCCGGTGCAAGTCAGTAGGTGGGCCATTGCCTGTACCTCTCCACAGCTGCACTCGTCTGCACTCGTAATGAATTCCGCAGATTCACCACCCTCTGACTAAAGGAATTCCTCCTCACCTCCTTTCTAAAGCTACGTTCTTTTATTCTGAGGGTTGTGGTCTCTGGTCCAAGAATCTCTCCCACTAGTGGAAACATCCTCTCAAAGGTCTTAAGGGCCTGTCCCACCAGCATGTGACTCCATGCGTTGAGCGCGACCTAACGTGGTCGCTTGAGCCGTCCGGCCTCGCGGGGCCGGTCCCACTTCGATCGCCGGAGCCGTATAGAGTTGTGCGGGGCTGGTCCCGACATCGCGCGGGGCTCCGAAAAACTGACCGTGTTCAAAAATTCCGCGTGACAACGGCCTGTCGGCCCGCAGCCACCTCAACGCATTATGCACCGCCTCGACGTCGTGCCTCCGTGGGCCTCTCTATATGTGCCTCCGTGACCCTCTCAGTGTGCCTCCGTGGGCCTCTCTATATGTGCCTCCGTGACCCTCTCTGTGTGCCTCCGTGACCCTCTCTATATGTGCCTCCGTGACCCTCTCAGTGTGCCTCCGTGACCCTCTCAGTGTGCCTCCGTGGCCCTCTCTATATGTGCCTCCGTGACCCTCTCTATGTGCCTCCATGGCCCTCTCTGTCATTGCGAACTTACCGCGGACTTCGCTCCAACTCCGCTCCAACTTCGCGCCACGCCGCGCCACTCACCCGATCTCCGCGCGGCCCCCGCTGCCGGTTTGGTCGCGCTCACCGCATGCGGGAGCATACTGGTGGGACAGGCCCTTTAGACTTACACAACCCGTCATTGGGATACTGATTAAAGTAAGCTGTGTACCCACATTGAGGCTCTCCTGGGAAATACATAAATTTGCAGATTTGTTGCAGAGACAAAAAGAAAACCCCCTCAAAAATATCATCATTATCAGTGATTATCTAAGGAGATGCCACCGTGGCGAGGAGGTGTGAAGTAGAGGTCGGTAGCAACAATATGTATTAAATCCTCCTCTGTATCAGGGTCTGAATCTTGCATCATAACTACACTGCAAACATGCGCCTGAGATTAAATCAGCTTGACTTCCCGAAAATGTATATTCAGTCTTTAACCTCTTGCGGTAATGAATGTTCAGAGCATGAAAACACAAGCAAGACATTTTCATCATGGAAAGAAAATTACCACTGAGAACACCAAGCAACGTTTCTGACCGAGGAAGAAGAGATGACCAGAGGTTTCATTTTTGTTTAGTTCAGTGAGACAGCTCGGCAGCAGGCCCTTTGGCCCATTGGCGCCGACCAACCATCCCCACACGCTAACACTATCCTACACACTACGGACAATTTACAATTTTCACCGAAGCCAATTAAGCGACAAACCTGTTCAGTCCATGGAGGAAGTGGGAGGTAACTGAAGATGTTGGAGGAAGCCCACGCAGGTCACGGGGGAGAACGAACAAACTCCGTGCAGGCAACGGCCAGTAGTCAGGATCCATCCTGGGTCTCCTGCGCTGCAAGGCAGCAACTGCCACCGTGACACCCACTGTTTCCTCTCTGCACCCTTTCCAGCTTGACAACGTCTTTCCTATTACATGGTGCCCAAAACTGAACACAATACTCTAAACGTGGCCTCACCAATGTCTAAGACACCTGCAACATTATCTAGTTGTTTTGGTTTGACTTGGTGATGTTAGTTGAATGTAAAGTCACAGGCCTTGGCTACGCGATGACAGGCTACAGAGGGAAGGCGGGCAGTCAAGGGCAGCATTTTCACTCAGAGGGTTGGTTTGCATCTCGTAACAGTTGCCAGAGGAGGACATAGATGCTGACCCATATGACGAGATTTAAAAGACAATTGGGCAGATGTATGGAAAGGAAGAGTTTGAAGGATATGGGCCACAAATGCAGGTAAATGGAAGTAGCCCAGGCAACCAGCTTGAGCGGCATGGACAAAGTTGGCTGAAGGCCCTGTTTCCATGTTGTGCCTCTCTATGACTCTCTGACGCATTTGGACTTTGTTACTTTGAACTCCAATGACTGAGGCCAGAGACCATAGCCTTAGAATAAATTGACGTACCTTTAGAAAAGAGATGAGGAGGAATTTCTTTCATCACAATGTGGTGAATCTGTGGAATTTCTTTGCCACAGAATACTGTGGATGTCATTCTTATTCTTCTTAGGCTCCTTTCGGTCATGGCTGACCATGGTGTCTCCAGGGTGCTATTTCCTATATGGAGGAAACCTGTGCGTGACTGTTTAACATGGGGAGACTGGTGCACAGACAGCCACCCCATGGTCCTAAACTGATCTGAGTCCAAGATAACCGGAGACCCTTTCCTGTTGCAGCCTTCATCCGCCTTCCCAGCCGTTGTGACGCTCCACTAAGGTCAGCCATCGTCCTCCGCATGTTCCACCGTTGAGGTCTTGGTTGGATTGCTCTTTGTCAGAGACCTTACCGCCTCGACCTTACCGCCATGGGTGGCCCTACCAGGAGCATCGCTCCAGACGGCATCACTCTCAGGATCTCAGGACCACACAAGCTTCTCCACCACGACAAGGTGACAATCCACAGAGTCCCGGTCAATGGATATTGTGAAGATATGGGGCCCAAAACTGCTCACAATACTTCAAATGCGGCCTGACCAGCGCCTTACATACCCTCAGCTTTTGAGACAGCGAGACGGAGCGCTCCCACCGCTCCTCAACAAACATTACTCCCAGATCTAACTCATGTGACTTGTGAAAAAAAAATGCAAACTCCACACCGATAACTTCTGAGGATAGGATCAAATCTGGGCCTCCAAAACTAATGCTCTTTGGAAAACATTCGGAAAAGACGCGAAATATATTGTAGCTAAAGGGCCTGTCCCACTTGGGCCTTATTTGAGCGTCACGCAGATTGGCTCGCAAAGATTTTGTACATCCCAAAATCCTAGGACCGCGCGTCACTGCCTACGTCACCATGCATCATGCGTGCGTAATGCACACCATGCGCGCGTTATGCGCACACACCCGCGTTGTGACGCGTAAACGATGTTGCGTAAATTGCGCGCAATGACGCCCAAGTGGTACAGGCCCTAATGCAATTCTCAACGCAACACTACCTTCCCAGTCACCGTTGTATGGACATGGACTCGCATCATCCATCAACCAAGGGTGGTTCAGAAACTGCCGATGCGGGTTTAACCAAAGACACGCACAAGACAAAAGACACAAAACCCTGGGTTTGTATTAACTGGAATTTAGATGGATGAGGCCGGATCTTATAGAAACATATAAAATTCTTATGGGAGTGGACAGGCTAGATGCAGGAAAAATGTTCCCCACGTTGGGGAAGTCCAGAACTAGGGGTCATAATTTAAAAATAAGGGGTAGGCCATTTAGGACTGAGATGAGGAAAAACGTTTTCACCCAGAGAGTTGTGAATCTGCGGAATTCTCTGCCACAGAAGGCAGTGGAAGCCCAACTCACTGGATGTTTTCAAGCGAGAGTTAGATTTAGCTCTTAGGGCTAACGGAATTAGGGGGTATTGGGGAAAACGCAGGTGCAGGGTACTGATTTTGGATGATCAGTCATGATCATATTGAATGGTGGTGCTGGCTCAATGGGCCAAATGGCCTACTTCTGCACCTATTTTTCTATGTTTTTGATGTTTCTATGACCCAAAATGTCACCTATTCCTTTTCTCCAGAGATGTTGCCTGCCCGGTTTAGGGTTACTCCAGCTTTTTTGTATCTTACAGATTTCCAGAGAGAGTCCATCATGTTGGCTTCATGAGAAATTGCAGTCAATGCTAAACTCTGTGGTGACATAGAAAGCACAAACGGGGGGGGGGGGGGGGGGGGTACTGATTTTGGATGATCAGCCATGATCATATTGAATGGCGGTGCTGTCTCGAAGGGCCCGTTTCTATGACCCAAAAGGTCACCTATTCCTTTTGTCCAGAGGTGCTGTCTAAGTTCAGAGACCCGCAAAATTACTCCAGCACTTTGTACTCCAGTATTTTTGCATCTATCTGTGGTACCTTGCAGAACGTTGACGATCATAATGCAGATATGTGAGTATAACAGGTTGTGCCAAGCGAAAGGAAGCAGAGTTCAGAATGTAGTGTTCTGCAGCAGAGAAACTGCAGATACAATCGGAGAGACACAGAGTGCCGGGGTAACTAACTCAGCGGGTCAGGCAGCATCTCGGAAGAACATGGATAGGTGACGTTTCGGGTCGGGATAACTCCTTCAGCTAAAAAAATGGTTCGCAAGGTTTGCAATGAGGTAGATTGGATGGATCTGGAACTATCCGTCCCTTAGCTTTTGCGAGTCTGATAACAGCAGGGAAGAAGCTGTCCTTGAAACCATTAGCGCATGCCTTCAAACCTCTGCCCGACGAGAGAGGGGAGAAGCGGGAATTTACCGGCATGTGAGTGACCCTTTGTTTTGTTGGCGGCTTTCCCGAGGCAGTACGAACTGTAGCTGGAGTCTACGGGGGGGGAGGCTGTCGCTGGTTTACGCGACGTACTGGGCTGCGTTCACAAATATCCACAGTTTCGTGCATTCTTGGGCAGAGCAGCTGTGAACGCTGCACTGAAAAATCAATTTGTAAGAATCATTTGAGTTATGCTGAATTTCCCAGTTGCCAAACACTTTTAACTCCCCCTTCCATTCCCAAACTGACCTTTCTGTCCTGGGCCTCCTCCATTGTCAGAGTGAGGTCCAGCGCAAATTGGAGGAACAGCACTTGGTATTTGGCTTGGGCAGTTTACACCCCAGCGGTATGAACATTGACTTCTCAAACTTCAAGTATCCCTTGCTTTCCCCCTCTCTCCATCCCTCCCCCTTCCCAGTTCTCTGGCCAGTCTGACTGACTGTCACGTTATATCCCTATTTGCTTCGGTGTCACATTCTCCTAGATATAACCACATAACCATATAACCATATAACAATTACAGCACGGAAACAGGCCATCTCGGCCCTTCAAGTCCATGCCGAACAACTTTTTTCCCTTAGTCCCACCTGCCTGCACTCATACCATAACCCTCCATACCCTTCTCATCCATATGCCTATCCAATTTATTTTTAAATGATACCAATGAACCTGCCGCCACCACTTCCACTGGAAGCTCATTCCACACTGCTACCACTCTCTGAGTAAAGAAGTTCCCCCTCATGTTACCCCTAAACTTCTGTCCCTTAATTCTAAAGTCATGTCCTCTTGTTTGAATCTTCCCTATTATCAAAGGGAAAAGCTTGTCCACATCAACTCTGTCTATCCCTCTCATCATTTTAAAGACCTCTATCAAGTCCCCCCTTAACCTTCTGCGCTCCAGAGAATAAAGAGCTAACTTATTCAACCTATCTCTGTAACTTAGCTGTTGAAACCCAGGCAACATTCCAGGCAACATATCAATGGTCAATCCCACATTTTCCTTGATCCTCACCTCTTGTGACCTCTTACACTTCCTTATCATTGTAACTCCCTCTGCCCTGATGCTCAGTCTGAAGAAGGATCTCGACCTGAAACATCACCAATTCCTTCTATCCTGAGATGCTGCCTGTCCCGCCGAGTTACTCTGGCATTTTGTGTCTATCGACTCCATCCAAGGACCCAAACAGTCTATCCAGGTGACTGGCCACAACTGGCCACATCTTCCCATCTCCACCCCTTTCTGCTTTCCGCGGAGACCATTCCCTCCGAAACTCCCTGGTCAACTCGTCCCTTCCCACCCAGACCACCCCCTCCCCAGGTACTTTCCCCTGCAACTGCAGGAGACGCAACACCTGTCACTTTACCTCCCCCCTCGACTCCGTCCAAGGAACCAAACAGTCTTTCCAGGTGAGGCAGAGGTTCACTTGCACCTCCCCCCACCTCACCTACTCTAACTGCTGTTCCAGGTGTCAACTGCTCTACATCGGCAAGACCAAATGCAGGCTCGGCGATCGTTTCACTGACCACCTCCCCTCAGTCTGTCTTAACCTACCTGATCTCACGGTGGCTCAGCACTTCAACTCCCCCTCCCATTCCAAATCTGACCTTTTTGCCTTCGACCTCCTCCATTGTCAGAGTGAGGACCAGCTCGGTGGAGGAACAGCACCTCATATTTCGCTTGGGTTGCTTACACCCCAGCAATATGAACATTGACTTCTCCAACTCCAGATAGCCCTTGCTTTCTCCCTCCATCCCCTCCCCCTTCCCAGTTCTCCCACTTGTCTTACTGTCTCCGACTACATTCTATTGTTGTCCCGCCCACTCCCCTGACATCAGTCTGAAGAAGGGTCTCGACCCGAAACGTCGCTCATTACTTCTCTCCAGAGATGCTGCCCGACCCCGCTGAGTTACTCCAGCATTTTGTGTTTACCTTTGATTTAAACCAGCATCTGCAGTTCTTTCTTACACACTCTGAATTTCCTTATCTGCTGACAATGCAGAGGTGTTGGTGCTGGTGTTCATAGCGTCAATGTGTTTGTATGAGTACAAACTGTTGGTGATATTTGTGCCTAATAAATTGAAGCTATTGAACACCTCCACTTCAGCACGCTTTGATGAGGTGTGTCCTCCACTCTACTTCCTGAGTCGTTAAATAGCTCCTTCATTTCGCTGACACGGAGGGAGAGATTCATGGCCTGACACCACCAAAGTCGATCTACTTTACTCCATATCATCATTGTTCGAGATCCTGCCCACTGACCGGTTTTTTAGGCATTAGACCAGAGATGCAGCGTGGAAACGGGCCCTTCGGCCCTCCGTGTCTGCGCCGTCCAGCGATCCTCCCATGCACTGACACTACGGTAAACAAACCTACAAACCTGTACGTCTTTGGAGTGTGGGAGGAAACCGCAGCTGCTGGACAAAACCCACCCAGGTCACGGGGAGAACGCACAAACTCCGTACAGACAGCACCCGTAGTCAGGATCAAACCCAGGTCTTTGGCGTTGTAAATCCGGACCTCTACCTCTGTGCCACCCCCACCCTCCCTCCATTGGTCCACACATGGTGGGGTCAGCTGCAGGATCAAACTCTTATCCCCCCCCCCCCCATTGGGTGAGAAATAAACAGATAGTAAGGAAAAGTGAGAATTTGCAAAATATCCATGGATTTGACATGGAATTAGCATGGAAGCCTGAACACGCATTTCTGACTGAATCAATTCTGTTTATTGATGCAACCAGAAGAACTGCACTCCTGTTCAACTAAACTGCGCAGTGGTAGAGTTGCTGCCTTGCAGCGCCAGAGACCCGGGTTCGATCCTGATGACAGGTGCTGTCTGTACAGAGTTTGTACGTTCTCCCCGTGACCGTATGATTTTCTCCGGGTGCTCCAGTTTCCTCTAACACTTCAATGACAAACAGGTTTGTAGGCTAATTGGCTTTGGCAAAAGTGTGAATTGGTCCTCCATAGACACATAAAGCTGGAGTAACTCAGCGGGTCAGGAAGCATCGCTGGAGAAAAGGAACAGGTGATGTTGCAGGTCGAATTGTCCCTAGTGTGGCGGATAGTGCTGGTGACAGGGGGGATCGCTGGTCGGCGTGGACTCGGTGGACCGAAGGGCCTGTTTCCGCGCTGTGTCTCTACACTCAACTAAACTAAATTTATCATGGGATGAAAAGCAAAGGATTAGGGCTAAAGCATATCCTAGAAATATTGTTGCAACTATTGAAACATTGCTGTAAATGTTTGCTCGCTGGGTACATTAAGAAGCTTCCATCGTCAAAAGCCATTGCCAAACCACAGGTTTAGTTTAGTTCAGAGATGCAGCGCGGAAACTGGCCCTTCGGCCCACCGAGTCCGCGCCGACCAGCGATCACCACACGTTAATACTATCCTAAACACACTAGGAACAATTTACAATTATACCAAGCCAATTAACCTACAGTCCTGTACGTCTTTGGAGTGTGGGAGGAAACCGAAGACCATGGAGAAAACCCACGCGGGTCACGGGGAGAACGTACAAACTCCGTGCAGACAGCACCCGTGTGTTCGGGATCGAGCCGGGGTCTCTGGTGCTGTAAGCGCTGTGAGGCAGCAACTCTACCGCTGCGCCGCCAAGACGATAAATGAAATTTAATCTTGAATATTATCCGCTCCAGAATCGTGAAACATCATGCTTGTAGCGCACCAGTTAATACTGTACAACTTCTGTCGTGGGGTAGACTGAGACTGATTCCCCCCCCCCCCCGCCCCCACTCCTGCCAAACCTCCCACCCCAATCCTTGCACATCCCCAATCCTTTCCACTCGTCACTTTAATTTCATGTTTCATGTATTTTGTGTTTTTATGATTGTTGGCGGATCGATTTGAATAAAGTTGTATCGCATGGTAATACAATACGATATTTATTCCATGTCCTTTGAACCTCAGTGAGGCTCAAACGAAATTCTGTTTCTACAGCCATACAAACAAAACAATTCCTACAAGACACACAAACAATTCAATTTACCCAAACATCCATCACAGTGAATCTCCTCCTCACTGTGATGGAAGGCAAAGTCTTTTCTCTCCCCTGTGCACCATTTTTCTCGCAATGTCGAAGCCCCAGGCGGGCGATGGTAAGTCCCATGGCCATTCAAGGCCGCGCCGGGCGATGTATGATCCCGCTCCAGGTCTAAATGTCACAAAGTTGGAGCCCCCAATGGGCGTTGGACTGTCCCGCGGCCATTAAAGCCGCGCCGGGCGATGTACCTAGACTTGAGCACAGCACAGCTCTAGGATATATTTCTCCGCCCACCGTCACCTCTTAATCTAGGCCAACGTGCCTATTGCAACCCACACAGACAGCTGTGACAATGCTATGTCTTGCGTGACAGTCCATTAAACTATCATGCTCCCTGCAATAGTTATCACTGAGAACGTGAGCATGTAGGAAGTGAAATGAGGAGCAATGGTTGACCATGACAATCCCACATCACAGCATCAGACACGAGGAAGCCGACAGCTTTGCTGACAGGTTGCGTTTCTAGGTGACTTTGGCAATGTTCTCATTTTCGCTAACCACCAAAATTGTTGTGCTTCTCTGAAAAGAAAAACTCCTGCACACAAAAGATTTTAATCAGATTTGCAAGCGATGGCAATGCATCTGAAGCCATTTGACAGCAACGCAACTGGACCCAGAGACACTCAGATATATCTGTGACCGCAAGGTAGGGAAATGTATGCCGAAGATAGACGCAAAGTGCTGGAGTAACTCAGCGGATCAGGCAGCATCTCCAGAAAAAAGGGATGGGTGACATTTCGGGTCGGGTCGGGTTGGGATGCTTCTTCAGACATCAGACCTGAAACGTCACCCATTCGTTTTCTCCAGAGATGCTGCTTGGCCTGCTGAGTTATTCCAGCACGTTGCATCTATCTTTGGTATAAACCAGCCTCTGCAGTTCCTTGCTTCGAGGGAAATATGTCAGTTTGATCCTTGCTTCCACTCATTTTTCTTCTGGACAATCCTTCTCCCAACTCTGCCTCGTCTTTTTGTCTCTGGGTTATTTGAGTTTTTGCTCTTCTTGCCTGCAGATTCAGCTCTCCAGCAATGCCCTGCACTGTTCTGAGGATCAGTGTGTCTGTCGGTAAAGGAAGGGTGTGACAGATTGGCCCATAAAAGACACACTGGAGATAACACTTACTGATATAACATACCTGCTTATCTACTGTAAGCACGTTTCCTCTTCTCTGAGACTAAACCACAATGTCGATGTATACAATGCGTGTATACATGTGTGTGTGCATGGTTGTATGTGTATGTGTGCATGTGTGTGCAACAGAGGTGGATGCCCAATTTGTGAATGGTAAAGAGAGCATTTGGTATTCTTGCCTTTGTTGGTCAAGGCATTGAGCATAAAACTCAGGACGTTGGTTAGACCGCTCTTGGAGTGTTGCGTGCAGTTCTGGTCACCCCATGAAGGGGAGGATGTGGAGGCTAATCAGGGAGGAGGGTATTAGCTACAAGGAGAGGTTGGCAAACTTGGATTGTCTTTTTCTGGAATGCCAGAGGTTGAGGCAAGACCTGATAGAAGGGTACAAAATGATGAAAAGGCACGATGATAGGAGAGCCAGTTTGAGCCGTTCTCCAAGGATGGAAGTATAAAATACTAGAGAGCACAGCTATAAGGTGAGAGAGGCAAAGTTTAAAGGAGATGTGCTGGGCAAGTATGTAAATGGAAGGTGGTGGGAGCCTGGAACACACTGCCAGCGGTGGTGGTGGTGGAAGCAGATACGTTAGTGGCATTTAAGAAAGATTTGGAGAAGCACATGTATATGCAGGGTATAAGGGACTTGGATTACATGCAGGCGGGCAAGAGTTGGTCTTGGCAGTATGTTAGGCGCAGTCATTGGGGCCAAAGGGCCCGTTCCCGTGCTTAGTTCAGTTTAGTTTAGAGTTACAGCACGGAAACAGGCCCCTCGGCCCACCGAGTCCACACCGACCAGCGATCCATGCACATTAACCCTACCCTACACACACTAGGGACAATTTTGCATTTCTACCAAGCCAATTAACCTGCAAACCTGTACTTCTTTGGAGTGTGGAAGGAAACCAAAGATCTCGGAGAAAACCCACACAGTTCATGGGGAGAACGCACAGACAAGCACCCGTGGTCAGGATCAAACCCGGATTGCTGGCGCTTTAAGGCAGTAGCTCTACCTTGCTGCCTTTACCGTGTGCTGTACTGTGTGTCAATGTTCTATTCTCTAAATGACAAAGATGAAGCATTTGTAACTATCTCTGCCTTCTACAGAGTCGGGCACCAGAACAGAGGGAAGTCCGTAGCCATTTGATTTCATTCCATGTGCAGTCAATGTAGGGTAAAGCCGTGTTGGATACAGCAGCAGCTGCAGGAAGTTCTAGCTGTGCTGATGAAGGCTGGTACTCCAGAACCAGCCACTTCTACAGCCAAGAAGCCGTGGTACGGTTGCAACGGCAACACAACGAGATGGACAATCGCCCAGGTATATCCTGTCCGCAAAAACACACGGCAAAACGCGATCCAATTCTCCGCTGGTGGGCCCTCCATCAACGCAGAAGTGATAGAGTGTGTCAGGAACAGTTGCAGCAAATGGCACACATACCATAACCTGTTCACTGAGGCGAGATTTAACCATATAATAACCATATAACCATATAACAAGAGCACTCATCTCCAAACCTCATTTCAGCCTTGAATCTAATAGCAAACGAGCCAGTGTCCATAGATGAGTGCCCATGTTATTTTTTTGGGGGGGGGAGTTCCCACCGCCACGGGTACCATGTAATCCCGTGCTACCTGCTCCATGGTCGGATAGTCGGCGACTAAACCATCTCCCCCAACTAGTTTGCCAGGTGAGGAGCGAGGGCTGTGGACCCCCAGCAGGACCACAACCAAGACCCGTCAAAGGGCGGATGAGCTTCTAGCGAGCCAACGGCCATCCAGACTTCAGTAGAAGTTGAGATCACTGTCGTACAATAGCATTGTAAGGAATGATGATAAAGCACACACACCAAAATCCTACACTTCCAATGGCGGAAGTCCGCAGGAACTGGAGGACAGAGATGTGTGTTGCGTCCGTCACCGTTACCGTCGGAAACCAGCGCCACTGCGTCGCTAATGGTTTAAACGATGATGATGATGGCATCAAGAATCGCCCCAATGACCCATTATAACATTCAGGTCAATGGCAATTCAGACTTTAGACTTTTAAAGATACAGTGCGGAATGCTGCATAGACTTCCAGTTGGGGAAGCATCCTCTCACCGTTACCCTATTCCATCTATCACTAAGCCAATTTTGCATCTAAATAGCCACCTCACTTTTGATCCTCCTTGCCTACATGCCATCCAGCAATTACTCCACGCTGGGTACAAGCCCTTTGGCCCACCGAGTCCGGCCGACCAGCGATCACCCCGTATACTAATCTGCACACACTGGGGACAATTTCACAAATTACCAAAGCCAATTAAGGTCATAAGGTCATAAGGAATAGGAGTAGAATTAGGCCATTTGACCCATCAAGTCTACTCCGCCATTCAATCATGGCTGATCTATCTATTTCTCCTAACCCCATTCTCCTGTCTTCTCCCCATAACCTCTGACGCCTGTACTAATCAATAATCTACCTATCTCTGCCTTAAAAATATCCACTGACGGCTTCCACAGCCTTCTCTGGCAAAGAATTCCACAGACTCACCACCCTCTGACTAAAGAAACTTCTCCTCATCCCTCTCCTAAAAGAACGTCCCTTAATTCAGAGGCTATTATCTCTAGTCCTAGACTCTCCCACTAGTGGAAACATCCTCTCCACATTCACTCTACCCAAGGCTTTCAGTGTTCTGTATGTTTCAATGGGGTCCCATTCATCCTTCTGAAGTCCAGTGAGTACAGGCCCAGTGCCGACAAATGTTCATCATAGGTTAACTACTCATTCCTAGGATCATTCTTGTTAAAGAACAGAATTAACCTTCAAACTTGTACGTCTTTTAGTATGGGGCGAAGTCGGAGCACCCGGAGAAAACCCACGCGGTCACATGAGAATGTACAAAACTCTGCAGAGACAGCACACGTAGTCGGGATTGAACCCGTGTCTCTGGTGCCAAGAGGCAGCAGCTCTACCCCTGCACCACCGCGCCGACCTGCAATTCCCCAGCAAGTGGGGAAATCCCAACCATACCTTGCACTATGATGATTGCTGAAGGCCTACCTTCTCGATTCCTTGTCCTGGTTGGGTTGCTCCTCGGCCTGGCCACGCTGGCCATCCGCGAGTCACGGCACCAGGCGGAAGAGGGCTTTGCCCGAGCTAGGTGCTTGCCCCTTTTTCCGGGGTTACGTCCGCGCCCGGGTGGTATTGGAGAGGGACATAGTTGTATAGTAGTTATCTAGTATATCTGTAAGGATTGTAACATAGTCGTTTGAGAATTTAGTATCCAGATAATTTGGTGATTTTGTACTGTGGTGGTGGGTGTGTCACCACGGTTTTGTGTTGTATCATGACCGTAATTAAATAAATAATTTATGGTACCAAAAAAAAATCTAAATTCCTGAAAATCTGCAAATGACTCACCTTGTGCTGTTTACTGACTGATGATTTCACAATTCAGTAGACAATGGAGCAGGCCACGCCTGTATGCAGCAAGATCGGACTCCTCCTCATCTTCTGGCAGCAAGTTCCACTCTCAACCTTCCCGTTTAAGCAATCTTACCTCTCCTTTAAATCTTCTTCCTCTCTCCTTAAGCCTGTGCTCTCTTGTCTTGATGCCCGGTTATGGGGAAAACATTCTGACCACCTACCCCATCTACCCCCTCATCATTACATCTGCCTTCATCTGCTCACCACCTCAGCCTCCTCTGCTTTAAGGAAACTAAGGTCAGCTACCCAAATACTCCCATGATTAAAGTTCCACAGTCAAGCCAACATCCTGGTTATCTTGTTAAAGAAGGAACTGCAGATGCTGGAGAATCGAGGGTTACACAAAAAGCTGGAGAAACTCAGCGGGTGCAGCAGCATCTAAGGAGCGAAGGAGATAGGCGACGTTTCGGGTCGAGACCCTTCCTCAGACCCTGGTTATCTTCTTGCCTATGGTGTGCACAGCCTAAAGTTGTAGGTCAACTTCATCCATTTGATCTAGTGGTTTGTGCACGTCGGTTAATTGCATTAGTCGAAACAGGGTGTTACCATGTGACGGTTACAATCTCCGACCCCAACATCCTGGTGAACTTAGTTTAGTTTAGTTCAGTTTCGAGATACAGCGCAGAAACAGGGACTTTGGCCGAGCAAGTTCACGCCAACCCACACACCAACACTATCGTACACTGTAATGTATTCATACATATTCAAGTGTATGTTAATGATTTGGTGTTCAATATAAGCAGGGAATGTTGGGTAATGTCACTACAGTCTGGCTTGGACAAAATGTTACAAGGCATTCCGCACTGTGTGTGCAACCAGGGTGACCTACTGATATTCACAGAAGGCATGGTAGAACATCTGGAAATCCTCAAGCAAGTTCTCACACGACTGGACTGCCACAATGTCAAACTGCGACAAAGTAAATCTGCATTTGTGCAGTCAGAGGTGGTCTACCTTGGACTCAAAGTAGACGCCAACGGACTTCGCCCTGTGAAGGCGAAAGTTGAAGCAATAGTGAATGCTCCAAAACCCAACAATGTGTCAGAGCTACGATCATTCCTTGGGATGGTGCAGTTCTATGCACGATTCTTCCTGATTTAGCAACTGTGCTAAAGCCACTACATCATCTGCTACAAAGAGATGTGAAATGGACGTGGGGAAAGGAACAGCAACGTGCATGTGACATCTGCAAGGAAAACTTGACAAGTGACCAACTCCTTGTTCACTACGACGCAACACGCTAGATGAACCTTGCTTGTGATGCTTCAAGTTATGGCGTAGGTGCAGTGATCTCCCACGTAATGAATGACGGACAGGAAAAGTCTATTGCTTTTGCATCCCGCACCCTATCACCGAGTGAACGCAATTATGCACAGATAGAAAAGGAAGCATTCAGCATCGTGTTCGGAATCAAGAAATCCCATCAGCTTCTTCTCGGCAAACCATTCACCCTAGTGACTGATCACAAGCCACTACTAGTGATACTTGGTCCCAAGTCAGCTATACCTTCTCTGGCGGCATCAAGGATGCAGCGCTGGGCAATGTTGCTGTCCCAGTATGACTACAAGGTGGAGTACAAAAGCTCCAAGTGCAACGCAGTTGCAGATGCATTGTCCCGGTTGCCCCATGAGAACTCTGATGTGGGAAGTGAGAATTCAATCTACACATTGATAGTTGTAGATGAAGACTTTCCGGTGACTGCAACAGAAATTGCAGCAGAAACAGAGAAAGACACTGTGCGGAAGTGGGTCTATGAACAGACATTGAACGGTTGGACTGAAATTGATATTGGATTGAACTCAGTTCTGAACTCAGAACTGAAGCTTTTCCATAATCAACGCCATGAATTATCATGTGAGCAGGGATGCGTTAAGTGGGGTTACAGAGTGGTTGTACCAGAGTCTTTGAGAAACTAAATTATGAACAAACTTCATGCCCAACATCCTGGCACAGTAAGCATGAAGTCAATTGCCAGAGGTTTTGTGTATTGGCCTGGTATTGACAGTAACATCGAGTCACTGGTGAGCAAATGTAGCGTCTGCCAAAATTGCCGGAGTAAACCACCAAAAACACCACTGCAGCCCTGGTCATGGCCAAGTAGACCTTTTCAGAGAGTTCATATAGATTTTTGTGAAAAGGGTAATGATCACTTTCTGGTACTAGTAGATAGTTATTCCAAATGGATTGAGGTTAAGTATGTGGGGTCAAGCACTACTACTGAGCGTACCATAGATTAAGTTGAGATCCATTTTTGCATGCCATGGTTTACCGGAAGAACTTGTTTCTGATAACAAGCCTCAGTTTTGGTCAGAGAGTCGAAGAGTTCATGCAGCGGAATTGTGTAAAACACACACTTGTTCCCCCATACCATCCAGCCTCCAACTGGGCGGTGGAAAGGTCTGTTAGAGTTGTCAAAGATGCTCTCAAGAAACAGGTTTTGCAGGGTAGTTCAAAGTTCAGCATGAAACATCATTTGGCTAGTTTCTTGCTGAAGTACAGAACCACACCACACACAACAACAGGTTACTCACCTGCAGAACTGTTGATGAAGAGAAGGCTAAGAATACACCTAAGTCTAGTTCAACCCAATTTGACCTTGAGAGTTGAGGAAAAAATTGACTCCCACAAAAAGGAGAGGTACTTCAAGCCAGATGAGCAGGTTTGTGTTCTCAGTCCTTCCAACAAGTCCAGTCAAGACAAATGGGATGTTGGGTAAATAGTGGAAGTGTGTGGAACAAAAAGAAACTTAGTTGAAGTTGGAGATCGGATCAAAAGTGTTCATGTTGATCAAATGATTCCAGCCAAAGATGAACCAAAAACTGAGCATGAAGTCCTGATCCCTGAGTCTTTATCTGAAAGTGAGTTGGAAGAGCCAACTGTGATTGAAACACAAAGTTCAGTTAGTACAGACAAAGGAACAGATTCCTCTGGTCAAAGTCAGGGTACTAAAACAGAGCCAAACAAGCCTACAGTTGAGTCAACACCTAAACCTGTTACACCCGATACTGTTAGACGACCAGGCAGGATGCGTAAACCAGCAGTCAGGTTAGGTTTGTAAGTTAAGTAACTCACTGTATAAGTAAAACAAAAATGTATAGATATGTAAAATAAATTTATTATGTTATCATTTAGAATATCATGAATACTGGTTTAAATCAACTATCACAACAACAATATTGTAACTTAGTACTTATATTTAATAAGAGAGCAGTGTAATGTATTCATACATATTCATGTGTATGTTAATGAGTTGGTGTTCAATATAAGCAGGGAATGTTGGGTAATAAACCTTTTTCTCGTGATCCAGGCAACCAGTCTGTACGTTGTTATTCATTCTGCCGTCCAGAATATAATTCAAGGTATGCAAATACTCCCCACATGAGGGTGCTGACAAAGTTACAAAGTATAGACAGTATCCGTGCCAGGTCCCCTTTTTTTCTCCCCGTCCCCACCCTACCCCCTCACGGCGGTCCCCCCATGCCGGGTCCTCCTTTGTTCCTTCCCTCTGCAGCGGCGTCCTCACTTCCACGTGCTCTGTCCTCATCCGTAGGTCGGCGCCATCATCGACTGCCACCACCGACCTCTCCACCAACCCAGGCCCCAGCCGCGGGCACCGTCTCCTTCCACCGCCACGGGCTTTGCCGACCCAGGCTCCGTCAGCCACGGGCTACGACCCACGGTGAAGGGAAAAATATTTAACAGGAATCTGAGGGGTAACTTTTTCACACAAAGGGGAATCAAGAAACAAGCTGCCAGAGGAGGTAGTTGAGGCTGGGACTATCCCATCGTGTAAGAAGCAGTTATACAGGTAAATGGATAGGACAGGTTTGGAGGGATATGGACCAAGCAAGCGCAGACAGTTGGTACTAGTATAGCTGGGACATGTCGGCCGTTGTGGGCAAGTTGGGCCGAAGGGCCTGTTTCCATACTATATAACACTATGACTACTTGACATTTCGCAGCAAACGGCATTTTAGTCGACTAAAGTTACCCCTCAAAAGACTTTCTCAGGTATTCAATGTGCAGGAAAGTTAAGATGATTAGATGATTAAAGGGTTGGATCAGGGAGTGTCGTGAGTTTCCATTATAGGGACTTGAACTGTGAATTCATCAGATGTGTGAGCCATGTGGTACAACTGCTTTGCAACAGTAACAGTAGTAGCGGGAACTGTCAGCTTGGAGTAAGAGCGGAATGGGGTTACAAGTATATATAGCTTTGATGTTAAGTGTTCAGCCTTGTTCATAAGCGATTTGTGTTAGTTGTTATTCATTGCAGGCACTTAAAAGTGTTAACACCATGTACGAGAAACACGACAGGCAGAGAGAGAGAAAGAGAGAGAGAGAGGAAATATTATGTTAGTGGAGGGAGACCAGAAACATGGGTACAAAACCTTTAAATCAGTTATAGGCAGTCCGGGAAATGCAGAGTGCAGTACAAATCTAACACTCTCACCTTGTGCCTTGTACCTTCCGAAGAGTCCACCAGGGACTATACCGGACATTGGACAATTTTATACTGGACAATTTGTACATTTATCAAGCCAATTAACCTACAAACCTGGACGTCTTTGAAATGTGGGAGGAAACCCACGCAGGTCGTGGGGAGAACGTACAAACTCCATACAGACAGCGCCCGTAGGCGGGATCGAACCCGGGACTCCGGAGCTGCATTTTGCTGTAAGGCAGCAACTCTACCCCTGCGCCACCGTCACAGAGGAGGCAATTAAAAATTCCAAAACTGAGATTCGTAAAACTTATCAGACTAATCGTCCAAGGTAAATGTAACAAGGAGTAAAAACACAGAGCAAAAAAACACAACTTGCTAGAATTAACTCCAGTTGAAAAGGCATCATGTCGGATCTTTAGTCAGAGGGTGGTGAATCTGTGGAATTCTTTGCCGCAGAAGGCTGTGGAGGCCAAGTCAGCGGATATTTTTAAGGCAGAGATAGATAGATTCTTGTTTAGTACGGGTGTCAGAGGTTATGGGAGAAGGCTGGAGAATGGGGTGAGGAGGGACAGAGATAGATCAGCATTGATTGAATGGCAGAGTAGACGTGATGGGCCAAATGGCCTGACTCTACTCCTATTCCTTATGAACTTAATTGGCTTTAAGTTGTAAGATGGTCCCCAGTGTGTGCAGATTAGTATACGGGGTGATCGCTGGTCAACCGGACTCGGCGGGCCAAAGGGCCTGTACCCGAATGGCCTAATTCTACTCCTATTCCTTATGACCTTATGACCATTCACCATTACCCAATTCCTTCTATTACCTTTTAACCTTTCGGAGACCTGGCCATGCAGGACCTTTGGCTTTCGGAGATACAGCGCGGAAACAGGCCCTTCAGCCCACCAAGTCTGCACCAACCAGCAATCATCCCGTACATTAATACTATTCTACACACTAGGGACAATTTATAATTTTACTTCGGAGTCACGTGAGTGACTTCGTGAAGAAGCCCCGCCAGGCGCATGCGCGTCATTACGTCCAACGCATGGCGCACCGACGTGGTGGAGAGCGCAGCTCCTCCAGCGGTAAGTAGCAACCCGCAGGTAAGTCAATGTTAAACCTCCCCTGCGAGTATTTAAAACTCTGTAAGTCTGACTCGGGAGCCAGTGAGAGTTAGTGGATGGAGGATGTTTCAAATATAGCTGCCATAGTAGGAGTCGAACGCGCGGGGACCGTGGTTACCGCTTATAGATCGGGTCGGGAGATAACGGCTGCGCTAATGCCGGCTCCGATACCGGCTACTGTTTCTACCGGCAGCTCAACTGCCTCCATCAGTTCCAGTCCTTCAGGGCACTGAGGCGACTCCACCAGGCTGGAAGGCCAAAACAAAGTACTCTCAGGCCCATCTTATCTGATGGGTCTGATGATGTGGAAGACTCCCCTCCTTTTAATATAAAGGTATGGGGATGGCTCAACCAAATGGGAAAATGCTCCAAACTTAATGAGTCATGTAAAATTTCAATCAAGGTCGAATGCCCTAGGATTCCCCACACAGCCTCTCGCAGAGGCCCATACAGCGAAGAAGACTACACCGCTTATGGATACCAGCGGGAATCACCCTCTCCAGCACCTTGTTTAGGGCTAGAAGAGACCTCCCTGGAGCAAGACTCGGGAGAGCCAGGGCAGGTGGAGTCTGACCCTGAAGTTGGTGTGACTGCTTTTGGGCACACACCAAGGCACATGAGCCATGCCCCAGGTGTCCTGGATGTAGCAAGGAACTTTGCTATTCCGGAAGGTACTGGTGAGGCCATGGAGGAAAACCTGGCGGCCAACATCAATTACATGGCCTCTCACCAGTTACAAGATGAACAAACAGCCACCCGATACAGAACACCTGTTAATTGTGCGTCGCTCAAAGTGCCCACTGTGAACTCTGCTATCTGGGTACAAATGAGTGCAACGATGCGTGGACAAGATCCAGCAGGTCCTCAAATTAGTGGGAGCAGGCATCACGGCTTTTGGCAAAATGGTCGGAGGGGGCCGATGTCCGGCACACAACAGGATATGCTGGCCCTGCTGTGCAATGCATTTCGAAGTGAATTGCATCCGGAAAATAGCCATGGAACCTGCGATTTGCAGCTTTATGCAGGTCGACCAATATTCAAGCGCCAAATTATTATTTGGGGAAGGCCTGCTCAAACAAGTCAATGACCTGGAAAAACAGACCAAGACAATAGGCCTCATGAAGGCTACGTCCCTTCTGCCAGGATGCCACCTCGCAGGTCGGTTTCAACACGAAGGGGTCAGATCCGGGGGCGGGGCCAAGCAGAGTGAGGCCAGTGGGACGGCGGTATTACATCTGTATACGCCAATTACAACCCCAGTATGGCGAATAATACAAGAACTCCAAGGTCGGCTATAGATGATTCATTCAGTTCAGGATAAATCTTCTGGGGAACAACCTCCGGTTGGGGGTAGGTTGCAGTTATTTATGCTGAAATGGTGCTGCATAACATCAGATCTGTTTATACTGCACACTGTCTCAGGGTCTCGAATATAGTTTATGTCAGGAATTCATCCACCTGCACAAAATATGCCTAGTCGGGTTTGTGCCAAAAAATTGTGCTAATTAAGAGGACAACATATCATCTTCAACAATTTGTGTCCAATATATTCCCCAGACAAAAAAAAAGATGGTGGATGTCGATTTATTCTGTGTCTAACTCAGTTAAATTCCTATGTCTAGTATAGGCATTTTAAAAAAGGTCACCTTCAATACGGCTAAACAGCTGTTATCAGAAGGTTGTTAAATGGGAAACATAGATCTGAAGGATGCATATTATTCAGTACCAAGTCATAACCAGTACCGAAGATGCTTGAAATTTGGTGGATGGGACAGCTGTGGCATTTAAAGCATTGCCCAATGGGCTCTGAGCTCCTAGGTTGTTCACAAAATTGTTAAAACCAGTGCTGGCGCTACTTTGTGCCCAGAATCACATTGTAATGGCTTATCTAGATGATATCTTAATCATCAGCAACACTTAGGAGACAGCTGAGGAGTTGATTTTAGCAACCACATACCTGTTTCAAAGGTAACGTTTCTGGTCCATCCAATAAAAATCCAAGTTAGAACCATCCCAAAAATGTGATTATTTGGGGTTTGTCATTGATTCAGTTGATATGTCAGTGACTTTGCCGACAACCAACGCTGTGGAAATCAGGGAGGTCTGTACTAGTCTCGCTGAAAAACAACACCCCTCCATCTGGGAAGTAGCCAGTGTTATTGGTAAATTGGTGGCAGCTTTCCCTGCAGTGGAGTTTGGACCTCTGCACAAAGTCTGCAACGAGCTTGAGAACAAGCACTTAAAGAACATGCAAGTCATTTTGATAGACCTATGCAGTTACAACCAGAGCCATAGCTGAATGACAATGGTGGATGATCAATATTGTACAAACTACCAAAAACATTTTGGTTCAGCAACCTTCAGTGGTTTTACAAACAGATGTAAACAGATGTAGGGAAGTTAATGTAGAAATAGCCAGGGCTATAACAGAAATATTTCAAATGTCATTAGAAACGGGAATAGTCCCCGAGGATTGGCGTACTGCGCATGTTGTTCCATTGTTTAAAAAGGGTTCTAAGAGTAAACCTAGCAATTATAGACCGGTTAGTTTGACTTCAGTGGTGGGCAAATTAATGGAAAAGATACTTAGAGATAATATATATATGCATCTGGATAAACAGGGTCTAAATAGGAACAGTCAACATGGATTTATGCCTGGAAGGTCATGTTTGACTAATCTTCCTGAATTTTTTGAAGCGGTTACTAGGAAAATTGATGAGGGTAAAGCAGTGGATGTTGTCTATATGGACTTTAGTCAATTTAGTCTAAAGGCCTTTGACAAGGTTCCTCATGGAAGGTTGGTTAAGAAGGTTCAACTGTTGGGTATAAATGCAGGAAAAGCAAGATGGATTCAACAGTGGCTGAATGGGAGAAGCCAGAGGGTAATGGTGGATGGCTGCTTGTCGGGTTGGAGGCAGGTGACTAGTGGGTGCCTCAGGGATCTGTGTTGGGTCCTTTGTTGTTTGTCATGTACATCAATGATCTGGATGAAGGGGTGGTAAATTGGATTAGTAAGTATGCAGATGATACTAAGATAGGGGGCATTGTGGATAATGAAGAGGATTTCCAAAGTCTACAGAGTGGTTTAGGCCAGTTGGAAAAATGGGCTGAAAGATGGCAGATGGAGTTTAATGCTGATAAATGTGAGGTGCTACACATTGGCAGGACAAATCAAAATAGGACGTACATGGTAAATGGTAGGGAATTGAAGAATACAGTTGAACAGAGGGATCTGGGAATAACCGTGCATAGTTCCTTGAAGGTGGAATCTCATATAGATAGGGTGGTAAAGAAAGCTTTTGGTATGCTAGCCTTTATAAATCAGAGCATTGAGTATAGAAGCTGGGAAGTAATGTTAAAATTGTACAAGGCATTGGTGAGACCAAATCTGGAGTATGGTGTACAATTTTGGTCACCCAATTATAGGAAGGATGTCAAAAAAATAGAGTGGGTACAGAGGGGATTTACTAGAATGTTGCCTGGGTTTCAACAGCTAAGTTACAGAGATAGGTTGAATAAGTTAGGTCTTTATTCTCTGGAGCGCAGAAGGTTAAGGGGGGACTTGATAGAGGTCTTTAAAATGATGAGAGGGATAGACAGAGTTGATGTGGACAAGCTTTTCCCTTTGAGAATAGGGAAGATTCAAACAAGAGGACATGACTTTAGAATTAAGGGACAGAAGTTTAGTGCAGGCAGGTGGGACTAAGGGAAAAACGTTGTTCGGCACGGAATTGAAGGGCCGAGATGGCCTGTATCCATGCTGTAATTGTTATATGGTTATATGGTTAGATGTGAGTGCTCTGGGATGGGGAGCTATGGACAGCGAGTCTAGCTGTGGTGGTAGATGGAGTGTGCAAGAGGATTTCATCCTGCACAGGCATGGTATAAATTACTTAGAATTGCTGGGTGTATTCTATAGATTAAAAGCTTATTGTTGAACAATGAATAATTACATGTTCAGCTCCAGATTGATAATACCATTGCTGTGGCATATATCAATCACATGGGAGGAATAAGGTCAGTATCATGTGATAATCTGGCTAACCTCATGTGGCACTGGTGTATTTCCAGAAACATCTGGGTCTCAGCTATCCACCTACCAGGTAGAGATAATGTGGTGGCAGACAACAGGTCACGAAAATTTAATGATAACATAGAAAGGATGTTAAATCCTGATGTTTTTAAACTGATTGTCAGCCACTATGGTTTGCCAGATATTGATCCAGGCTAAATCACCAGTTGCCTGAATACGTTTCATGGGAACCAGATCCAGGAGCAGTAGCGGTGGATGCATTCTCGCTACATTGGGGACGTACATTCTTTTATGCTTTTCCCCCATTCTGCCTGATTAGGTAATGTCTCACCAAAATAGAGCAGGACTCCGCCTAAGGCATTTTGGTGGTTCCGGACTGGCCTACAAAGTCATGGTTCCCATTGGTGCTCAGAATGATGACTCAGCCATTCATGACTGTCCCCAACTGCAGTAATTTGTTGGTGCATCCAGTAACAGGAGAAAGTCATCCGTTACATGATCGTATTAGTTTGTTAATCTGCAGGTTCTGACCAGACCGTCCCAAGGCCTTGGACAGATGAATAGGACCATGATTGTGATAACTGCACAAAGATAGCACAAAGAAACAATATGTGTCTCATATTAAGAAATGGGAGATGTTTTGCTTACAGTCAGATATATCTTATCATACTGCAAGCATACCGATGTATTGGAGTTCCTTGCTACATTGCATTTCATTTCGGAGTCACGTGAGTGACTTGATGAAGACCCTGCCAGCACGCATGCGCGACATATCATCGCTCGCAGTTGCAGTCGACGGCTGGAGGGGGGAGTGCGCTCCTCCACCAGCCCTTCAAAACAGACTGCTCAGGTAAGAGGAACTAACCTTGAGTTGGTTAGTTCCTGTGAATCAATTTTTTTTGTTCACAGGGACGGTGGATAGGAGTTCAAGAAATACCTCCAGCCACAGGACTTCCGACAGGAGTCAGCGGCTGCATTCCCCAGAGCTGCCCGCTACAACGGCAGCACCCGCTCGTCGGGTCGGGAAAAGGATGCGGAAGTTGGGGAGCCCTACTCAACCAGGATCCGACTCTCCACCATGGCTATCCATGGAGCCGCACAGTGGTAGGAGCACCGCGCGGGAGCAAGGTAGGCAAGACCCTGACTCCCTACCACTGTCACCTAAGCATAGGGACAGTGGGAAAAAGGTGCGTTAACGTGTGACCCGCTCTGCGACATGTTCTGTACAGGTCACCAGAGGGTGGCCCAGGGGAAGGACCGCACGAAAGTCGGAGAGCCCCGCTGCAGCGGCCGGCATCGACTTGCCACCGGAGCAGTCTGCCAGATCGCAGACCGGTGAGGGATCGTGGCCAGAGTCTGGAAGCCCCGCAGGTGCGGCCGGCGCTGACTCACCACCGGAGGAGCCTGCCAGATCACGGGCCGGTAGAATATCATCACGGTCACCGCACCCCGCGATAGTGGCTGGACGTGACTGAATGTCCCGGGGGAGGACAGGCGGCAAGCCCGCGCGGACGTCGGTGCACCCCACTTCGGCGGCTGGAACTGACTCCTCACCGCTCATGTCTTTCCAGACAGGCGGGCCACCACCGTCCGGAAAACTGCGGACCAGCGGCATGTCCGCACGGGAGTCGCTAAGCCCTGCTGGAGCGGCAGGCAGCGACATCCTGTCTAGGCACCCTAGTCACCTCAACGAGGTGCGGGCCGATGGCAGAAGTCTCATTGGTTCAGGAGAACCTGAGGCAGTCGACCTGTTGTCCACAGATAGCGGTGGCGGTCGCATGTCCCGTATGGAGCGCATGATGGAGCGTCTCCTAGAGCAGAATCTCCAGCAGCAGGACCGGATGTCCTCCAGCTCCAGGAGATATGCTACTGGGCCACCTAGCATGTCCCCGTCATCGGTGGGGAGTGCCAGGGATCAGCAGCTGGGTGACATGGAAGAAGGTTTGGCGGAGGGACCTGCAGCACAAGAGGAACTGTTGAATGTGGTCTCCAAATTGGCCCAGCCCAAGTCCTCGGGACAGCCATTGCAGCCCAAGCTAGTGGCTAGTATTGGCTTCCTTACTACACACCAGCTGCAGGATTAGGTCCTAACCGACGCAATGAACAAGTACAAGGCCCGGAACAACTGTATATCATTGAATGTACCAACAGTCAACACACCCATCTGGGGCAACATCAGTCCAGGAATAAGGGCACAGGAACTTAAATTACAGAAGATCCTGAAACTACTAACGTCGGGGATTACTGCCTTTGCCAGATCGGTTGATGGTATGGAGATGACGGAGGAGCAGGAAGATGCTCTGGTGTTATTGTGTAAAACACAATACGAAATCAACGCTTTCCGGAAAATCGCCATCAAGCCGACTCTTAACCCCAAATTCGCGGGGTTGTGCAAGGCATCTGCGACACCACCACCGAGACAGTTGTTTGGTGAGGACCTGCCTAAACAGGTCAAGGACCTGGACGAGGAGGCGAAGGCAGTCAGTTTGATGAAACCACCTCCCTCCAGCAGGCCGGCAGCGCACAGACAAATGCCATATGTGAGACCTCAGGGGCCATCTGAAAGACCAGCAAGGACCTACACGCCCGCCACACCCCAACAAAAAAAGCCTGTTGTAGGCCAGGGCCAACAGCGTGGAAGATGCGCCAACCCCACAATCCAGCAACACAACGGAACACCAAAGCCCAGAACGTCAGGCCCCGCCGGTAACCATGGAGGTAAGGGGGCCTGGTTCTCATGGTTCTCATGCAAGTGCTGCATGGTTTAACCTCACAAGTTGGTGGGAGGTTACGTCTATTCTGGGATGCATGGAATATTTTTACAAAGTATTCAAGGATATGAAATTGAATTCATAAATGACCAACTTCCCCCGTCTCAACATGTACCAGACCGGAAATTTGCATTTTTCCATAAGGAAATAGCGGAAGGACATGAGGACATTTTGAGGCTACATGCAAAAGGGGTGATAGACAAAACGATCCACGAACCTCTTGAGTTCGTATCCAACATCTTCACCAAAACCAAAAAAGATGGTGGATGTCGGATTATTATTGATTTAACCCATTTGACATATACCCATTTTAAAATGGACACGTTTGAAACAGCTAAATCACTGATTTCCAAAGGGTGCTTTATGGCATGCATCGATTTAAAAGATGCATACTATTCAGTATCCATATGGAAACATCACCGAAAGTTCTTGAAGTTTGTTTGGATGGATCAGCTATGGCAGTACCCTACCTAATGGGCTTACTACAGCCCTAGGTTATTTACAAACATTTTGAAACCAGTATTGGCATCCCTGAGGAAACAAAACCATATTGTCATGGCATATTTAGACAACATCTTGATTGTAGGAAAGACCATGGAATCAACAAATTTAGCAGTAACAGCTACTAAGACATTGTTTCAAAAATTAGGTTTGTCATCCATCCAGACAAATCTAAGTTCTACCCTTCACAGGTCATGGACTATCTCGGGTTCACAATTAACACCAATCAAATGCTTGTTACTATCCCAGATAACAAGGCAATGGATGTTATTGAAGCATGTAACAATCTTGTTTGTGCCAGGAAACCAACAATCAGACATGCTGCTAAGGTAATTGGGAAATTAGTAGCTACATTTCCAGCTGCACAATTTGGCCCTCTACACTATCAAAATTTGCAAAGAACAAAAATTGCAGCATTAAAAACAAATGCTGGACATTTTGACAGGCTTATGCTGCTGCCAATCAAGGCAAAAGTTGAGCTACAATGGTGGATTGATAATATTTGACACTCATTCAATCCCATTATTGTACCAAATCCGTCAGTCGTGGTACAAACCGACGCAAGCGCCCAAGGTTGGGAAGCTACCGACACTACTTCCAGTTGTGGCGGTAGATGGGATTTACACGAATCTACCCTTCTATTATCACAAGGGATAAACTATTTGGAGATGCTAGGAGCATTTCACGGACTACGAGCATATTGCATGAATTTACGTCATACGCATGTCCGTCTTCAAATAGATAACACCACTGTGGTGGCATACTTAAATCATATGGGTGGTATCAAGTCAATATCTTGTGATGAATTGGCAAATTCAATCTGGCTCTGGCGCATAGAAATAAATATTTGGATATCAGCTACCTACCTTTCAGGTAAGCTCAATACAGTGGCGGACACCAGGTCACGAGTGTTCAACGATAACATCGAGTGGATGTTGAATCCCCAAATATTTACTAAAATTATCGCCAAATTTGGGACACCAGATATCGACCTTATTGCGTCCAGATTGAACCATCAGATACCAACATATGTATCTTGGGAACCAGATCCTGGGGCAATAGCGATAGACACTTTCTCGCTGCACTGGGGGAAATGGTTTTTCTATGCATTTCATCCATTTTGCCTCATCAGTCGGGTGTTGCAGAAAATAAAATAAAATTCTGCAACAGGCATTTTAATAATACCTAACTGGCCTACACAACCATGGTATCCGGTGGTCCTTGAGATGATCAAAGAACCATGGGCACATATTAACAGGTGCCCGGATTTGGTGGCTAACCCCACTACAGGGGAATCCCATCCGTGTCATGGCCATCTGAACCTGTTGGCCTGCAGGTTCTGAAGAGGCCACTCCTGCAATATGGACTAACACCTAGGACCATGGACACCATTGCAGCATCGTGCAGAGTATCCACTAGACGACAGTACCTCACCCAAATAAGGAAATGGGAGGCCTACTGCAGCCAGATTAACATCACGTATGACTCTGCCACGATACCCCATGTGCTGGAATTCCTCGCGGGGCTGCACCATGATGAGGGCCTCAGCTACAGCGCCATCAACAGTGCCAGGAGCGCACTATCATCCTACCTTAGCTTCTCAGGTAGGATGATAGGATCTCACCAGTTTGTGTCCACATTGATGAGGGGTATCTTCAATTCGAACCCTCCCCGACCACGATACAACATCACCTGGGACATAGGGGTAGTATTGACCCTACTCAGGAGTTGGTCACCAATGATTGGACTACCGTTGGATAAACTCACCCTGAAGATGGTGATGTTAATGACGCTAACATCAGCTCAGCGGGTTCAGACATTGCATAAGATAAAATTGGATAACATGGTCTCAACCCCTGAGAGAGTAACCTTTTTATTGATGAGTTACTCAAGCAGCACAGACCTGGGCAAACAGGGCTGCAAATAATATTTCCAGCATACCCCGTTGATGTGAGGCTCTGCATAGCCACCTACATTCGTCACTATATAAAAGTGAAGCATACCATCAGGAAAATGGAGAAAGGACTGCTGATCAGCCATAAGAAACCCCATCACAGGGTGACGGTGCAGATGATCTCCAGGTGGCTCAGGGTGGTATTGGATGCAGCAGGTATTGATACTAATATCTTTAAGTCCCATTCTACCAGGGCTGCATCTACATCAGCAGCGAGGACCTTGGAGGTTCCCATGGACCATATCCTCGCTACAGCGGGCTGGGCTAGCGAAGCTACATTCCAGCGGTTTTATAATAAACCTGTGGCCGCTCCTACTACATTTGCGGAGACAGTGTTAAGTACTAGTCACCCAGCAACGTTTATCCCCGAGTGAGGGGTTTTGATTTGTGTTAATAAATAAAAGACAGTGACGTAATTGGAGCCCATTGCCGAAGCAGTGTGAGAACTATACTGACATCCCAGATTTCTGTATATCTAGGCTCAGGAGGGTTTTTGTTAAAGATTCCTCTCATGAATCGGGACACTAACGGATGAGACCTGATAGATTGTTGTTCTAAAACTGCCCTAAATATGAGGACAAAGCACTCCCAGCACTATTAATGGCACTATAACTCAAGTGTTCATCAAAATAGTAAGATTAAATGAGAACTTACCAGTTTGAAGTTTGATCTTTATTTTATGAGGAGTTGCAATGAGGGATTTCGTGAAGACCCCGCCAGCATGCACGTGCGACATTCTTCAAAGCAGCGGTGTGGAATCACAGAATTAAACAACAATGACTAATATAGTAAGATTGAAGAGACTCTAATTACCAGTTGATCTTATAGTATAGGGTTGGGAGAGGACAGGCACGAAATCCCTCATCGCAACTCCTCATAAAATAAAGATCAAACTTCAAACTGGTAAGTTCTCGTTTAATCTTACTATTTCATTTCGGAGTCACTTGAGTGACTTCATGAAGATTTCAAAGCTCTGTGATTACATGCCCTGGATCCCGTCCATGCTCACACATTTTTATTTTTTTTACTTTATATTTTCAGCTTGTCAAGTCTGAAATACATTAACATACTCCTTCCATCAGAATTGTGGCAGTGTGTGAGCATGGACGGGATCCAGGGCATGTAATCACAGAGCTTTGAAATCTTCATGAAGTCACTCAAGTGACTCCGAAATGAAATAGTAAGATTAAACGAGAACTTACTAGTTTGAAGTTTGATCTTTATTTTATGAGGAGTTGCGATGAGGGATTTCGTGCCCGTCCTCTCCCAACCCTATACTATAAGATCAACTGGTAATTAGAGTCTCTTCAATCTTACTATATTAGTCATTGTTGTTTAATTCTGTGATTCCACACTGCTGCTTTGAAGAATGTCGCACGTGCATGCTGGCGGGGTCTTCACGAAATCCCTCATTGCAACTCCTCATAAAATAAAGATCAAACTTCAAACTGGTAAGTTCTCATTTAATCTTACTATTTTGATGAACACTTGAGTTATAGTGCCATTAATAGTGCTGGGAGTGCTTTGTCCTCATATTTAGGGCAGTTTTAGAACAACAATCTATCAGGTCTCATCCGTTAGTGTCCCGATTCATGAGAGGAATCTTTAACAAAAACCCTCCTGAGCCTAGATATACAGAAATCTGGGATGTCAGTATAGTTCTCACACTGCTTCGGCAATGGGCTCCAATTACGTCACTGTCTTTTCAGAAGTTAACACTTAAAGTGGTTATGCTCATGGCGCTAGTATCAGCGTTGCTATCTAGTTACTATCTTACTAGTTACAAGTTACTATCTAGTTGTAACTTTTGCAATGTTTGCACTCGTTGCGAGTGCAAACATTGCAAAAATTACAACTAGATAGCATGTATTCTTCTGCTGATAACGTTACATTTTATGTGTATGATTTAATCAAACAAAGCAGACCAGGAATGGCCAGAACCAAAGTAAGCTTTAAAGCATACCCTTTTGACCAAACGTTATGTGTAGTTCAGCACCTAAGTCATTATATCGAGGTAACTAAGAGTCTCAGAGGCTCTGAGACAGCAATGCTCATCAGTCACAAAAAACCTCATAAAAAGGTGTCAGTACAAACTATTTCTAGATGGTTAAAACAGGTTTTGGATTGTGCTGGAGTAGACACTCATGTGTTTAAATCTCACTCCACCAGGGCGGCATCAATATCCGCAGCAAAGACGCAGGACGTGCCGCTAGACCAAATCCTCGGGACCGCAGGATGGTCTAAGGAATCACCTTTATCTAAATTTTATGATAAACCTGTCCTGTCAGTGCCAGGATTTGGGCATGCTGTTTTGGGTTCCATTTGATTTGATTTGCTTTGCCTTTATAAATTTCATTTGTAATTTCCCCCTGGGATAGAGGGGTTAATACTGTTTCGTTAATGGATAATTCGATGCAATGTTCAATACTTTATTTATTCACTACTGTGTCAACTGAAGCAGTGTGTCGTATGGAATAGATCTCCTGCATGAAATCACAGAGCTTTCAAATCTTCACGCAGACACTCACGTGACTCCGAAGTAAAATAGTAAGATTAAACGAGAACTTACCAGTTTGATGTTTGATCTTTATTTTATGAGGAGTTACAATGAGGGATTACGTGCCCTCCACTCCCGGCCCTCATAATCGCAAAGATCATCTGGTAGTTCTAGTCTTCTGAGTCTTACTATATCACTTCGACTATAGTTCTGTGTTTTCACGCCGCTGCTTTGAAGATTGACACACATGCGCCTGGCGGGGCTTCTTCACGTAATCCCTCATCGTAACTCCTCATAAAATATAGATCAAACTTCAAACTGGTACGTTCTCATTTAATCTTCCTATTTTACCGAAGTTTACAAACCTGTACGTCTTTGGAGTGTGGGAGGAAACTGGAGCATTCGGATAAAACCCACTTCACGGGGAGAATGTACAAACCCCATGCAGACGGCAGCTGTAGGCTGGATCAAACCCAGGTCTATGGCGCTATAAGCAGCAACTCTACCGCTGCGCTATCGTGCCCACTGTTCTAATCTAACCATGGTTGTGAGCTGTGGCTTGGTGTCTGGGTCTTTCCACAGGGTTTGGGGGGGTTCAAGGTTTCAAGGTTTCACTAGGTAGACCTGGTAAATTATTAAAACAGACAGCCCTAGAACTACCAACAGGGAGCAATATGTATTTTTGCGATAGTCGCTGAGATTGGTGTTTTCTCTGAATTAGAATTGGATGGCTACCACTTCCAGTTACGCTCCGGAAACTTGAATGGGAATTCCGACCGCGCTCCTCAACCTCACATGCCTGGAGTGGAAACGGAACTACAGATGCTGGTTTACACCCAAAGATAGATGCAAAGCGCTGGAGTAACTCAGCGGCTTGGGCAGCATCTCTGGCGCTGTAAGGCAGCAACTCTACCGCTGTGCCACCCATCAACAGCGCTGTTCATTCTTACTTGCCCTCCTATCAAAATAGCCTACAGGAATTACAGAGACGGAAGTCAGGGTCATAATCAGAGCCAACAGTACATGTGTATTCTAATCTAATTCAGTAATCCTGAGGCCAAGTCGATGGATCTTGCTAAGGCAAACACTGATAGTTTCTTGATTAGTACGGGTGTCAGGGGTTTTGGGGAGAAGACAAGAGAATGGGGTTGAGAGGGAGAGATAGATCAGGCACGATTGAATGGCGGAGTAGACCTAAAGGGGCCGAATGGCCTAATTCTGCTCCTATAACTTATGAATTTATGAACCCTGTTCAACTGACTTCAATGAAAGAGTACAACGTGTATATTCTACAATGTCAATTGCTTTACACTCTCTGCCAAGCACACTTTCTAGTCAACAATTACTACAATATTGGCCATTGGGTTTTTTTCTCTCAGTTAGCCTACAGTGAAGGATGTATTTGCAGTATAGGTCATCATTGGCAGGATATTGTTACATCGTTGCCAAACGGAAAATGGCTTGGAAATAGAATACTCCTGAGTGATCACAAATATAATACAGCAAAACATCAAGAGTAAAGTAAAAAAAAAAATCATTTTCATGTGTAGGAAGGAACTGCAGATGCTTTTTTTACACTGAAGATACTACAGATGCACAAAATGCTGGAGAAATGCAGCGGGACAGGCAGCACCTCTGGAGAGAAAGAATGGGTGACGTTTCAGGGTTGAGACCCTTCTTTAGATCTGTCAGACCCAGTCTTAAAGCAGATGCTTACAGGCCCTTATCACGAGGAGCACAAATGAATAGATAAATAGCGTGCAGGAAGGAACTGCAGGTGCTGGTTTACACCGAATATAGACACAAAATGCTGGAGTTAAGGGCCTGTCCCACCAGCATGCAACTCTATGCGATGAGCGCAACCTAACGTGGTCGCTTGAGCCGTCCGGCGTCGCGGGGCCGGTCCCACTTCGATCGCCAGAGCCGTGCGGAATTGTGCGGAGTTCGTCACGACATCACGCGGGGCTCCGAAAAACTGACTATGTTCAAAAATTCCGCGCGGCAACGGCTTGTCAGCTCGCAGTCGCCTCGACGCATTACACACCGCCTCGACGTCGTGCCTCCGTAACCCTCTCTGTAGGTGCCTCTGTGACCCTCTCTGTGTGTGGCTCCGTGGCCCTCTGTGTGTGTGTGCCTCTGTGCCCCTCTCTGTGTGCCCCTCTCTGTCCTGGCGAACTTACCTTTAAGACTTCGCTCCAAGTTCGCCTCACTTTGCGCCGCGTTGCGCCACTCACCCGACCTCCGCGCAGCCCTCGCTGCCGGTTTGGTCGCGCTTGCTGCATGCACAGGCCCTGTACAGGGATCACCCGACCTCCGCGCGGCCCCTGCTTCTAGTTTGATCGCGCTCATCGCATGGAGTCGGATGCTGGTAGGACAGGCCCTTAACTCAGCAGGAACTCAGTAACTGAAGAAGGGACTCGACCTGAAACGTCACCCATTCCTTCTCTCCAGCGACGCTGTCTGTCCCGCTGAGTTACTCCAGTATTTTGTTTGTCTATCTTCGATATTTCATTTTCATACATGCGACAATCTTAAAGACATTCTTATTTGTGGGAAGTTGAAACAACAGCCAATTGAGGTCACCCGTGCATAAAATGCTTTGATTCATTACTGAAGGATGTGATGAACTGCTGTTTTAAAGAGGATTTCTATTGTTCGTTCCTTCCATTTATTTTTAGAGGCTTAATAGATTATAAAGAATGAGCCCGTGACAAATTCTAAGTCTTGCTTCTTCAATTGCCTCACTAATAGAGTATCTGCAGTAAATAATGTCCATTTGCCTTCTGTTAATAGCTGTTAAAACAATATTCAATTGGAGAGGTGGAATTGTCAGAACGCTGAAATATATGGAGGGTTTCTTTGAACTTAAAAGTTAGCCTTAATTGAAACTAACAGAAATATCAGTGGCAATTTGGCATGTTCAGATCTCCGATGATCCATCCTTGTGTTTTTAATGGCACGGCGTTCCCTAAGGATAGCCTCATTTATCTCATATGAGGCTGCATGAATCTCATACCAGCGGATGAGATTTCAAGCGTTAAAATTCTTCAAAATCTTGCTCTTTCTTCATTATCGAGAAACCTTTTGCTACCCCAACCCAAAAGAATTATGTAGATCTCTAAACCTGCCTGTAATAACGCACAAAAAAAAAAAAAAATAGCTGTGCGAAAATTGCAACCTATTTCATTCTATTGTTGTGGGAGCTGACAAGACAAGACACTTAATCCCACAAAGCAGCCAAGAGAATGTGCCATAATGCCTTTGCGTAGGCAGGGAAATCTGAATATCAAAAAAAAAAGAGATTCACTCACACACCTCGGAAGTGGCACTTTACTGAAGTGCACTTTCCTTTCAGCACTTGTTAAAGCGGCAGTAATCCTCTTTGTTTTATTATTTCCCCATCTTCTTTCAGACCACTTTAGTGCACCTTCAAGGTAGCCTACCTTTTATGTTAATGGTGGCTGGTGAGTGATTACATGGTGAGCCAATGTATTCTGCATACAAGCCTCCCGGAGTAGCTCACAATACTTCACCAAATAGGTAATCAATGGAAACAGAAAGGCAACAGAGCCGACCATTATTTGAAACACTTTCCTGCCAGATACATCCTGCGAGATTTTCATCGGGATTCTTTAGTTCATACTTACTGCAAAAGTATCCCATTGAAGAAACAATGCGGTGACATGGTGAGATTTAAGAAGCACCTGGATGAGTCCTTAACTCCTCAAGGCTGTGTGGACTAAGTGCTGGTAAATGGGTTAGTGCAGACAGGGCTTTGATGGACGGCAAAGCATGGTTGGTCGGTAGGCCAGTTCCTGGTCTGTATAGATATGCTCCTATGCTCCTCAATCTGCAGATCATCTTAGACCATACAGCTCACCCCCCCCCCATGTCAACCAGAGGAGCACCTTCAGCAACTGACTGGTTCCACCAAGATGCAGCACAGAACGCCACAGGAGATCCTTTTTCCATGTGGCTATCAAACTGTACAGCCCCTACCCATTCTGTCGTGGGGTAGACTGATTCCCCTCCCCCCCCCCCCCCCCATCAATCTTTGCACATCCCCAATCCTTTCCACTCGTCACTTTGATTTCATGTAGCTTGTGTTTTTATGACTGTCGGCAGATCAATTTCCCTCCTGGGATAAATAAATTTCTATCGTATCGTACCGCATCGTATAATTCTATGGCTCAAGAGTCCAGTGAAGAGTGTTTAATTGTCATATGCACCGACTACGCAACACTGCACCGCGTAGAGTTGCTGCCTTACAGCGCCAGTGACCCGGGTTCGATCCTGACTACAGGTGCTGTCTGTACGGAGTTTGTACATTCTCCCCGTGACCGCGTGGGTTTCATCAAGGCAATTAGCCCACAAACCTGCACGCAGGTCACGGGGAGAGCGTACAAACTCCGTACTAGGCAGCATCCGTGGTCAGGATCGAACCCGGGTCTCTGGCGCAGTAAAGGCAGCAACTCTACCGCTGGGCACCGAGACCCTTCTTCAGACTGAGAGTCAGGGGAAGAGGGAAACCAGAGGTATGAAAAGGTACAGGACAAGCCCGCTGAGTTACTCCAGCATTTTGTGTCCAACTTTGCTGTGAGCCAGCATCTGCAGTCCCACCCTTCGCAAAATAGGACTTTCCTGTCCCAATCGCTCTGAAGCACTCCATGGGAGAGTGCTGGCTTTTTAAACACCTGCATGATCCACATGCCATCCTAAGCTAGATATTAACACAAAGTGATCATAATGGGACATGGCATTGTGACTCATTTGCGGATTTAATTAAGTTTGTCAGAGTGAATGATTGGGTGTTGCAGGAGCAAAACCTGTAGACTGATGGCATTATTGCAAATTAGATATTAAGTGTGACAGCTCTTTTCATTTTGTCCCAGTTTGCACGCCTCCCACCACTCAATATATGGAGCATCGTTGGTGGGAGTAGCTGAGACCCACTTGCTCAGCATGCGAGCTGACAATGTAACAACTTGGATCCTGTGCGCAGGGAGCCTGTGAACATAACAACAATTCTATTATCACGCAGTTGCAGCCACAAAGTTAATTCTTAGCTTACAGTTAAGCTGTCGGATGTACAGACTTCACGTTCTGTACGAATACAGGGTGATCTTGGAGACTAATAATATGTTGTTGTGCCATTTCCTGCACTTGCCTTTCTGGGCCGTTCAAGCATTAATATTTTTCTGATATTGCTTTTGGAATATCACAAATCATCAACACGGTGGCGCAGCGGTAGAGTTGCTGCCTTACAGCGCTTGCGGCACCAGAGCCACGGGTTTGATCCCGTCTACGGGTGCTGTCTGCACGGAGTTTGTACCTTCTCCCCATGACCGAGTGGGTTTTCTCAGAGATCTTCGGTTTCCGCCCACGCTCCAAAGACGTACAGGTTTGCAGGTTAATTGGCTTGGTGTAAATGTAAATTGTCCCTAGTGTGCCTCGGGTAGTGTTAGTGTCAGAGTGGACTCGGTGGGCCGAAGGGCCTCTTTCAGCGCTGGATCTCAAAACTAAATTAAACTAAACAACTGCAATTGCTCCAAGAAGTTTGATTAAGCTTTTGACTAGTTTGTAAAGACGGAACTAACTGGATTTACATTTCCGAGAGAAAGAAAATCACAATAACTTTAAGGAAGAAATGGACTTGCTTCTGACTTCAGAGTGGACAGGTCGCCAAATGGAAGTGTGATGGGGGACCTCATTGAAACGTACCGAATAGTGAAAGGCCTGGATAGCGTGGATGTGGGGAGGATGTTTCCACTAGTGGGAGAGTCTAGGATAATGACCTCAGAATAAAAGGACGTACCTTTAGAAATGATATGAGGATGAATTTCTGTAGTCAGAGGGTGGTGAATCTGTGGAATTAATTGCCTCAGAAGCCAGCGGAGGCCAAGTCAATGGATATTTTTAAGGCGGAGATGGACAGATTCCTGATTAGTGCGGGTGTTAGGGGTTATGGGGAGAAGGCAGGAGAATGGAGTTGAGAGGGAAAGATGGATCAGCCATGATTGAACGGTGGAGTAGGCTTGATGGGCCGCATGGCCTAATTCGGTCCTTGGAACTTATGAACAAACGTTTGTCTGTAAGTGAGGTTAGCAACGGAATGCCTCCACGGATGCTGCCTGACCCACTCAGTACCTCCAGCATTGTGTTTTGTTCAAGAGCACTAGAAGGCCTTTTGGCCCTTCCAGCCTGCTCTAGCATCTCACAAGATAATAGCAGATATAATCTTAACTTCAACACCACTTTGGCTCTCCCCTCACACACTCCCACAGATGTTGCCTGGCCCGCTGAGTTCGTCCAGCATATTGTGTGTTTTATTTGGAGGGAAACAGTATTTGCAGTTTCTTATGCCTCCAATCTCCTTCTCCTGGGTCTTTTTTGTTCCCATGGGTAGAATGGAACTGGTTTGTACCGAAGATGCTGGAGTAACTGAATGGGTCAGGTTGCATCTCTGAAGAAAAGGAATCAGTGACATTTTGGGTCGAGACTATTCCTTCTCTCCAGAGATGCTGCATGACCCGCTGAGCTACTCCAGCATTTTCTGTCAATCTTTTGTTCTCATGTTCAGTCTGAGGCTTTGATGAGATGCTTAAAGTTACAACAAAAGGTGTTTCTGACAATTTAATTAAAGCAGCGTCCATGTGTTTTGTTCTTCCTCTCAGAATCAACAGGGTTTTTTCCCCTGAAATTGAAAGTATTATCTACCTAATCATAGCATGTACAAGACGATGATAACACAAATTCCTGGGTGTTACCATTTCAGATGACCTGTCCTGGGCCTGTTAGATAGATGTAACCATGTAGAAGGCACACCAGCATGTCTACTCTCTCTAGAAGTCTAAGAAATACACTTAACAAGCTTCTACAATTGCCCTGACTGGTTGCATCATGGCTTGGTACGGCATTCGGGCGGTGAGGTGGCGCAGCGGTAGAGTTGCGCCACTTCCAGCGCCAGATACCCGGGTTCGATCCTGGCCTTGGGTGCATTGTCTGTACGGAGTTTGTACTGAACGTTCTCCCTGTGCCCGGCGTGCGTTTTCTCCGGTTTCCGGTGTGCGATAGTGTTAGTGAGTGGGGATCGCTGGTCGACGTGGACTCGGTGGGCCGAAAGGCCAGATTTCGAGCTGTTCAATCAATCAAAGACTTTATTGTCATTCAAAAATACACCAATAAATGCAAGTCTGAATGAAATTTCGTTGCATCTGGCTCACCGTGCAACATAAAATAACAAAAGGATAAAATAGATAAAAAGATAAAATAGATAATAGTGGCGGCACGTTACATGGAATTCAAGAGTCTCTAAACTAAACTGTTTCGCTAAACTAAAGGGCCTGTCCTACCAGCATCCGACTCCATGCGATGAGCACGATCAAACTAGAAGCGGGGGCTGCGCGGAAGTCGGGTGATCCCTGTACAGGGCCGTTCCCACCAGCATGTGCCTGCATGTGGCAAGCACGACCAAACCGGCAGCGAGGGCCGCGCGGAGGTCGGGTGAGTGGCGCAACGCGGCGCAAAGTGAGGCGAACTTGGAGCGAAGTCTTAAAGGTAAGTTTGCCAGGACAGAGAGGGGCACACAAAGAGGGGCACAGAGGCACCCACACGGAGGGCCACGGAGCCACACACATAGAGGGTCACGGAGGATCCTACAGAGAGGATCACGGAGGCACGACGTCGAAACGGTGTGTAATGCGTCGAGGCGACTGCGAGCCGACAAGCCGTTGCCGCGCGGAATTTTTGAACATAGACAGTTTTTCGGAGCCCCGCGCGATGTCGGGACGAACTCCGCACAATTCCGCATGGCTCCGGCGATCGAAGTGGGACCGGCCCCGTGACGCCGGACGGCTTAAGCGACCACGTTAGGTCGCACTCATCGCATGGAGTTGCATGCTGGTGGGACAGGCCCTTAAGACTAAAAACTAAACTAATTGCAATGCATTCGGAAGGCAAGAGGCAGAAAAGAGTGGTGGACTCAGCCCTCAGCCCTCCCCACCATCGAAAGCATCTGCGCGAGACGTTGCCTCAAGGAGGATGCATCTAACGAGGAATCTAACCACCATCCAGGGAATACCTTCTCATTGCTACCATCTGACAAGAGGCATGGAAGCCTGAAGTCCAATGCCATGAGTTTCAGGGACAGCTACTTTCCCACAACTGTTCAGATTCTTCACAACCTTCACCCTAGCTCAGCAACAGAGTACTGCAGACCACTTCTTGCCCTGCCATGGACTCGTTTTTTAAACGTGTTTTCCGTTAGTGTCTTGTTTTTGCACAACCTTTTTCTTTTCACTATCTTACGTGTAAATTATGTTTTGTGGATGGACTGAGTCTATGTGCTTGTGAAGCTGCTGGAATCAAGATTTTCATTGCAACTGTACCTCACTGCAATGATTCAGTGGATCATTGGATCATTGTACAGTGGAATTCGTCATACGGTGCAGACTGGTTAGCACGCAACAAAGGTTTTTCACTGTACCTCGGTACACATGACAATAAACTAAACTCAAACTAAAGTATTGCATCCTGAAGCACAATCCCCGAATAGTAGAATGGGTATATAGTCCACTGAGACAGTACACAAGAGCCGCCAGGTTTTGGTGCCCTTTACAAAGTCCAGTCCAGTCCATGGGCTTGGTCTCCTGGAGAGGCACCCGATCCAGGCGAGCCCCAGGCTGCTGCAGGGCCTCCAGCCATTACCGTGGTCCTGATCTTCCAGCGAATCTTCATCCCTCTCCTCACACCGCCAGCTTCGCCGCTCGCGCTCCGTGGGGCGCCTCCCCGCAGCCGCCCTTGAGAGCACGGAAGATAAGACCTGGAATCTCTGAATGGCCCTTTGCTCTTGCCGTCGTCTCCCTGCGCCCTCCTCTCCGGTTTTCCAGACCTCTGGAAACGAGCAGGGGGCTGTCTCGGCAGCTTCCCGCCACAGGCCACGGCCTGCCGGTCCTTCCTTGCGCAAATGACAATAAACTCAACTTAATTTGACTTGACACAAGGACCAGCCCTGGTCACAACCTCTCCATTGATTGCTCACTGACCAGAATTTTAGATTAGGTTTCATTAACTTTTATTATCCAATTGGGCTGCTTTCACAAAGAAACTCATGTGAGTTTGAAATTTAAGATACACACAAAATGCTGGAGTAACTCAGCGGGACAGGCTGCCTGACTCGTTGAACTACTCGGACATTGTGTGTCTATCTTCAGTGTAGAGCAGCATTTGCAGTTCCTTCCCACACAATAGGTTTGAAATTGCTCACTTTAGTTTAGTATAGTTTAGTTTGGTTTGCTTTGGTTTGCTTTGGTTTAGTTTGCGTGGAAACAGGGCCCTTCGCCCACCCAGTCCGCGCCGACCACCGATCACCCATATACAAGTTCTATTCTACACACCAGAGATAATTTACAGAAGCCAATTAACCTACAGTACAAACCTGCACGTCTTCGGCATGTGGAAGGAAACCGGAGCACCCCGAGGAAACCCACAGGGTCAGAGGGAAAATGTGCAAACTCCGTACAGACAGCACCCTTAGTCAGGATCGAACCAGGGTCTCTGGGGCTGTAAGGCAGCAACTCTACCGCAGCACCACCGTGCCGTTGTGATGGAAAGTTTTAACGTTCAAGCTTCTGAGGCTTTTGACATGGTAAATGCTCTCAGCATATTTCCCCTGATGGGGGGACTGGGAACTGGAGGGGCATAGACGGAGGATAATGGGGTGGGCATTCAATGCTGACTGGAGTAGTACAATCTCCTCTTGGAGGGTTGAGAATTATCTGCCCCACAGAGATACGGATCCGGAGTCACTGAGTTCATCCAAGGCTGCCACAGATCAATGGAGGGGGATGAGCAGCCATTGAATGGCAGATGAGGCTCGAGAGGATAGAAGGTTTAGTTCTGCACCGATTTTCTCTGTTAGCAACCATCACGCAATCGCCATTCATATCTTAGCCTCAACGCTTTCCTCTTCTCTCCCTTTTTTTTGTTAGTTTTGTGTAGAATCTGTTTTAGTGCAACAGCAGAGGTGGGATCTGAAGAATAACTATGCCAGACGAACCTCAGGACTACACGAGTTGCAGAGAATGCCTGATGGGGAGCCAGAAGGTTCTAAGTACGGAGTCCGTCAGTCCAGAAATTCCGATTGCTTAACTCAGTAACTCAGTTTTGAAAAATCCACATTATCCTTGACACCTTACAATTATAACAGAGCATGCAACACTTAGAAGCAGCACAGAGCTGCCTATTCATGTTATTCCAGTTATCACATATTGTATCTGTACTCTGTGGATGGCTCGATTGTAATCACGTATTGTCTTTCCGCTGACTGGTTAGCACGCAACAAAAGCTTTTCACTATACTTCGGTGTACACGCGACAATAAACTAAACTCCAACTAAACTCAAAGAGCACACGTTATATCACATTTTAAAAATGTCTGAAGAAAGGTCCCGACCCAAAGGGTCACCTATCCATTTTCTCCAGAGATTCTGCCTGACCTGCTGAGTCACTTCAGCATTTTGTGTCTATCTTTGGTATAAACCAGCGTCTGCAGTTCCTTTTTATTACATCCCGACCCAAAATGCCGCCCGTCCATTCCCTTCACACACGCTGCCTGACCTCTGATGAATTACTCCAGCACTTTGTGCTTTGCTCGAGATAACAACATCTGCAGTTCCTCATGTCTGCCTTTTAAAAAGTACCTGGATGTACACTTGCCACGTTGTAACTTGCAAGGCCAAGGATCATGAAGTGGGATTTGAGTGAATAATTCCATAATTTAATAAATATTTTGCGAGAGAGAATGGGCTAAATGATTTTGTGGCTAATTGCCATAAATTTCTATGATTTTATTCCAGATGCCATGATATTACCAAGCAATTATCTTGCGTGAACTGTTGTATTTAGTTTTAGAGCTACAGCATGGAGATGGGCCCTTCGGCCCACCGGGTCCATGCTGCCCACCCGTTCACACTATGCTACCACTCATTCTCATCTACTCCCTACACATTATGGGCAATTTTTACAGAAGCCAATTGACCTACAAACCCGCATGTCTTTGGGATGTGGGAAGAAGCCGGAGCGCCCGGAGAAAACCCACGCAGTCACAGGGAGAATGGGGCTGGAAACTGTACACAAGACAGCAGCCGAGGTCTGGATTGAACCTGGGTCACCAGCTTTTTCACCCAGAGAGTGGCAAATACCTGAAATGCACTGGCTTAGAACTGGTTAAAGTGGAGTCGGCGTGGGCATGGTGAACTAAAGGGCCTGTTGCAACATAAATTGTCACTGGTGTGTGTGTAGGGAGTGGGTGAGAATGTGGAAAAAGATAGAACTAATGTGAACGGGTGATCAATGGATGGCATGGACTTGGTGGGCTGAAGAGTCTGTTTGCATCTTGTATCTCTAAGCTAAACTAAACTAAACTTAACTATACTAAAATCCCTCTTCTTCTTGCATATGGCGTGCAGAGCCTAAAGTTGGAGGACAACTTGTTCTATTTGATCTTATTTGATTGTGCACGCCGGGTTGATTGCATTCGTCGAAACGGGACGGACCACGTGAAGGTTGCAATCTCCCACCCCGTTAAACTAAACTGAAACTGAAACAAATTAAAAGACTTAAAAACACCAGAAAACGATTTAAGACAATTTAACACATTTATGTTAACACAATTGATTCAAAAACTGTATATCGCCAAAAGCATACGTTCCTCCCTCAGAACCACTCCTCTCCATTGAGAAGGTGTCGGAGGTTATGGGGAGAAGGCAGGAGAAAGGGGTTAGATAGATCGGCCATGATGGAATGGCAGAGTAGACTTGATGGGCCGAATGGCCTAATTCTACTCCTATCACTTACTGTATGACCTGATGACTATACACACAATTCCTGTGCCGAGTCTAACACAATAGCAGGCAGATCACGGTGCAGACTGGCATTCCCCTGATGGTTTTCATGAGAGGTCCAACCCCAGAAGAGCGTTAAGATGTTGGTGATGAAGGCTTCTGAATAGGTTTGGGTCTTCTATGTTGCCGCTCCCAATCTCCCTGATAGTTACAGAGAATGATGACGGCGTGGAAGTTGCTCTTAATTCCGTCAGAAGCTGCCTCCAGAGGAGGCCAAAAGGTAATCTAGTTACAACGTTTCCGCACAGTTGTACCCACTTGTGAAGTCTTAATAGCAATTTTTAAATGTAATTAATTGGAAAATATATTAGAGTGCATTGATGCACACAACAGTTTTATTAAGTAGGTATTTAATAACATGTCATTAGTGTAAATGAGAGAATGCGTTCAACCCTATCTAAACTTTGGATCCTAGCTCACCTTGTCACTTCGCGCGGTCTACATTTGTATAAACAACCAAGTCATCTGGCAACAGGCACCTTGACGGGGGTATAAGTGCAGGTAGAGGGACACTGGCCTCCAACAAGCTTGCTGTTTGTTTAATAAACAAGATTCACAAGGGCTGTGATCCGTTATCTTTGATGAAGAAGCAGCGACTGGAAAGGGATAAGGGAAACATTATTAAATAAAGAATTATGGCGAGAATCCACCTACAACAGCCTGTGAGATAATGAAGTATGGTAATGCAAATGGTATGTTAGCATTCACAGCAAAAGGATTTGAGTATAGGAGCAGGGAGGTTCGACTGCTTCCCAGGGAGGTTGTACAGGGTCTTGGTGAGACCACACCTGGAGTATTGCGTACAGTTTTGGTCTCCTAATCTGAGGAAAGACATTCTTGCCATAGAGGGAGTACAGAGAAGGTTCACCAGACTGATTCCCGGGATGTCAGGATTTTCATATGAAGAAAGACTGGATAGACTCTGCTTGTGCTCACTAGAATTTAAAGATTGAGGGGGGATCTTATAGAAACTTACAAAATTCTTAAGGGGTTGGACAGGCTAGATGCAGGAAGATTGTTCCCGATGTTGGGGAAATCCAGAACAAGGGGTCACAATTTAAGGATAAGGGGGAAGTCTTTTAGGACCGAGATAAGAAAAACATTTTTCACACAGAGAGTGGTGAGTCTCTGGAATTCTCTGCCACAGAAGGAAGTTGAGGCCAGTTCATTGGCTATATTTAAGAGGGAGTTAGATGTGGCCCTTGTGGCTAGAGGGATCAGGGGGTATGGAGAAAAGGCAGGTACGACATACTGAGTTGGATGATCAGCCATGATAATATTGAATGGCGGTGCAGGCTGAATAGACTACTCCTGATCCTATTTTCTATGTTCTACATTTCTATGTTACCCTTACCGGAGGCATTGGGTGGTGGTTTGAAATTTGGGAGGCTCTCTCATTTGATGGTTGGACAGACTAGAGCATCAGGTATTCCAGGCACTACTATAAACAAAGGCTGCACTATCATCCAGCATCTATGTTACTATCTTGCTATGCAAATAGTAGATGAGTGTTTGAAGGCACCGTGCCTGTAATTGCTGGAGTTTAGAAGGATAAAGGGGAACAACATTGAAATCTACCGAATAGTGAAAGGCCTGGATAGAGTGGAAGTGGAGAGGATGTTTCCACCAGTTGGAGAGTCTCGGACCAGAGGCCACAGCCTCAGAATTAAAGGACATATCTTTACGAATGAGATGAGAAGAAATTTCTTCAGTCAGAGGGTGGAGAATCTGTGGAATTCGTTGCTACAGATGGCTGTGGAGGCCAAGTCAATGGATATTTTTTAAGGTGGAGATTGACAGATTTTTGATTCGTACGGTTGTCGAGGGGTCATGGGGAGAAGGCAGGAGAATGCTGTTGAGAGGGAAATAGCTCAGCCATGATTGAATGGCGGAGTAGACTTGATGGGCCGAATAGCCTTATTCTGCTCCTCGGACTTATGAACTCATGAACTTATGAACTTAGATGATGTAAGTCAAATAGAACATAGAACATAGAACATAGAAAAAGTACAATACAGGAACAGGTCCTTCAGCCCACAATGTCTGTACTGAAGAAGATGCCATCTCATCTGCCTCTTCATGACCCCATATGCCTCCATCCCCTGCACATCCATGTGGTGCATCGGAAAGTTCTCAAATTCCACTATTGTAATGGTCCACAAGTTCAATCATCTTGAGGTGGTTAATTTTCATTTTCAGAGTTCCCACTGCAGAGCTTTGTGCCTTTACTAGTCCTCGCCGGCCAGCGACCACCTTGTACACGGACCTTCACACACCAGAGACAATTTTTACAACTTACCGAAGCAAATTAAACGCCAAACCTGTGCATCTTTGAAGCGTGGGAGGAAACCGGAGCAGCCGGACAAAACCCACATTGTCACAGACAGTGCAGACTCTGTGCAGACAGCACCGGTCGTCAGGATCAAACCCAGGTCTCTGGCACTGTAAGGCAGTAACTCTACCGTTGCATCACCGTGCCACCCCCACAAGATTATCATCGTCATCATCATCATCGTTGAAAACATCAACGGGCACGGTGCCTTAGAATGCTATGTACGACAGTGATCGCAACTTCTACTGAAGACTGGATGGCCGTTGGCTCGCTAGGAGCTCATCCGCCCTTTGACAGATCTTGTTTTTGGTCCTGCTGGGGGTCCACAGCCCCCTCTTCACCTGGCAAACCAGGTGGGGGAGACGGTTTAGTCAATAGACAATAGGCGCAGGAGTAGGCCATTCGGCCCTTCGAGCCAGCACCGCCATTCAATGTGATCATGCCTGACCATCCCCAATCAATACCCCGTTCCTGCCTTCTCCGCATATCCCCTGACTCTACTATCTTTAAGAGCCCTATCTAGCTCTCCGACTATCAGACCATGAAGCAGGTAGCACGAAATTACTTGCTACCCATGGTGAGGGGGGGAGGGGCGGTACTCTCCCCCGATTAACTTTTGGATAAAATACATTCATTAGGGATTTCATTACAATGCCCCCAGCCATCCCTTGGAAACTGATGTAGAACGCATTACTTAAAAGTGTAGATATTGACAAGATGTTAAAGCCACTTTAAGCTGCAGACCAGAAATAACCCATGATAGAGATGTCTAGCTAATCATTAACACCATCATTTGAAGGATTCAAGTAGTGACCACACGCCAACAAGTGTCTCCTCCTATTGACACCATGAGGTTTAACTCAGTATTTGGACCACTGAATGGGGTTTTGGTTTGATGGCAGCAACTGGGACCATCCGATCCCTCTGCACCAAAAAACTTTGAAATGAATGAGAACCAAACCTCTTGAGAGCAGCTGAACAGCTACCACAATCATTCAGCCCCGCTGAGATCAGAAAGACACAAGGGTGGCATGGTGGCGCAGCGGTACAGTTGATGCCCTACGGCGCCAGAGACCCGGGTTTCGATCTTGACCTCAGGTGCTTGTCTGTACGGAGTTTGTCCGTTCTCCCTGTGGGTTTTCTCCGGGATCTCCGGCCTCCTCCCACACTCCAAACACGTACAGGTTTGTAGGCTCATTGGCTTTGGTAAGTTGTAAAATTGTCCCTTGTGTGTAGGATAGTGTTAGTGTACGGGGATCGCTGGTCGGCGCGGGCTCAGTGGGCTGGAGGACCTGTTTCCGCGCTGCATCTCTAAAACGAAAAGAACTAAAACTAAAACATTGTTTGCTGTTATAGCATCCAGTGAGTAAGACCTACAGCCAGAAACATAATCGTTCCCTATTGTCTGATACCATATCTAAAGCTCCCGCGGAGTAAATAATTCTCCTTCTTAAAAGGCCTGAAACTTAAATACATTACTGATAAATTCTGAGCCATAGGTATTATGTACAGCATTTCACTGAGGCCCAGTCTCAAGTGAATAATTTGGCATTATTCTGCAACTGGAGCGCCAATTATCAAGAGGGGGGTTAGTTAGCACAGTTTTGAGTAATCCTTCTCTTGATATTAGGTACTGTAGTTACATAGTTACAGCAAGTGATGGAACGACAAGGTACTGTAATTACCTTCATCGCCCAGTTATAAATGAGCCAACTTGCTTCTTTGGGATATCAAGTCCTCTCCGCCAATTTATTTGATCAGATCTACTGTATTCGGCTGGGGAAACATCTTTTAGACGGTTCTTTGCTCATAGGATGCTCGCACAGATATTACTCAGGATCATAAAATTTTAATGCCAAACAAAATGGCCACCAAGACAACAATTTTAAATTGAAAAATGTTGATCATATTGTAGCCTAAAGAAATGGGGTTTTATTGATATAGACGGGAGACTTTAAGTTAATACAAAGATTCATTTCATCTTTTCACGGGCACAATGGAAGCTGATTGGTATCTCCAAGGGTTGCTTCTGGCACTTTACGACCAGAGCTAACTGCCTTAATGTCGGGACGACAGGGATGTCTGGGGTTATGGGGAGAAGGCAGGAGAATGGGGTTGAGAGGGAGAGATAGATCAGCCATGATTGAATGGCGGAGGAGACACGATGGGCCAAATGGTCTAATTCTGTTCCTATCACTTATGAACGTATGAACTAATTCTGCTCCTCTCTCTCATAATCTTACCAACTCTGTGCTGATTCTTACAGCATTCCCATTCCTCTTCTTATTCCTCCACTATTCTCTCTCATATAAGCTTCATCTCTCCCTATTCTCCTGCACATTCCTGCACTCGAGGAATGATTTACAGTGGCCAATACAGTGAGCGTCACAGTGGCGCAGTAGTAGTGTTGATGGGCCAAATGCCCTACTTCTGCTCTTATAATTTGTGAACTTATGGCATGTCAAATAGTTCTGAATGGCTGGGCAGTTTTCAAAGATCATGGAGCAAATATCAATACAATGTCCCCATGAAACTTCATAACATTCAATCTTCAGAGAAGAAATTGGCATTAGGCTTCCTAAAGGATATGTACATGGTTGATGTATGTGGTAGGTGTATAGAACAAGCTACCAGAGGAGGTAGTTGAGGCAGGGTCTATTGCCACGTTTAAGAAACAGTTAGACAGGTACATGGTTTGGAGGGATATGGGCCAAACGCTGGCAGGTGGGACAAGTGTAGCTTGTGTAGCTTGGGACACAGGTGGGACAAGTGTAGCTTGGGACACATTGGCCGGTGTGGGCAAGTTGGGCCGAAGGGCCTGTTTCCACGCAGTATCACTCCATGACTATGACATAAGGCTTGGTCAGAGAGCTAGATTTTAAGTAGATAAAGCAGATAAAGTAGTAAGATTGTTAAGGGCTTGGACACGCATGATGCAGGAAACATGTTCCCGATGTTGGGGGAGTCCAGAACCAGGGGCCACAGTTTAAGAATAAGGAGTAAGCCATTTAGAACGGAGATGAGGAAACACTTTTTCTCACAGAGAGTTGTGAGTCTGTGGAATTCTCTGCCTCAGAGGGTGGTGGAGGCGGGTTCTTTGGATGCTTTCAAGAGAGAGCTAGATAGGGCTCTTAAAGATAGCGGAGTCAGGGGATATGGGGAGAAGGCAGGAACGGGGTACTGATTGGGGATGATCAGCCATGATCACATTGAATGGCGGTGCTGGCTCGAAGGGCCGAATGGCCTACTCCTGCATCTATTGTCTATTGTCTAAATCATACTTATTTTGGTGAAAAAGGTTTTAAACATCAGATAAAGATTTTGTTAAAATGTTGATGTCATCTCCACTTACTGCATAGAACACTGCTATCATCAACTCAAAGTCTTGCATCTCCAATACAGAGATGAAGGCTTGAGGTCTAAACAATACAAACAATGCCAAGAGTTCATTTCAATTAGCATGAGTTATTGTTTTGAATTTTTCCCTTTCAATTTTTCGGGACTTGTTCGGCCTGATTAGAGTGGTTATGGAGAGGATGTTTCCACTAGTGGGAGAGTCTAGGACCATAAAGCACAGCCTCGGAATAGAAGGATGAACCACTGGAAAGAGATGAGAAGGGATATCTCTAGTCAGAGGATGGTGAATCTGTGGAATCCATTGCCCAGGGACGGCTGTCGAGGCCACGTCAATGGATATTTTAAAGGCGGGGATTGACATTGACAGATTCTTGATTAGTACGGGTGTCAAGGGTTATGGGGAGAAGGCAGGAGAATGGGGTTGAGAGGGAAAGATAGATCAGCCATGGTTGAATGGCAGAGTAGATTTGATGGGCCGAATGGCCTTAACCCTGCTGATATGACTTATGAACTTATGAAAACTAATGGGCTGTATTGCCCTGAATGATTCCTTTTTCTAGCACTAATAAAATGCAAAGAATGTGCGGCACGGTGACGCAGCGGTAGAGTTGCTGCCTCGCAGCGGCAGAGACCCGGGTTCGATCCTGACTATGGGTGCTGTCTGTATGGTTTTCTCTGGGATTTCCAGTTTCCTCCCACACTCCGTAGAAGTACAGGTTTGTAGGCAAATTGGCTTGGTAAAAATTATAAACTGTCCCGAGCGTGTGTGGGATTGTGCCAGTGTGCAGGGCTCGCTGGTCGGCGCGGACTCGGTGGGCCGAAGGGCCTATTTCTGTGCTGTATCTCTGAACTAAGCTAAACTAAACCTTTGTGGTATGTTTTGTCTCTATCGCAAGTGAATGTTAAAAATGTCGCCCCCTTTAATAATTCATACTTTCCGGGGGGGGAAAGGGTGATGATGGGGACTGCATTTTGCGACCATTATAAGTGAACTATATTCATTTCAAAAAGAATCAGTCCACAACCCTAAACCTGCCAGCAGTCCCCACCCACCCACCCACCCACCCACAATATTCTTATTTCATGTGTCAAAGGAAATTTCTCCTCACTGCTGTTATGTTAACTTATTGCCAATGTGGCAAGAACCTTCCATGACTACTTAACGCTGTGATTCATCATGGTAGTCCTTGTGGTCTGCTCCATTATTAGCCAGGCAACAAGGAGTCTGCTGGTGAAACTCAACCAAACTCACTTATCCTCGGTAGTCCTCTGCGGAGACAAAGTGCTGGTCGAGAACCTGCGTCCGGTCTAGATGCCGTGTCGCTACCTGAAACGTCGATCATCCCTTTGCCCGCGCATACGCTGCCTGACTCGTCGTCAGATGTTCGACTCCTCATGGATGCTCAGCCATGATCATATTGAATGGTGGCGCTGGCTCGAAGGGCCGAATGGCCTGCACCTGCACCTATTTTCTATGTTGTTCCTCCATCAGCTTACTTTTGTTGCTCCAGATTCCAGCGTTGAGGCCGCATTTTGAGTATAGTGTTCAGTTTCGGACACCGTGTTGCAGGAAAGATGTTGCCAAGCTGGAGAGGGTGCGGAGAAGATTTACGAGGATGTTGCCAGGACTCGAGGGCCTGAGCTGTAGGGGGAGGTTGATCAGGCTGGGACTCTATTCCTTGGAGCGCAGGAGGATGAAGGGTGATCTTAAAGAGGTGGACAAAATCATGAGAGGAATAGATCGGACTGACGCAAAGAGTCTGTTGCCCAGAGTAGGGGATTCAAAAACCAGAGGACATAAGATTGGAGGTGAGGGGAGAAAGATTTAATAGGAACCTTAGGGGTAACTATTTCACACAAAGGGTGGTGGCTGTATGGAACGAGCTGCCGGAGGAGGTAGTTGAGGCAGGGACTGTCACAACGTTTAAGAAACATTTAAACAGGTACTTGCGAGGACAGAATTTTGGAGAGATATGGACCAAACGCAAGCAGGTGAGACTAGTGTAGAATGGACACGTTGGCAGGTTTAGGCAAGTTGGGCCGAAGGGCCAGTTTCCACGCGGTCAGGCTTTATGACTCTTAACTCTATCTGCAGTCTCCAAGATATTGTGCGATTCACCTCTATTCATTGTGGACACGGAACTTTGCCTATGGAACTAGGGTGTTGCAACGCTGAGAACTATATTCTGCACTCTGTATCTTCCCGTTTGCTTTATCTATTGTACTTGAGTTCGACTGGATTATATTTTTGTACGGTATATTTGACCTGTTTGGTGAACATACAAAACAAAGCTTTTCACTGTACCTCGGTACATGTGATCATAATATCCCTCAACCTTAATTACTCTGCATCTACCCTTTTGCTCTACCGATCGTACTTGCGTTTGACTTGATGTTTAAGAAGGAACTGCAGATGCTGGAAAAATCGTAAGTAGACAAAAATTGCTGGAGAAACTCAGCTGGTGAGGCAGCATCTATGGAGAAAAGGAGTAGGCGACGTTTCGGGTCGAGACCCTTCTTCAGACTGATGTGGGGAGGGGAAGAAAGGAAGAGGCGGAGACAGTAGGCTTGTGGGGGAGCTGGGAATGGGAGGGGAAGGAGGGAGAAAGCAAGGACTACCTGAAATTAGAGAAGTCAATGTTCATACTGCTGGGGTGTAACCTACCCATTGCCTTTTTACATGGCATTGTCTAATCGGATTGGATAGTATGGAAAATAAAGCTGATCACTGTATGTGGCAATAATGAACCATTACTAGGATCTTCACTAGCCATTATAGTTTCACGAGAGAGCTAGATAGGGTTCTTAAAGATAGCAGAGTCAGGAGATATGTGGAGAAGGCAGGAACGGGGTACTGATTGTGGATGGTCAGCCATGATCACGTTGAATGGCGGTGCTGGCTCGAAGGGCCAAATGGCCTACTCCTGCACCTATTGTCTATTGTCTATTGTCTAATGTAGGGCAACTGTTATTTCTGTGCCGTGTAAAATCTCATAGTTACATCTTAGTTTCATTAGTTTGCAAAATGTGTTTGGAACTATTTAACTCAGTAAGTACAAGCGTTTGGATTTGTTTCTAATGGTGCTCAATGGTTGTCCACCTAAAGTGTCTGGCAAAAATGCTGGAGTAAAGCGCCTGTCCTACCAGCATGCAACTATGCGATTAGTGCGACCTAACGTGGTCGCTTGAGCCATCCGGCGTCGCGAGGCTGGTCCCACTTCGATCGCTGGAGCCGTGCGGAATTGTGCGGAGTTCGTCCCGAGTTCGTCCCGACACCGCGCGGGGCTCCGAAAAACTGACTATGTCCAAAAATTCCGCGCGGCAACGGCTTGTCAGCTCGCAGTCGCCTCGTCGCATTACACACCGCCCCGACATCGTGCCTCCGTGACCCTATCTGTAGGTGCCTCCGTGACCCTCTATGTGTGTGGCTCCGTGGCCCTCTGTGTGTGTGTGCCTCTGTGCCCCTCTCTGTGTGCCCCTCTATGTCCTGGTGAGGGGCACAGGACTTCGCTCCAAGTTCGCCTCACTTTGCGCCGCGTTGCGCTACTCACCCGACCTCCGCGCAGCCCCTACTGCCGGTTTGGCTGCGCTTGCCGCATCCAGGCGCATACAGGGGATCACCCTACCTCCGCGCAGCCCCCGCTTCTAGTTTGATCGCGTTCATAGAAACATAGAAACATAGAAATTAGGTGCAGGAGTAGGCCATTCGGCCCTTCGAGCCTGCACAGCCATTCAATATGATCATGGCTGATCATCCAACTCAGTATCCCGTACCTGCCTTCTCATCATACCCTCTGATCCCCTTAGCCACAAGGGCCACATCTAACTCCCTCTTAAATATAGCCAATGAACTGGCCTCAACTACCCTCTGTGGCAGAGAGTTCCAGAGACCCACCACTCTCTGTGTGAAAAAAATCCTTCTCATCTCGGTCCTAAAGGATTCTTAAGCTGTGACCCCTTGTCCTGGACCTCCCCAACATCGGGAACAATCTTCCTGCATCTAGCCTGTCCAACCCCTTAAGAATCTTGTAAGTTTCTATAAGATCCCCTCTCAATCTCCTAAATTCTAGAGAGTATAAACCGAGTCTATGCAGTCTTTGTTCATAAGACAGTCCTGACATCCCAGGAATCAGTCTGGTGAACCTTCGCTGCACGCCCTCTATGGCAATAATGTCCTTCCTCAGATTTGGAGACCAGAACTGTACGCAATACTCCAGGTATGGCCTCACCAAGACCCTATACAACTGAAGTAGAACCTCCCTGCTCCTATACTCAAATCCTTTTGCTATGAAAGCTAACATACCATTGGCTTTCTTCACTGCCTGCTGTACCTGTATGCCTACTTTCAATGACTGGTGTACCATGACACCCAGGTCACGCTGCATCTCCTCTTTTCCTAATCGGCCACCTTTTAGATAGTAGTCGGTTTTCCTATTTTTGCCACCAAAGTGGATAACCTCACATTTATCCACATTATCTGCCAAACATTTGCCCACTCACCCAGCCTATCCAAGTCACCTTGCATTCTCCTAGCATCCTCCTCACAGCTAACACTGCCCCCCAGCTTAGTGTCATCCGCAAACTTGGAGTTATTGCCTTCAATTCCCTCATCCAGATCATTTATGTATATTGTAAATAGCTGGGGTCCCAGCACTGAGCCTTGCGGTACCCCACTAGTCACTGCCTGCCATTGTGAAAATGGCCCGTTTACTCCTACTCTTTGCTTCCTGTTTGCCAGCCAGTTCTCTATCCACATCAATACTGAACCCCCAATGCCATATGCTTTAAGTTTATATACTAATCGCTTATGTGGGACCTCGTCGAAAGCCTTCTGGAAGTCCAGATACACCACATCCACTGGTTCTCCCCCATCCATGCTACTAGTTACATCCTCGAAAAATTCCACAAGATTCGTCAGACATGATTTACCTTTCGTAAATCCATGCTGACTTTGTACAATGATTTCACCACTTTCCAAATGTGCTGCTATCCCATCTTTAATAACTGACTCTAGCAGTTTCCCCACTACTGATGTTAGACTAACTGGTCTGTAATTCCCCGTTTTCTCTCTCCCCCCCTTCTTAAAAAGAGGGGTTACGTTTGCTGCCCGCCAATCCTCAGGAACTACTCCAGAATCTAAAGAGTTTTGAAAGATTATCACTAATGCATCCACTATTTCCGGAGCTACTTCCTTAAGTACTCTGGGATGCAGCCTATCTGGCCCTGGGGATTTATCGGCCTTTAATCCATTCAATTTACCCAAATTCCCGACTAACCTGGATTTCACTCAAGTACTCCTTTGACCTGCGGTCCCCTGCTATTTCCGGCAGATTATTTATGTCTTCCTTAGTGAAGACGGAACCAAAGTAGTTATTCAATTGGTCCGCCATATCCTTGTTCCCCATGATCAACTCACCTGTTTCTGACTGCAAGGGACCTACATTTGTTTTAACTAATCTATTTCTCTTCACATATCTATAAAAACTTTTGCAGTCAGTTTTTATGTTCCCTGCCAGTTTTCTTTCATAATCTATTTTTCCTTTCCTAATCAAGCCCTTTGTCCTTCTCTGCTGGTCTCTGAATTTCTCCCAGTCCTCTGGTATGCTGCTTTTTCTGGCTACTTTGTACGCATCATCCTTTGCTTTGATACTATCCCTGATTTCCCTTGTTATCCACAGATGCACTACCTTCCCTGATCTATTCTTTTGCCAAATTTGGATGCACAATTTTTGTAGTTCATCCATGCAGTCTTTAAATGTCTTCCATTGCGTATCCACCGTCAACCCTTTTAGAATTGATTGCCAGTCAATCTTGGCCAATTCACGTCTAATACCCTCAAAGTTACCTTTCCTTAAGTTCATCGCATAGAGTTGCATGCTTGTAGGACAGGCCCTTAACTGAGAGGGTCAGGCAACATCTCTGGAGAAAAGGAATGGGTGACATTTCAGATCGGAACCCTTCTTCATACTCAAGGATTCAAGGATAGAATGGGGGGAGGGGAGGCTGTGGGTGAGAAACTGGTGGTGAGAAAACTCCAGAAGTGCATGGTTCCATTAAGGTCGAGTCACAGGTGGATAACGTGGTCAAAAAGGCTTTTGGCACTTTGGTCTTCATCAGTCAGAGCATTGAGTATAGAAGTTGGGAGGCCATGTTGCAGTTGTATAAGACGTCGGTGAGACCACATTTAGAGTATTGTGTTCAGTTCTGGGCACCATGTTGTAGGAAAAATATTGTCAAGCTTGAAAGGGTTCAGAAAATATTTACGAGGATGTTCCCAGGACTAGAGGGTGAGAGGTTGAGTAGGCTGGGTCTCTATTCCATGGAGCATAGGAGGAGGGGTGATCTTATAGAGGTATACACAATCATGAGAGGAATAGATCGGGTAGTCTTTTACCCAGAGTAGGGAAATCGAGGACCAGAGGACATAGGTTCAAGGTGAAGGGGAAAAGATTTAATGGGAATCCATGGGATAACTTTTTCACACAAATGGTGGTGGGGGTATGGAACAAACTGCCAGAGGAGGTAGTTGAGGCTGGGACTATCCCATTGTTTAAGAAACAGTTGGACAGGTACATGGACAGGAGAGGTTTGGAGGGATATGGACCAAGCGCAGGGATGTGGGACTAGTGTAGCTGGGACATGTTGGCCGGTGTGGGCGAGTTGGGCCGAAGGGCCTGTTTCCACACTGTATCACTATGACTCTATGACAAATCAGGGCCAAATCAGGAGGAGACATCTGCCCATGATCGTCCACCTTGTGGGGAGCTTAGAGTCTGGGTTTGGAGGAAACCAGAATGTAATGGTATGTTTCAGAGGCTGGAAAATAGTCTGTGGGTGGACACAGAAAGCTGGAGTAACTCAGCGGGTCAGACAGCATCTCTTTGCCTGCCCCGTTGAGTTACTCCAGCTTTTTGTCGCTATCTTTGGTTTAAACCAGCATCTGCAGTTCCTTCTTACACAAACCATCTTTGGGATGAGTGACCTGATGGTTTCCAGCAGTTCAGTTTAGTTTAGAGGTACAGCATGGAGGCAGACTCTCAAGCCTGCCTGTGTTCATTCATGCTGACCACTGATCACCCCTTCACACTGGTTCTGTGGCGTTCCCACTCTCTCATCCACTCTCTGCACATTAGGGGGCTGTCGCAGAGGCAAACCAACCCACAGACAGACCTGCGCGCACGTCTCTGTGATGCGGGAGGAAAGCTGAGCGCCTGGAGGTAACCCGCGTGGTCGCAGGGGAGAGCGTGCAAACTACACGCAGGCAGCACCCGAGGTCAGGATCGAACCAGGGTGCCTGGCGTCGTGAGGCGGCAGCTCTACAACGCCTACCAACTGTGTCACCAAGTGGCCAAAGGAAATGAAACGCGTTTTTCCTCCCACGTCCCAGAGACGGGTGCAGGTTTGTGGGTAAATCTGCCTCTGTAATTGAACAAGTAGTTGAGTCCAGTTCATTGGCTATATTTAAGAGGGAGTCAGATGTGGCCCTTGTGGCTCAAGGGATCAGGGGGTATGGAGAGAAGGCAGGTACAGGATATTGAATTGGATGATCAGCCATGATCATATTGAATGGCGGTGCAGGCTCGAAGGGCCGAATGGCCTACTCCTGCACCTATTCTCTATGTTTCTATGTTAACAATTATTGATGACGTTGAGTGGCTCTACAGTTTAGCAGAGCTGCTGCCTCGCAGCTGGACTGATTCAGGTCCAATCCCAACCTCTGGCGCTGTCTGTGCGGAGTTTGCACGTTCTCCCTGTGACAGTGTGGGTTTCCTTTGTGTGTTCTGATTTTGTTCCGTGTCCTAAAGGCATACTGGGAGGTTAATTGGCCACTGTAACTGCGTGGTGCAGATTGGTGGTGGGAATGTGCGGTGAGTGGGATATGGCTGGAGAATTAGTGGGGGGGGGGGGGGGGGAATGTGATTACTCTTGTGAGCTGAATTTGACTCGGTGGGCTGAATGGTCTAATATATCTCTCAAAGTGGGACGCAAAGCGCTGGAGTAACTCGGCGAGTCAGGCAGCATCTCCGAACCCGAAACGTCGCCTATTCTGGACTTCCCCAACATCGGGAACAAAAAAAAAAATCCAGGACAAGGGGTTACAGATTAAGGATCAGGGGGAAATCCTTTAGGACCGAGATGAGAAGGAATTTTTTCACACAGAGAGTGGTGGGTCTCTGGAACTCTCTGCCACAGAGGGTAGTTGAGGCCAGTTCATTGGCTATATTTAAGAGGGAGTTAGATGCGGCCCTTGTGGCTAAGGGGATCAGAGGGTATGGAGAGAAGGCAGGTACGGGATACTGAGTTGGATGATCAGCCATGATCATATTGAATGGCGGTGCAGGCTCGAAGGGCCGAATGGCCTACTTCTGCACCTAATTTCTATGTTGCTATGTTTTCTATTCCTTCATCTCCAGAGATGCTGCCTGACCCGCTGAGTTACTCCAACGCTTTGTGTCTATCTTTGGTATAAACCAGCAGCTGCGGTTCCTTTTTATGACATTCTTTGTAAAGTGCGACTTGCCTGATCAGTCATCGCTCACAGACCCTTCAGTTAAAGCGGGAAACTGGGGACTGGCCAGAATGCTACATATTTGTCAGGTCGTCCAGTTCATCGACTGAGCAAGAGATGCAAAGCACCTCTTTACCCCCTTCAAAAAAAATCATGAGTCGGAATGCCCTTCCCATTGTTGCAGCACTTGAGTGAGTATCAGAACATCCTGGGGTCAATCACCCCCAAAATACCTGACGATCACCCCCTTTATCCCTTATCTATTCCCTTGTGTCTATACACTGTAAAATGGTAGATAGTAATCATGTGTTGTCTCTCTGCTGACTGGTTAGCACGCAACAAAATCCTTTTCACTGTACCTCGGTACACGTGACAATAATCTGAACTGAGCTGAGAACAGAACTTTAATCTTTTTTCTGGGACTCTGTGAAGATGTTACCTTCAGCACCCATGGAATCGCTGGGCATGTCCCACACCTTGGCAGGGTTCTGTCTGTAAACGCAGCCTCTCCCTAGCATTAAAGGTAGTGACCAGAGGATCTGGGGTGACGGAGGAACTGAAGGAAATCCACATTAGGCAGGAAATGGTGTTGGATAGACTGATGGGACTGAAGGCTGATAAATCCCCAGGGCCTGATGGTCTGCATCCCAGGGTACTTAAGGAAGTGGCTGTAGAAATCGTGGATGCATTAGTGATAATTTTCCAATGTTCTATAGACTCAGGATCAGTTCCTGTGGATTGGAGGGTAGCTAATGTTATCCCACTTTTTAAGAAAGGTGGGAGAGAGAAAAAAGGGAATTATCGATCTGTTAGCCTGACATCGGTGGTGGGGAAGATGCTGTAGTCAATTATAAAAGATGAGATAGCCGAACATTTGGATAGCATTAACAGGATCGGTCCGAGTCAGCATGGATTTACGAAGGGGAAATCATGCTTGCCTAATCTTCCGGAATTTTTTGAAATGTAACTAGGAAAATGGACAAGGGAGAGCCAGTGAATGTAGTGTACCTGGACTTTCAGAAAGCATTTGATAAGGTCCCACATAGGAGATTAGTGCGCAAAATTAGGGCACAAGGTATTGGGGGTAGAGTGCTGACATTGATAGAGAAGTGGTTGGCAGACAGGAAACAAAGAGTAGGGATTAACGGGTCCCTTTCAGAACGGCAGGCAGTGACTAGTGGGGTACCGCAAGGCTCGGTGCTGGGACCGCAGCTATTTACAATATACATCAATGATTTGGATGAAGGGATTCAAAGTAACATTATCAAATTTGCAGATGACACAAAGCGGGATGGCAGTGTGAACTGGGAGGAGGATGCTAAGAGAATGCAGGGTGACTTGGACAGGTTGGGGGAGTGGGCAGATGCATGGCAGATGAAGTTTAATGTGGATAAATGGGAGGTTATCCACTTTGGTAGCAAAAACAGGAATGCAGATTACTATCTAAATGGCGTCAAGTTGGGAAAAGGGGAAGTACAATGGGATCTGGGGTCCTTGTACACCAGTCTATGAAAGTAAGCATGCAGGTACAGCAGGCAGTGAAGAAAGTGAATGGCGTGTTGGACTTTATAGCAAGATGAATCGAATATAGGAGCAAAGAGGTCCTTCTGCAGTTGTACAGAGCCCTAGTGAGACCACACCTGGAGTATTGTGTGCAGTTTTGGTCCCCTAATTTGAGGAAGGACATTCTTGCTATTGAGGGAGTGCAGCGTAGGTTTACAAGGTTAATTCCAGGGATGGCGGGACTGTCATATGCTGAGAGAATGGAGCAGCTGGGCTTGTACACTCTGGAGTTTAGAAGGAAGAGAGGATATCTCATTGAAACATATAAGATTGTTAAGGGTTTGGACACGCTAGAGGCAGGAAACATGTTCCCGATGTTGGGGGGAGTCCTGAACCAGGGGCCACAGTTTAAGAATAAGGAGTAAGCCATTTAGAATGGAGACGCGGAAACATTCTTTCTCACAGGGAGTGGTGAGTCTGTGGAATTCTCTGCCTCAGAGGGCTGTGGAGGCAGGTTCTCTGGATGCTTTCAAGAGAGGCTCTTAAAAATAGCGGAGTCAGGGGATGTGGGGAGAAGGCAGGAACGGGGTATTGATTGGGGATGATCAGCCATGATCACATTGAATGGCGGTGCTGGCTCGAAGGGGCGAATGGCCTACTCCTGCACTTATTGTCTATTGTCTAAAAGGATCTCTTGTACTGAGGTTGGATTTATACCTTGTGCCTTGGTGACTCAAACGTCAGGGTTTTAGTGCATTCAGTCTATCTTCAGACTTGTACTGCCACTTTCACGATGATGTACTCTCAAAAGCACTCTACATTAATGCATGAGTCGCGGTGGCTATGGAGCCTGTGACAGCAAGGTCCCCTCCGAGCTGGCTGACTGCTTTGGAACTTTGCATCTTGCACTCTACAGTCGAAGGATAAGGGATATTCGCATCGTACTTTGGTTGCGTTGAACTGTGTCCACTTGTGTTCAGGGCCAGAGGATGTAGGTTTAAGGTGAAGGGGAAAAGATTCAAGAGGAATCTGAGCAGTAACTTTTTCCAAACAAAAGGGCGGTGGGTGTATGGAACGAGCTGCCAGAGGAGGTAGTTGAAGCTGGGACTATCCCAACGTTTAAGGAACAGTTACACAGGTAGGACAGGTTTGGAGGGACATGGACCAAACACGGGCAGGTGGGACTAGTGTAGCTGGGATAGGTTGGCTGGTGTGGCAAGTTGGGCCGAAGGGCCGGTTTCCACACTGTATCACTCTGTGACTCTAATTGCACCTGCCTGCCCCTGCCTATCGTAGCCACATATCCACATAAGATATAGGAGGAAATGTCCTTCATGGGTACACTTTGGACTGCACTGACTAATCTGATCTCTTGATCGCAACCCCAATTTCCTGCTTGATTCCCCCTAACTCACGATGTCCCTGCAGATCAGAAATCTATCTCAGCCTCCACAGCTTTCTGGCATGTAGGATTTAAAAAAATCATAACCTTTCCAGTAACACCAAAAAAAAAACTCCCTCTCATCTAATTGTTCATGGTAGGTCGCATAATCCTGAAATGCTTTCCCGTATCCGTTGTTCCCGGTGTGGGCTCCTATATATCGGTGGGAGCAAGCGCAGACTTTGCGATGGTTTCGCTGAACACTTATGCTTAGTCCGCCTTGGCCTACGCGATCCCCCAGTTGACAAACATTGTATCTCCCCTTCCCATTCCCACACGGACCTTTCTGTCCTGGGCCTCGTCCACTGTCAGAATGAGGCCACGCGCCAATGAGAGGAACAGCACCTCATATTTCGCTTTGGCCAGCCTACAACCCAGTGGCATGAACATTGATTTCTCTAATTTCAAGTTGTTTTTGCATTCCCTCCCCTCCCCTCTCTCTCCCCACCCTAATGGCCCTCTCAGTTCCACTGATCGCATCCTTGTGATTCTCTTGTTCTCACACCCAACAATGGGCCATTGTGGGCTTCACCCTTCCTGAGGTCATTTGTTGCCGGCCGTGATTTGTTCTGGCCTTTTCGCATTTTATTTCCAGTTTATACCACCCCTCCTCTACTTTCAGTCAGACCAAGGGTTCCGACCCAAAACGCCACCTATTCTCTTTCTCCAGAGATGCTGCCTGAGCTGCTAAGTTACTCCATCATTTTGTGTCTATCCCGCAGTTCTGGACTCCCAGGGAAAATGCCCATACACCATCAACACTGTGAAAACAGCCTCAGAAACTCACCGGATGTATCTGAACTCCAGCGAGTTTAGGCTAGTACTGAATACACCACCAAAGCCATTTAGGTGTGTAGTTTTTGTGGTATAAAATTGAAAGCAGCCTACTCTAAATTGTCTAGACTGAGAGGCAAATCGCACACGCTATGGGTTGGCGAGGAAGATCATTAAAATGCTTACAAAGCTCATCATTGTAAGCAAATGAAATTATCTGAGTCCAACGTATTAATGATTTCTGCAAGGATCCACAGAGAGAATTCAAGTGACCACTGGAAAACGTTCAATGAACTCAATTATTTGTTAATAATGAACAACAAAAAAAAAAAGAAAAAGCAGTGTGATATATGTTCCCTGCCAATGTCTGGTGGTTTCATGTTAGACCAATGAAAGATGGTTTGTCTTTAATACATCAAATTATCTGTGATTTCATCTTCCACATCATTGACTTACTCCCTTTTATGCAATAGAAAAAATAATTATTTTGCATGAATGGATCACAGTCACAGTTATTTCCAAGTAATTTTGCCTCATTCATAAAATTGGATTGAGTGCTTCCTCTTGGCTCTCTTGCAATCCAGTTTTGGATTCTAAAGAAGGGTCCCGACCCGAAACGTCGCCCATCCTTTGTTCTCCAGAGATGCTGCCTGTCTCGCTGAGCTACTCCAGCACTTTGCGCCTACCTTCGGTACGCACCAGCATCTGCAGTTCCTGTCCACACTGGAATCGGACCTTTGGCCCACAATGTCTGTGCCAAACACGATAGCAAGGTGAACTGATCGCATCTGCCTGAACATGATCCAAATCACCCCATTCTCTGCAGATGATTGTCCAAGGGAACGGAGGGTTTGTAGGTTAATTGGCTATTGTAAGTTGTCCCTAGATGTATTCAAGAGTTTGATATACCTTGGGTTAGATTAGTTTAGAGATACAGTGCGGAAACAGGCCCTACGGCCCACCGAGACCGCACCGACAAGCGATCCCTGCACATTAATACTATTTTACGTACACTAGGATCAATTTACACATACACTACGCCAATTAGTGTAATTAACCTACAAACCTGTACGTCTTTGGAGTGCGGGAGGAAACTGAAGATCTCGGAGAAAACCCACGCAGGTCACGGGGAGAACGTACAAACTCCATACAGACAAGCACCCGTAGTCGGGATCGAACCCGGGTCTCTGGCATAGTAAGCGCTGAAGAGCAGCAACTCTACCGCTGTGCCACCGTGCCCTTAGGGCTAATGGAATCAAGGGATATGGGGGGAAAGCAGGAACGGGGGTACTGATGATTTGCCATGATCATATTGAATGGCGGCACTGGCTCGAAGGGCCAAATGGCCTCACTCCTGCACCTAATTTTCTATGTTTCTAGTGTGTAGGAGGCCCCATCGCAAAAGCGTCCACGTCGCGGGGCTGGAAACTGGAAGTATCCCGAGCTAATTCTGCTACTACCATCATCTATTGCGACCAGTGATGACTTCCATGGATTGTCGCCGGAAGCTTGCGTCCTTTTCAGGACGGACGATGACAGCGAGGCCAACATTTGTAACATGATGGACACGAAAAGAAGAGAGTGTTTGGATAGTGCTAGTGCACGGGGTAATTGTCACTGTCCTGGGATGCGTGTGGTTGGGAGCTCTTGGGGAAACATGGTCTGACTCCCATTGTGCTGAATTGCTGGCTCTGTGCGTTATTCACACAATTCCACAAGCACCCATTTCCTCCTTCTCAATACCCTCGGACATCCTGACCACTGATTCATATGCCCCATAGACCCACCCAGATCTACCTTCCAAAGTACAATGATTGCCCCTTCCCTCACGCAGGGATCCACGGTAATGGCCTGACAGTGATGTTTCAATGGTACTTTATTGAACTTGGACAAGTGAAACGCTTGGTTTTGCATACAATCCAGAAAAAACATACAGCAGACCACACCTAGGCAGTACACAAGAGTCGTCACATTTCTGGTGCTGACAACAGGCAAACCAGGCCCGGTCTCCCTATGATCTTGGTGCCCCCCCCCCCCCCCCCCCCCCCCCCGGTCAGGCCCCCCTTCAATCTCAGAGGCCCCTCCCCCCCATCGTTCCCAGAACCAACCTCAATCCACCACAGTCATGGGTTCAATATCCTCTAAACACCAATCACAGGCTTGATAGGGCCCAAGGCCAACTTCCCCATTCATAAGATCATAGATCATAAATGATAGGAGCAGAATGAGAGCATTCGGCCCATCAAGTCCACTCCGCCATTCAATCATGGCTGATCTATCTTTCCCTCTCAACCCCATTCTCCTGCCTTCTCCCCATAGCCCCTGACAATCATACTCATCAAGAATCTATCCAGCTCTGCCTTAGAAATATCCACTGGCCTGGCCTCCACAGCCTTCTGTGGCAAAGAGTTCCACAGATTCGCCACCCTCTGATTTAATTCTAAACTAATTCCAGCCTTGATTGTACTTTTTGCAATGAACTGTTGATGCAAACAGTAGATAGCCTATCATGTTTCCACCATTCCCACACTGGAACTTGGAGGTAAACATCCTTGGATGCCACCTCTTCCAAATCCATCTCGTTCTCCCTTGGGAATTTAGGAATCAAACTGGTATACTATATGTGGTTGAGGTTTAGGGTGGCGATCTGGACTGAGTTGGGATCTAATGCAGTGAGCTTGGCCATTACTGCGCATGCAGGTTTGACAGAAGATGAAAGCACCAAAATCAGAATCGATTTAAGAACTGCCAAGTCCCGTCAGGGAGACTTTTTCTTTACCAAGCGGTGGCCTTCTCTGGGGCAAACCTCCATGATAAGTTTAGTTTAGTTCAGAGATACATTGCAGAAACAGGCCCTTTGGCCTGAGTCCACGCCGACCAGCGATCCCCGCACATTAACGCTACCCTACACACACGGGGGATAATTTACACATACACCAAGCCAATTCACCTACAAACCTGTACGTCTTTCTAGCGTGGGAGGAAACCGAAGATCTCGGGTAAAACCTGGGAGAACGTACAAACTCCGTGCAGACAGCACCCCTAATCGGGATCGAACCTGGATCTCCGGAGCTGCAAGCGCTGTAAGGCAGTCACTCTACTACCCCTGCGCCACCGTGCCGCCCTGAAGCAAACCTTTGCATTCGACCATGGATATGCTTAGAACCAAATACAGGAAGACACAAACAATTCAGAGCTGACAGAAACAGTTTATCCTGGCCTTTAAATGAAAAGCCACACCAGAGGGGAGACAACAGGGGAATGGGACATACTAGACCACTCTCCATTGACACTTACCCTACATATTGCTACTAATCAATGCTCTCCAGAACTTCCTCAGCGAGTCGGGAAGGTGTGCCTCCATTTTCTAGTGCAAGCAATTGGGAGCACCTGGTAGCCAAGCCACAGCAACTCCATAATCAGCTTCGAGGAAACAGTTTCATGGCCACAGTGCAATAACGGACACATTTTTTTAATGCCAAATACTGCCCTTGTCTACAGCAAAAGTGTGAGTGGCATCAAAGGAGGTGACAAAAGTAATAATTGAAGTTGACAAAGAATAAGAAGTTATGTAATGAGCTGATGAGATGAGCAATAGGCGTTGAAAACACTTCTTAGTGAGAATTACAAGCTTTACAACCATGAATTCTCAGGGCTTTTGGACAGCTTTTGTTATGGCTGGTCTTGGAGAAAAAATGTTCTTACATTGACCCTGCACCTTGGGTTAAAAAAAAACTAAAAAATAATTTAAAACTACCACGGTTTCAAGGTTGTATTTAGGTTCTAACATTTAGTCCTGAGATGGTTAGAGTTAGTAGAGTATGCAAACAGGCCCTTCAGCCCAGCTTGCCCATGCCGACCAAGGTGCCCTATCTACACTAGTCCCACTGGCCCCGTGTTTGGCCCACATCCCTCTAAACCTTTCCTATCCATGTACCTGTCCAAACCTTGCTGTGGATATTAATATGTGGGGCTGGGATTAAATAATCAGGGTAGCAGTGAAAACTATTGATCAACCTTAATAAATTTAGTCAAGGAGATACGATACTGATATTTTAAAAAATAGCCTCGATTATAGTGTTCACAAAACTACGGATTATTTAGACTTGAGACTTTATAGATACAGCGCAGAAACAGGCCCTTCAGCCTACCGAGTCCACGCCGACCAGCGATTACCCCGTACGCTAACACTATCCAGGGACAATTTTTATAACTTACAGAGGCCAATTAACCTACAAACCTGTACGTCTTTGGAACGTACAAACTCAGTACGGACAGCACCCGTAGTCGGGATCAAAGCCGGGTCTCTGGCACTCTTAAGGCAGCAACTCTACTGTTGCACCACTGTGCCGCCCTTAATTAGATCAAAGATTATTGTAGAAACTCTTCTCGTTAATTAACATCCCTTCAGGAAGGAAATTTTCTGCCGTTTACCAGGTCAGACCTAGTGCCTGCGTGCAGGCAGCTGTTAATTGCAGACCATTCAGTTGTATCATAACCTCAAGGTTAGAAGCCACTGTGGTTCCAAAAAGCCATCTCCCCATCACCTCCTCAAGAGCTATTGCGGATTGGATAATAAATGCTGACCTCGCCAGTAATGCCACATCCTGAAACAACCAGCAGATGCATTGATTCAATGTCGTTTTATTCTACTGAGGCAACACCTAGCAGGGTTCTAAATTAGATTAGTTTAGAGATGCGGGGTGGAAACAGGCCCTTCGGCCCACTGAGTCTGCGCTGACCAATGACCCACCTGCACACTAGTTCTATCAAAAGATGATTTACACTGCAAACCAATTAACCTACAAACCTGCACTTTTTTTATTTTGGAATGGGGGAGGAAACCGGAGCTGCTGAAGAAAACCCCAAGCGGCCACAGGGAGAAGGTGCGAACTCAGGAGAGGTAGCACATGGATCACACCCGGATCTCTGGCGCTATGAGGCAGCAACTCTACCACTGCGCCACTGTGCAGTGGTAGAGTTGTGTTAAAACTGTTTTTGAGAAAGACAGAAGCAAGTAAAAACTTACCACCCCTGCTTAGAGTACTGGCAATATGTTGCAGGCTGTTAGAAAATTTCAATGACAGCAAAAATTGATGAGAACAAGTGGCAGACTGTAACATTACTTGAACCTTGACATTATAACTTGCAGCGCACTATTGGGGATCTTTCATCACACAGGACAGTTTCAATAGTTTCAGCAGTTTCAATTGGGAAATGTTATTGTGTGCATTTTCGTTCTTCCGTGACCTTTTTGATGATGTAGGCATTTGGACGTCTTAATGCGAAAATCTTGTCTCAGTGTTGTTTTGTCATTTGAGACTGTCATTGAAGCTTAGTGGTTAGTAGCTACACTTGCTTATTTTTAATCAGATATAGTTCAGTCTCCATTATTGTGCTCATGACAAGAAGGTTAAGCCAAACAGTTAAGATAAAAGTACGCTTGATGGGCGTGCAATGCAGGAAGAGATTACAGGGAATAAATAACCTATGTTATTCGCTCTATATATATATATAATAATAATCTTCTAAAATACCCTACTTTGTGTACCTGAGGGATCACTACAACATAGTGCGGGTTTTCCTGTTACACCCAATTTTTAGACCAAGCAATCTCGGTTCAGACATGATTTCTACCTCTTTTCCTGCCATCTTCACCACCAATTCCCTTCCCTACTCGCTAAAAGGTCGAAACAGTATGACCTGCCTTTCTGCACCTTGTTCCACGCTGACTATGACCTCTCGTCATTTCCTTATCTCCACTCCACGCTTTCCTCTCTCCATCTCCAGGAGAAACAAAAAATGTTTTTGATTTAAATATGTTTCTGGTCAATTAAATTTTTGATGAATAGAAACAAGGAACTTGCAGAAACTGGTTTACACAAGAGAACGCAAAGTGCTGGAGTTACTCAGCGGGTCACCAAACATCTCTGGAGAACATGGGTAGGTGACATTTCCGGTACTAGGGACCCTTAAGGAAGGGTGCCGACTCGAAGCATCAGCGATTCGATTTCTCCAAAGATGTGGCCCGACACACTGAGTTACTCCACCATTTTGTCCTTGGATGTTTTAATGAGTCACAGTCATAGAATCATACCACATGGAAGCAGGCCTTTCAGTCCAACGCCCACACCGACTAACGTGCCCCATCTACATTAGTCCCACCTGCCTGCTTTTGGCCCATATCCTTCTAAACCTGTCCTATCCATGTACCCGTCTAATTGCTTCTTAAACGTTGCAATAGTCCCTGCTTCAACGACCTCGTTCCATACACCCACCACCCTCTGTGTGAAAAAGTTACCCCTCAGATCCCTATTAAACGTTTCCCAATATGGAAGAAGCCTGCCTCAGCCATTTACAAAAGATTACAAGGTGTTCCGTTCCTTGGTCATGTTTCTGTTAATCATCTCTTTGGGCATTACCCCACTATTCTGGCACCTTCCCTCGGCCAGTTCAAAACTGGGCATTGCTGCCACTGTCCATGTTGCCAGATATTTAATGGCTTCCAAGTTAAAGCACTTCTGTTGATTAAGCTTCCCTTCCAGGTAGAGCAATCCCCTTCCATGGGGTATCTGAAGACTTTATTCTGCTTTTCATCACATTACGTGACACCCAAATCTGTGTAATTATGGTAATATTAAATCCCTCATAACATTCTCAGATCGCTTTCCAATACAAAACCTACCCATGGGCAATAGAAATTGACAGGAAGGCAAAATACAGTAAAATCCATCCCCTTCTGTATCCTCTTGAAAAGGCTCAGCTGTTTTCTGTCATGCTCAGAATAGACTGAGGTTGGGGGGAAAATAGTGACGATCATTTTAATTCATTTTTTTTCCGGAAATAAAGGAATCATTACAATAAGTAGACACAGTCCTTTTTTTTATATAAATATAAGCAGTCAAGTTCTTTTATTAGAAAACCTTGGATAAACTGGTGCCAAGGGATATGAAGTAAAAACACAACAGTATTAACAAAAAAAAGGGACAGCTGTCTACCGAAAAATAAAGGAAAAACTAAAACGATTTTTGTTTTGTGAATGGAAAATGTACCACATCGAGTATTGTGCGTGCTTCAACCGAAGAATGAACTTTACTCAAAAGATACGAGTTGGGCTTGAAAAGGCTCTTTATTAAAAGATGGTTAAAATTAAAAATAAAAAAAAACACGGTCTACTGTCTAATCCCCAATGATAAGTCACATTATGCCTTTGACCAAGAACAGACAGATAACCTATAAAAAGCAAAACTGATCCTCACTGGCCCAGCCCACGGATGGGGGTGGGCTTTTTAGGTCTTTGCCAGGTGCCGCAGTGAATTTCTCAGAAGTTTCATTATCTTTTCTAGTGCTGTCTGGTATTTTTTTTTGTCTCACTCTGAATCGATTGCGCTCGACATGACCTGCCGTACCATCAGTTTGTACAGGTGCTAACTGGTAAGCATACACTGTTGAACTCATGATACGGAAATGGGGAAAAAATAGGCAGAAAGGTAGAAGTTTGAAGATTGTAAAGATAACTTCTGATTTATTTTTTTTCACTTGAAAATGGGACAAACATTTTGGATGAGTGTATGAGTGAAATGGTAGACACAAGCTGAAAACAGTGTGGCTTAGGAAAGGGCTTGATTTTGTACAGAAAAAACAGAACAATAAATATTTCACAAAGCCAAGCTGATGTGACCTCTGGTCAACACTTCAACATAAAAAAAAGGATAAAGTGCATCTGTTTTAAACAGTGCACAACACAAGCAATAATAAATAGTTCAAACCTGTAGTATAAGACCAAATCTCAAGTTACAATAAAAAGCTCTAAATACAGAAATAGAAAAAAAGCGAATAAAATATTTGCCTTGCCATTACAAATAGGTCCAACTCAAGTGGCATCGATATGCTTTGCATTTTAAGTACAACTCTTAAAATTACAACAGCACCATTAAAGTGTTTGGTCATGATAAAAAACAAGCTATGGACTGTACTTGACAGAGGCAGGATGAAACATAAGTTCTTGAACTTTGAATGTTTTAATCAGAGTTTTGTTTCTCTTAAATCTCCAAACAGGGAAGTTCATGGTGCTGTCAGGCTAGTGGTAAATGGCAGCGGGGGGGGGGGGGGGGGGGGGGGCTTAAGTCTTGCCCTGTGACGCACTATGGCATAAACTGTTAATGGCCTGAACATTAACCAGAGATGGGCAACGTCACATAATTAAATGGTACCATGTTAAAGGAGTGACCACTGATGCTCAAAGTGATATGATATCAAATGATCGCTGGACTGGGTGGGGGGGGGGGGGGGGGTTAATATCTGCACTAGAAAACAAGCCCAGTTTTTTTTTAAAACATGTTTGCCAAGTTCAGGGAAGCAGCTATTAAAGTTCTCTGCTGGAGGTCATTGTGCAATCACCATTGCTCAGTTCAAAGGTCCCTCAATTCCCAGGTAATGGCATCTGACACTTTCAACAGGTGCTTCCTTCTGCACCTGTAGTACACCCTCACCTAGCCAACGTTGAGAAATGACGACCTGGGTGAATAACAGAGGTCTGCCCTCTGTCTGTACACCCACATCCAGTGGTGTGTATTGCATATCTAGAGAGGGCCATATGTGGGAACAGGCGAATGAATTCTTGGTCACTGCCCAGATGAGTGCCTCCTTCCCTCTGTGTAGGCTGAGAGGGCAGTGCCTTGGAAAGGGTCTGTGACGCAAAGCCACATTCATTTACCTAACGTCCCGTCAGTGGCAGATCACAAGAGGCACTTGTCTTTCCTACATGCTCAGCTCACGCCCGGTCCCCAAATCCTTATAAGTGGACTTTGCTTGATGATGCAACAAGCAAACACTGCCACTTTATATTGAGAAATAAACCCCTTGGCATAGTAGAGGGGGATAACAGATATGAATCCATTTTTATCACTTCCAGTCCTCTCTTTTACTACAGTGCATGGGACATTGAAAGGTCTGACAATTATTGTATTTTTGCCACAGGTGAGTTGTGTGAAAATGGCACGGCGACTCTCTAAATAGGTCAGGTTCTCCAGCACCAGACTGACCTGGGAAAACATAGGTCAATGTACCAGAGAAGGCGGAAGAAGGCCTGTTAGTGGATGGAGAGGGAAGGCTCCACAGATGGTAACATTGGAACACTGTTTGCTGTTTGGCCAAGTGACAGAGTTGGCACCATTACCTGGGCTGTTCCAAGGCAATCAAGGTGTAGCTTGCAGACTAGGAGAATTCATTCTAGCCCCCGGGTTCGGAATGGCATTGACCCTTATCCCGTCTCGTTGAGCTGCCTGTACTGGATGGGGTCGTGCAGTGGGGAAGCAAGGGCATCCTTGAGAATAATGACCGTTTCCAGTAGCTTTAAAACTGGGGCGCGTGAGCATCCTTTCACCTCGTAAAATAAAATAAAATCATGCAACACCATCAACGGCTGACATAATCGACTCCGATTGGCAATAGTTGCAGAATAGCTGGTATGCACGGAAACCTCAACAGCTTTGTACCTTTTTATTTACAGAAAATGCAATAATTTGTCTAAGTAATAAACCTACTAAGAACTGGCCACTTAACGTCACTTAGCCTGTAAGTAACCGAAAATGCAAGGAGGTTGATAAATGCTGCTCACACCTTCAAATCGTGGAGGACTAACGTTTCAGAACTTGAAGTATTACTAATGTGCCAATTACGTGCTCAGAATGGTTCGTCTCCCTGTTTTTAGTGCAAATTTCAAAGTGTCAAAATACAAATGGTTTCATCCCACCTCTTTGCTATTATCATTACAAAATGTTGAGGAACTGTGGAATGTGAAATTAGAAGTGAATGATTCTGTTAACACAGGAAACCAAATGGCAGCTTCGATCGACACATACTTGTACCTGCCTCATTGGTTGTACACAGCAGCAGACCAAGGAGGCCCAAAACCCAAATCCCCATGGAAACGTTGGACTCAACAGTGCCATGCACACAACATGGATGCATCAGGGACAAATAAAAATAAAAGAAAAATGCAGAACTATTGAAGGCAGGTCCACTGTTGTAAATGCAGTATATATTCACTTCCACTTTTGATGGTTTTTACCATTAGTGACATCTAGTGGTTTCTAATACTGCACAAATCAATGAGATAATCATTGATTTTACTTCAAGAAAGAACTGTCCACATATTTTACAAAACAAAACAAAAGGCAAAAATGCATCCAACGTAAGGAAACGTTGTCCCTGTGGACATATACCTGCTCAGCATGTACACGACATTGACTCATCCATCGTCTTCCATGCCACACACTGAATGATCCTTAAAGCAGTGCGAGGTGCAACATGTTTTGGTCTTCGTTCGGTTGGATTTACATTGATCTAACTCTGACCGCAACAGATCGAATCAGAGTGTGTGAACAGGGAGAGCGAAGGCTGCAAATCACAAAGGAAAAAAAACGCAAAACAGACTGGCAAAAACTGTAAACCATGCATATCCATCAATGTGGAAAGTCGGGCGGTGATGGGGACGGGGAACTGTACAACTGAAAATCAAATTATCAGTGACCAGCAATGCATTTCCTAATTCCATTTTGTATTTTTTTTTAAACAAAAGGTCGTTACACGACCTTTTTTTCTCCTGTACAATAAGATTTCAGAACATACAAATTATTTTTGCACTATTTTTATCCTGCCAAAATTAAAAAAATATATTATGGCAGCTTGTGTGTTTTTTTTTCTTCTAATCCACTACCAAAAAAAAGGTACTTTTCGTTTTGTTGTACCTTTAAAAGGACAAGCAAACAGTTAAAAAATACAAGCTCCTGTATAAATACAGCAAGTGCCTACACTATTATGAACCAATACCAAGTAACCATTCCAGAGAAACAGAGGGAAAAAGTACAGGTCAGGAATGTGATTTAAGCAAAGCAATTACATGAATATGCACTTTTCTACTAATTTTTTTTCTTGCCTACATATGGTAGCAGTAATCGTTCTTCCCAATACAAGTTCTATACAATTTTTGAAAAAAGATAAAACACTCAAGGCAAAAAAGTCTACTAAAACTGATAGTCAATTAGACTTTACAATTACAGTGACAAGAACAATTTTAGACCCACAAATTTACTGCAACAATTTCCATTTTTGAAAAAAAAAAAAAATTTTTTTTTTTGTTTTTTTTTCCTCTCCATTTTGTAAAATGCCCAGGCATTCTCCATTATTACAAATACTGGTACACTTTTACAGTGATCAAGAAACTGTAATATATATATTAAACCCCGTCACCAGTTGATTCAGATAACCAATATACACATGGCCATAATGGCACCCATGTATTTACGAAGCAAACTTCGGAAAAAAAACCTCTTGATCATTCAACAAACACGCACGCACGCACACACAATATTTTTTTTTTTTGTTTGTTTTTTTCCACTCTTGTAGATATTCAATACTGTAAACTTATTCGAGACTGAGTGCACTAAATTCTGTTCAGAACCAAAAAAAAAATAAGGAGTAGCCATTGTTCCTGATGAGTAACTGTCTTTATGTTCTTGTTGGGATTCTGGAGGCATCTTTTATTTTACTATTGAGCTTTGCTACAATGGGTTTCCCACAGTTTAAGCAGCGTCCTGCAGTATCAATTGATGAGCATAGAACGACAGACCGGTTTCCGTAGTTGATTAGCTGGGTGGGGTGGGGGTTATTGGGTTAACTGGGGGCAAGGGATGATGCCACATCTTCACCAACTTGTAGCGACTGGCGTGAAGATCCGCTGATTGTTTTATTTTGTTTGTCTATAAATTCTGGATTGTTGGTGCATGTTGAACTCTAGAATCTAATGACGTACATCTTTCTCTTTGTTGTGTGATTTTTTTTCCTCTCTTCTTCAAATCAGTACTTTTGTTTTAAACTTCACAAAAAGTGGTTTTGCATTTGTCTCAGAGACTCATTAGGAAGATCAAATATTCAAGGCACTCATGTCAAATTGAATGGCAGTATAAAAACTGTCAACTGACATTAACATTTTTTTATATAGTGCCAGTATTGTGAATGCTACTCTAAGCAACACTGACACTTTAATCTCAGTTGTTCCCTAATGTATATCATAACCCTTTTTGGACCATAGATTTCCCATAGTTTTTCTTGTTCAGAAGTCGCAGTTTCTATAATTAAAAAAACAAATATGTTAAGGTGCGGGTTCAAAAAAAGGAAATATCTCAGGTACAAATTTAGCTCTTTAAAACACAATGGCCATAGACCATCCATCTCCTGTTGGCAAAATACCTGTGCATTTCTGCAATAATGCTTATCGCATACAATCAAGCACAGATGTTTTGATAGGCGTTGGCAATAATGCACTTCTGACTTTGCTCGATTTACGTTTGCTATGCATTTTACTCACTAGTTAGTAACACAAACTGAAAGACCGTTATTGCTTAGGTTAAGTTTCTGGCCGGTATCATTGGGGCGCGAGAGAGAAAGTTGCCTCTCTCATCTGCCTGCTCCTTTTCTTTCATCCTTATTCAACTCAGTTTAGTTTTAGCCAAGGGTCATTGGCGAAAATTGACAGCGGCAGTTCCAGACTCCAGTGGATGGCAAGATCTGTGCTACATTTTCGAACCCAGTTTGCAATTTTTTTCTTTTTTAAACGACTAGTTAAGTGCTACGATTAGGATTGTGATCCGCAGAGGCATCTCCCTTCTTTTAAAACAGAAACAATTTTTTTTTTTTAAATAAATGATTTTTCTTTTGTGCAAATCCAATCTGTCTCACCCCAAACAACCCCTCCCTTGATGAAACCAAAAGAAAAATTAAAAGAATCAACAAACGCGGCTTCTATCCAAGAAATTACTGTGTTAACTATTCAATTCCAAATAAGCAGCGGCCCCAGAGAAGGGTTATTTCTACAGATCTGCACTTCAAAATGCAAGTAATCTCAGGTTTCCGTTTTTTTTCCTTAAAAAAAGAGGGTAAAATCAAAAGGGATACCCTAAAAAAAAATCAAAACAAATGTTTCAAAGAACGAAGAAATAAAAGAAAAAGTACCTGCACATGATACTTGAAAAAAATATTAAAAAAATAAATACAGAAATTATTGCACAGTAGAAAAGGCTCAACATTATTTTACTGCCTCTACATCACCCTCTGATTTGATTGAGCTTCTCAGACACAAATTATACCTTGAAAATTAAGTGCCACAGGAGGCACTCTGGGCTGACTTTTTTCTCAGTTGGCAATTAATTAAGCTTTTACGATTGAAAAAAAAAGGGTTTTTTTGTGCGTGTATGTGTGTGTGTGTGTGTTTTTGTGTGTTTTATTAATAACCAAGTCCTCTTTTTTTTTGTGTGCGGTTTGTTTTTGTTTGTGTGTGTTGTGTGTGTGTGTATTGTGTGTTGTGTGTTGTGTGTGTGTGCGTTGTGTGTGTTGGGTGTGTGTGTGTGTGTGTGTGTGTGTGTGTGTTTTTTTGCCTTATATAATTTCTAAAAAAAAACCTTTCAAGGAGCTTTAGCTTCTTTCTGCTTGTTCGATTTTAACGTCACTCGTCAGCAAGTGTTCTCCGTGCCACTTTTTCATGTGTTTCTCGAGGGTGCTGTAAACGCTGAAGGGCATTTGACAAATGTCGCACCTGTAAACCTCCTTGCCGATCTGGCCGTGCGTTTTCATGTGGCGGGTCAGCTTGCTGCTCTGGGCGCAGGCATAGTTGCAGAGCTCGCACTTGTAAGGCCGCTCGCCTGTGTGGCTCCGGCGGTGCACTGTCAAGTTGCTGCAGTTTTTGAACACTTTGCCGCAGTACTCGCAGGTGTCGCTCCGGCGGCCTTCCTTCGAGCTCGGCCGGCCGGGGCCCGGGCACGATCCCGACCCCATGTGCGGGGTGCTACCGCTGCTCGCCGTCCCGCTGCGCCCCGACAGGCCGCCGTCCAACATGTCGCCGGGAGGAGTGGAGAACCTCAGGCTGCCGTTCTCCGACGAGTGCTCCGACGAGGTGGCGAAGGGCGACTGCCTGGAGTCGCCGAAACCCAGGAAAGGATCTTTCATGAAGTGCCGGGAGGCCGCGTAGCCCACCAGCCACTGGGAGTAAACGTTTTCTGAGGGGATCAAGGGCGTGGCGGACGACAGGTCGAGGTCTTTCTCCATCTTGATCCTCTTGGCCGAGGCGATGGAGGAGGGCGACGGGCTGGCGATGAGCGGAGGCTTCCGGGGCAGCAGCATGGGGAAGGCCTCGGGGGGCGGCCCGAAGCCTCGGCCGTTGACAGCCCCCTCCTCGCCGGGCCTCTCCATCTCGCCGGCCACCGAGTCTTCGTCGCCCGTGTCCCTCTGGCCGTCGGACGAGCGCTTGGAGAAGATGGCGCGCTTCTGCACGTCACCGTAGTGCTGGATGGCGCGGAGGCCCACGTTCTCCATCACCTTGCCCAGCACGCAGTGCTGCTGCTGCTTGTCATTCACCGGCAGCTTGAAGCCGTTCTCCCGGTTGCGGCTCAGCTCCGAGTCCATGCTGAAGCTCGACTCGGGCCGGCTCTCGTTCTCCAGCTCTTCCTCTTCCTCCTCCTCCTCCTCCTCCTCCTCCTCTTCGTTCTCGTTCATGAAGCCGGAGCCGCCTCCGCCCGCCTTGAGGCCGCAGCCCTCGCCGCCGGCGTGCTCGCTGGTGCCCGGCTCCGGCGAGCTGGTGGCGGACAAGCCGTCGTCCGACCTGCCCGCCATCTTGTGCACGTGGGTCTTCATGTGGCGCTTCAGCTTGCTGGCCTGCGAGCAGGCGTGGTCGCATAGCTGGCACTTGTAGGGCTTCTCGCCCGTGTGGCTTCGCCTGTGGACGATCAGGTTGCTCTGGAACTTGAAGGTCTTGCCGCAGAACTCGCATGACTTGGTCTTGGCTTGAGACTGTGGCGGGGTGGTGCTGCTGGGGGGCATGGGCGGCAGCGGAGGGGTGCTCAGGAAGGGCGACTTGGGGCTCGGCTGGAAGGGCTGGAGCAGGCGGTGCATAGGGTTGTGGCGGCTGGGCGACAGGGGCGGCGTGGAACTGTTGTTCCCTGCCAGTTCCCGGAGCCTCCTGGAGAAGTCCATGGTCTGGGACTCGATGCCCAGCGGGTGGTTTAAGCGCATTACTCTGTCGAAGGCACTGTGATGCTGGGATACCAAGCCCATTTCGTCGGCACTAAGGCGGTCCAAGCGATGAGGGTCTAGGTGATGCCGGGGGGGCGGGCTGAAGATGGGGGGAGTGTTGGGCAGGCGTCCGTCGCCAAAGCCCGGGTGCTCCTGGAGGATGGGCCCCGTCATCCGCAGCAGGTTGAACGGGTTGTTCTCGCCCAGGAAGTTGGTGAGAGGCGACTGCGAGATGGGGTCCGGGCCCAGGGAGGGAGGAAGGCCAATCCGTGGAGTTAGCGGACTGTTGGACGGGTGGGTCTCCAAGTAAATGCGGAATCCGTGCGTGTTCTGTGCATGTTGGAGCAGAAACCAGGCGCTCATGAAAGGCTGCTTGCAAGTTGTGCAAATGTAGCTTGAAGGCTCGTCTTTACCTGCGAGAAAAGCAAAGAAAGAGTTGGTTAAAATAATTTCACCCGCTGTAACTTTAGTTTAGTCTACAGACACAGCAATGGACACCGGCCCTTCGGCCGACTACTCGCTCTATATCATCCCCACTTCCTCACATCCAGGGCAATTTGCAGAGGCCAATTAACCTACACAACCGCCTGTCTTTCGAATGTGGGAGGAAGCCGGAGCACCCACGCAGGATATACAAGTTCCACACAGGCCGCTCCTGAGGTCAGGATCGAACCCGGGTCTCGGGCACTGTGAGGCAGCAGCTTCACCAGCTGCACAACTCAGCCGCTTACGTAAAACTTGCTTTATCATTGCAGCTGAATGTAGAAATATCCCTCCGAGAATCGTCATCAGGCGCCCGAGGGTTCTGATGGAGAGGAAAAGGAATTGGGAGGTTGAGGGAGGATATTCTGGAGTTTGTGGATGAAGGGGTGATTTGGGTGCCCTGTGGAATTTGGGCGTGGACAAGAGTGGAGGGGGGGGGGGGCTAAAAAGGTCTCAAAGGGCTATCGGCTATCGGCAGAAATAGTGTGCGGAAAATGGCACAGAGAGGTCCTGAGCAATGGGGAACAGATATCGGATCTGTTGTTGGCCAGTGAGCACAGCTGGAGGTAAGTGAAGCACTTGGGCCTGAACACAAAGTGCTGAAAGAAAACTGATGGAGAATAAACGGACAGGGGTGGTTTTGAATCGGGACCCTTCTTCGGACTGATCGGAAGTGAGTCAGGACCTGGAGCGAGTTAGGAAACCAGCCCTAAGCTCAGAGTCACCGGGAGACAACCTCACCTCGCTTGAGAGGTTCATCCTGTCGTCACAACTGTGGCTGCTATGAATACTGGTCCGTGGAGGAAATTCCAGGGATGGGGAATGGGTGGGAGGCAGACAGGGCAGATCGTGGAGAACTTCCTCAATTATCTGCCCCTTCAATTAAATGGTTTGGGATGGCGTAGGGAAGGGCGTAGAGGTAATAACATGCCCAAACTCAGTTTGTGGTGTGTGCCTGCAGATTTTAGAGATACAGAGTGGAAACGGGCCCTTCTGCTCACCCGTTACCCCGTTCACCAACATCATCCTACACACCATGGACAATGTTACCAAAGCCAATTAACCTACAGATTGGCACGAAAGGCTGGAGTAACTTCGGAGCGGGTCAGACAACATCTCTGGAGAAAAGGAATAGGTGACGTTTCGGGTCGCTGGCCTTCTTCAGACTACATCCTACCAACCTGTACATGTTTGCAAGAGATGAGTCTCCATTAATTTGATAAATGTGACAGAAAACATTTGCAGGGTTAAGAGAAGAGGAAAGGGTGAGTGAGACTGTTTGGAGGGCCGTGAAAAAGCTGCCCGAGGCAGGAGGGGCTGAATGGCCTGCTTCACATACAGCAGGCACCTGATGCAGAAAAAGGCATGTTCTGGATGAAAACTGTGGGCATGGAAGAGATGTGCCTGGACTTTTAACACCCATCGGGTTCAGGGGACGGAAAGAGAAACAGTGAGTGCAGCCGCTCTCATCACTTCTACATTTCAATGAAAGTCAATTTTCTATTAGTTTGATCTAATGCTGTGACAGAATCAATTATAATACGCAGACATCCAAAAGCTATTTTCAATAATTAGCAAACAAAGCATGGACTGAATAAGATAGCATTATCGTCCCTGGTGAATGAACATAAACCAGAGACCTCCAACACTAACAGAGGTTACCAGTTAAGACCAGTTAGCCTTCCACTTATCAGCCGCACTCTAAACATTTCAATTCACAGCAGGCACACGCAAGCATTACACTTCTCTTCAGCCAGTACTGAGAAGGAAAGCAAAAGTGAAAGCTTCCTAAAGCAGAGCATCTTTGCTTTTTGTTTTTAAATTTCAAAAAGGAACTTTATTCATAAAAATTAGCAAGAAATATTTTTAAAAATGGGACACAGCTTTCTTTGCATTCATGGTATTGTTCGGTCTATACGGCCCGGAACCTGGCGAGTGGGGGAATTCCAAAATGGGAGTGGGAGATGCTGACCAAAATCTCAGCGTTCTCGTTGGCTGTGCTTCAGAACTCTCAGCAGCCACTTTCCTTTAGTTAAGAGTCACAGAGTCATACATACAGTGTGGAAACAGGCCCAGCTTGCCCACGTAGACCAGTGTGTTGCATCTACACTAGTCCCACCTGCCTGCGTTTGGCCCGTATCCCAACTTGCCCACGTCGACCAGTGTGTTGCATCTACACTAGTCCCACCTGCCTGCGTTTGGCCCGTATCCCTCTAAACCTCTCCTATCCTTGTCAGTCAGGCCTAGGAACTGATTGTGGACTTTGGAAGAGGAAGGATGAGGACCCACAAACCTGTCTATATCGATGGGACGATGCTGGAGAGAGTCAAATATCTGGCCGTGCATATGTCTAGAGATCTTTCCTGGACCCAGCACACTGATGCAGTTGTAAAGATTGCGGAGATTTGCTATGTCAGAGAGGGCTCGCTCTTCTACAAGTGTACAGTAGAGAGCATATTGACCGGTTGCACCATAGCTAAGCTTCGGCAACTAAGTCGGGAACGCTCGTGAATGAAGAAGACTGCATATAGTGGTGAACACTGCCAAATCTATCACGGGTTCTGACCTCCCCACCATCTCAGGGACTTGCAGGAGTCGCTGCCTTAAAAAGGCAGCCAACATCATCAGAGACCCACACCACCCTGGCCACACACTCATTTCACTCCTGGCTTCGGGAAGTCTGAAAACTGCCTCACTAGACGATTTTTTAGCCTGTCCCACTTAGGCAAGTGCCGGCGACTACGACAATGGAATTCACCGGTCAGCACCAGCGACAACCTACGTCATCCTGGCGACAAGCTTTGCCATCCTAGCAACAACCTACGACAGCACCCACGTTAGGAGAAGACAAGCTACGAAAAACCCACTGTTGCAGAAAAGCTTTGAACATTTAAAAATCCAGCGGCGACCAGAAAATCGCTACGACTCTTTGGGCGACTGAGGAGACTACTCACGACCATACAGGCGACACCCCGGCAACCGTGCGGCAACAGACTAGTCGCCTAAAAAATCGCCTCAGTGGGACAAGCCCTTTATGTCCAGGTTCAGGAACAGCTTCTTCCCTACAGCCATCAGGCTATTAAACACTACAACCTCCAAATAATCTCTGAACTACATAGACTTGCAGGCATTGGTTTCGTCTTTTTGCACTATTGTTTTTATGTGTACATGTGTGTGTGTGTACTGATCTTATTTTTTCCTCGTTATGTTATTTACAGAGTTCTCTTGTGCTGCTGCAAGTGAGAATTTCATAGTTCTGCCTGGGACGTGTGAGAAATATAACGCTCTCGACTCTACTTGTCTAAATATTTCTTAAACATTGCGACGGTCAATTTAGTTTCATTTAGTTTCGTTTGTTATTGTCACGGGGACTGAGGGTCAGTGAAAAACCTTGGCTGTGTGTTATCCAGTCACAGAAAAGGCCATACATGATCTTTAATGCTAGGTTTCATTCTGGCAAATGTGCCCTCTGGCCTGCAATGTGTTTTTGGTTGCTCAAAGTCAGGGGCCATTTTAAAAAGATTTGAATTTTTATTGCACCTTTCGTGTCTTCAAGCCACTCAATGACCTTATCAGAAAATGGGTATTCCTTTGCAGGGTACTCCTTGACTCACAAACATTTGATTCATATTTTTTAGCTGCAATGCCATTGTTTATTCTGGGGACAGGACTTTGATTAACTATTCTCCCAGTGTTTGGAAAAAGGACCACCCATTGCTTGATAGTTCAGTTTGGAGATACATGGAAACAGATAGCATGGTAACGGGCCCTTCTGCCCACCAAGTCCATGCCGACCATCCATCGTCCATTCACAGTAGTTCTAGGATAGCACACTTTCTCATCCACTCCCTGCACACCAGGGGCAACCTACAGAGGCCAGTTCACCTATCAACCCACACGTGGGAGCAAACCGGAGGAAACCCACACGGTCACGGGGAGAACGTGCAAACTCCACACAGGCAACACCTGAGGTCAGAATCAAACCCAGGTCTCTGGCACTGTGAGGCAGCAGCACTACCAGCTGCGCCACCCTGGGGGAGAGGGCTATGTGAGGATCAGTGTATTAGTGTCCCATTAAATACTCGATTCCTGCTGTTTTGACCTGATGCAGCCATTAATTCCCGCATTCTTCTTTAAAACAGCATCGTGCTGTATTTTTTTGTTTCGGCAACCCTGGAAAAGCAATACATCTTCTCGAGCGGCTCCCCCCACCCCACCCCCTCCACGTGGCACTGGGGTATTGATTTACTGTGGTCGAGGACACCTACGAGGGATTTGAACCCACGACTCAGCAAGCTGCCTGACCAAGGCTGCGGCTAACGCCACTGTGAGGTTGCCCCCCCCCCCCCCGTCCACCCACCCCCCGAGGGATTCTGCAGGAGGATTAGGATGCGAGCAGACCCAGGGCACAGCTTGCGACACAGGAACAGCCCGCTGGCTGGAGTTGCAAACGCTGGCAGCCCCTGCCTGGATTAACACACGTTATCCGTGCGAGTGCCTGGGTCTCTGGAGCTCCTGCTGCCAGCGCGACGTTATTACTGTCCACCCGGCTCGTCTCCGCCACGCAGGGGCCTGCGAGGAGTTCCCGGGAGTGGTATTCCATCCATTTAATGAGCAGCCTCATCCTTCACCTTGGGTTTTTACCTACTTTTCCTGGCTTTAAATTAATCAATTAATCAGAGACAGCTGTTCAATTAGACTTCTAAAAATTTACAGGAGATCTCTACAGCCATTTCCATATGGTGCCTGATGAGGGGAACTTTAATGACCTGCGCACTGCTGCTCAGCTCATTGAAGAGTGCCATTAATGTTTTTTCATTAAGGCTGTCCCAGTACGTTGTGTTAATATGATAGCCTCATTCTTTATCTTACACTGACAGGAATTAACCCTCGCCACCCCTAAGGTACACAGAGCGTCAATGAGACGAGGAAGCCTAGCCTCCTCTCCCCGCCTCTCCCCACCCAGCTCCACGATAGGTGTGCGTGTGCTCACCAGGTTATGTGTCAAAACACAATACCAGGAACAATTTATATTGTTGGCCTGAGAACTCCTCTCGGCTTGGAGCTTGGGCCAAGGGAACGGAGACTTGAAGGATTTGAGGGGAGGGGGTACATCCATGGAGAGGCAGTGTGATGAGATCAGGCCTCTGTTGAACACACCGTCCATTGTTTAATCCCTCCGCGGGCAATAACATTAATAATCGGCTGCAGCGTGTAATGGGCGTCTGATTTCGAAAATTGCCCGCCACGTCAACACCTAATATCGGACAATAACATGCCAAAGTCAGTCAGAACCGTTTTCCCAGGGTGCAAATTGTCAAAGAATACAGGTGCTCCTCAACTTACAATGGGGTGACGTTTCCATAAACTCATCGTGAATCGAAAATATCCTATGTCGAAAATGCATTTAATACACCTAACCTACCAAACATTCTCTCTCTTCTGATAAGGCTCGAGAATAGTGGGATCATTGGCACGCTCTTTTAGCGTATGGAAGAGACTGCTGCAGCTCGATGTCCATTGCCCAGCATCACGAGAGAGTATCGTACCGCATATCGCTAGCCCGGGAAAAGATTAAAATTGAAAATTCAAAAAGTACGGTTTCTACTGAATGTGTATCGCTTTTGCACCGTCGTGAAGTCGAAATATCGTAAGTCGACATACCGTAAGTCGAGGAGCATCTGTAAAGGGCATAGCTTTAAGGTGAGAGGAGCAGAGATTAAAGGGAGACACAAAATGCCCGAGTAACTCAGCGGGTCAGGCAGCATCTCTGGGCAGAAGGACTAGATGACTCAAGGGCTCGAGAGGTTGTGCAGGCTAGGACTTTTATTGATTTGAGCGCAGGTCGATGAGGGGTGATCTTATAAAGGTGTACAAAATCAAGAGAGGAATAGATCAGGTAGACGCTGAGAGTCTTTTGCCCAGAGTAGGGCAGTCGAGAACCAGAGGGCATAGGTTTAAAGCGAGGGGAGGGAAAACATCTATTAGGAACCTGATGGGTGACTTTTTCACACATTGGGTGGTGGGTGTATGGAATGAGCTGCCGGAGGAGGTAGTTGACCCAGGTACTATTCGCAACGTTTAAGAGGCATTCAGACAGGTACATGGATGGGACAGGTTTATAGGCTATAGACAATAGGTGCAGGAGTAGACCAGTCGGCCCTTTGAGCCAACACCGCCACTCAATGTGATCATGGCTGATCATCCCGAATCAGTACCCCGTTCCTGCCTTCTTCCCATATCCCCTGACTCCGCTATCTTCACGAGCCCTATCTAGCTCTCTCTTGAAAGTATCCAGAAAGGCAGTGAATTGCACAGACTTACTACTCTCTGTGAGAAAAAGTGTTTCCTCGTCTCCGTTCTAAATGGCTTAGCCCTTATTCTTAAACTGTGACCCCAACATTGGGAACATGTTTCCTGCCTCTAGCGTGTCCAAACCCTTATTAATCTTATATGTTTCAATAAGATCCCCTCTCATCCTTCCAAACTCCACAGTATACAAGACCAGCCGCTCCATTCACTCAGTATATGACACTCCCGCCATCCTGGGAATTAACTTTGTAAACCTACGCTGTACTCCCTCAATAGCAAGAATGTCCTTCCTCAAATTAGGGGACCAAAAACTGCACACAATACACAAGGGATATGGGCCGAATGCAGGCAGGTGGAACCAGTGTAGATGGGGCACAATGGTCGGCGTGGGCAAGTTGGGCCAAAGGGCCTGTTTCCACGCTCTGCGACTCTCTACGAACACACAGTCTTTTCATTCTAACTGTTCGAGGGGCAAACTTACAATGTACACAGAGTGAACAAAGTTTTGATATCCTCTCACTGACCCTAGCGAGCACTCTTGTGGCCTCGAGCCAGCATCCTCACAAAGATGCGTTGAAACTTTTCCAAACAAGTTCACTCGCAGCAGCCTTCCAGCACAGTGTCCGCAGCATATCTGTGCCGTTCAACTACCCCGATGGAGAAAAACAATGCTTTGCATTGTGAGTATCTTGTCATTTGAAAAGCATGTCCTTGGCTCTCAGCCACGGGGACTGGGAGAGACTATTCGGGCAATCAATCTCTTAGTGGGTTTCACTGAATTTAACACTTCCACCCCCCCAATTTTCATCATACTTTCTCTTCCTGCTTCACAAGAATGGCATCTTGCTGGCTGCTTAAGTAACCATTTGTTTTCATGTATTTTTCTCTCCTGGTATCCTCTTGTCCATTACTCTCTCCACGATTCTCCCCACTATTGCACCCCATTGTTACATTTTTGTAGCTCCCATTTTCAACTAACGTGACATAAAGGGGGGGGGGGGGGTTGCACACTTCTCTGCAGAAACCATGGAATCACAGAGAGAGAAAGATAGAGAGAGAAAGAGGGGGAGGGAAAGAGGGGGGGAGCGGGGGAGAGAGGGAGACAGAGGGAGGGGGAGGGAGAGAGGGAGGAGAGGTGGAGAGAGAGAGATGGGAGAGCGCGAGTGAGGGAGGGGTGAATACAGAGAGTGAAGAGGGGGAGAGAGGAGGGAGGGAGGGAGGGAGAAAGGGTGAGTCAGAGTGAGAGGGGGACAGGGTGAGAAGGAAAGGGATAAAAGAGAGGAGAAAGTGAGAGAATGAACAGATAAGTGAATAGGTGGGATACATCTTGTGTGTGGGCATGGTTTCCCATCCCTTTACTGTGTCCACACCAAATGTCACTAAGACTGTTGCTGCACCGGCCCAATTAACATTATAGCAAATGATTCAAATCAAAAATGCTTCAACATCCATATCTGCATGCATGCATGTATGAAGTCAGCTGTGTGCACTGTGCCAAGAAGGAAGATGCCTCATTTCGTTAGAAGTATCGACCCAAGAGGCCAATTGAAATCTAATCTTTAAACTTTAGAGATACAGCGTAGAAACAGGCCCTTCGGCATACCGAATCCGTGCTGACCAGCGATCCCTTGGACACAAACACTATCCTACATACCAGGGACAATCAGCCCACAAACCTGCATGTCTTTGTGGTCCACGGCACCCTGTAGAAACCCACGAGGTCACAGGGAGAACATACAAACTCCGTACAGACAGCACCCGTAGTCAGGATCGATCCCGGATCTTTGGTGCTGTGAGGCAGCAACTTTACTGCTGCGCCACTGTGCCGCCCTCAGCCGGACTTCCCTACCTCCTCCCAATTCCCCCAGTTGATTATATCCTTGGGATTCCGCATCTTCTTGGATGCCAAATGATCTCCGCTCATCTGCCACCCAGCAACAAATCCCAGCGGGAAAACTGATTGACACAAACCAGCAGCAGGCACTTGGGGATGGGTAACAAATGCTGCCCATCGCAGCCTTGCCCACTGTCCGTCCTATGGATGAATATAGCAGAGACGCAGACACAAGAGACTGCAGATGCTGGGATCTTGAGCAAAACACACAATGCCGGAGGAATTTGGGCGGCCACAGTTGCGCAGCGGTAGAGTTGCTGCCTTACAGCGAATTCAGTGCCGGAGACCTGGGTTCGATCTGCACGGAGTTTGTACGTTCTCCCCGTGATTTTCTTTCTCCGAGATCTTCGGCTTCCTCCCACACTCCAAAGACGTACAGGTTTTTAGGTTAATTGGCTTGGTAAATGTAAAGAAAAAAATGTCCCTAGTGGGTGTAGGTCAGTGTTAATGAGCGGGGATCGCTGGTCGGTGTGGGCCCAGTGGGGGCCTGTTTCCGCGCTGTATCTCTAAACTATACTAAACTAAAAACAAAGTATAATTGGCTCCTGGGTCATACAAAGCAATTGCAATTTTGAAACCCATGAAAGCCACGTTAAAACGCAGCAACCTTTCATGCTCAGATCCAACTCAGTATGGTACACAATGTCCTCAACACCTAATGCAATCCACTTCTTGATGTGTAGGAAGGAACTGCAAATGCTGGTTTACACTGAAGATAGACAACACGTTGCAGTAACTCAACGAATCAGGCAGCATCTCCAGAGAAAAGGAATAGGCGACATTTCAGGTCGAGACCCTTCTTCAGGCTGGAGCCCAATTGTAGACTAATTGGCTTGGTAACATAGAACACCTGTCCCTTGTGTGGAGGAGAGTGTTAGTGTGCGGGGATCGCTGGTTGGCACGGACTCCGCGGGCCGAAGGGCCTGTTTCCACGCTGTATCTCTGAGCTAGGCTAAACTAAAAGTACAGCACGGGCCCACAAGGCCTCTGCTGACCCTGAAGCCTGAAGCCAAAGTAAACTGCACACTGCGTGCACATACGCTATCTGTTCCTCAATTCCCTGCCTGTTCACGTATCTGCCTGACTGCCTCTTAAATGTTGCTATTGTGAAGGCAGCTGGTGAAAAGAAGCAAGAAATTAAGGATAATTCTAATGGCTGAAGCAATTTGAAAATGTTAACCCTTGAGAATTTCTAGCCAAAGGCTGTGCAGTGAATCCACAGAAAACATTTTGGAAAATATTTTGATCAAAGCGTGACCTTGAATCAGGTCATGATATTGCGTGACTTGGAAGGGACTTGGAGTTGATGCTCTGTTCCAAGTGCGTGCTCTCCCTGTCCCAATTCCATTTTTCCTTATCCTGTCTTTCCAATCCAGCTTTCCTAAATGAAGCACACCACCGAGTGTTTCAGCTCTAGTTTGGTGTAGCGTCACGTGTACCGAGGTACAGTGAAAAGGTTTTGTTGCATGCTAAGTGATGACAGGTGGAGAGGGTTTCTAAGGCTCTCTGTCGTTGTCTACCTGCCATGGATTCCAACAATCCCATAAAGATCTGATAGAGCAGGTCATAGAAACATAGAAACGTAGAAAATAGGTGCAGGAGTAGGCCATTCGGCCCTTAAGAATTTTGTAAGTCTCTATAAGATCCCCCCTCAATCTTCTAAATTCCAGCGAGTACAAGCCGAGGCTATCCAGTCTTTCTTCATATGGAAGTCCTGCCATCCCAGGAATCAGTCGGGTGAACCTTCTCTGTACTCCCTCCATGGCAAGAATGTCTTTCCTCAGATTAGGAGACCAAAACTGTACGCAATACTCCAGGTGTGGCCTCACCAAGAACCTGTACAACTGCAGTAGAACCTCCCTGCTCTTGTACTCAAATCCTTTTGCTATGAATGCCAACATACCATTCGCTTTCTTCACTGCCTGCTGCACCTGCATGCCTACTTTTAATGACTGGTGTACCATGACACCCAGGTCTCGTTGCATCTCCTCTTTTTCTAATCGATCACCATTCAAATAATAGTCTACTTTCCTGTTTTTGCCACCAAAGTGGATAACCTCACATTTATCCACATTATACTGCATCTGCCATGCATTTGCCCACTCACCCAGCCTATCCAAGTCACCTTGCAGCCTCCTAGCATCCTCGTCACAGCTAACCAAATCTGTTAGCAATAGGAGACCAAAACTGTACGCAATACTCCAGGTGTGGCCTCACCAAGACCCTGTACACCAAGGTCCGGGTGACTTCCACAAAAAAGCCAAGATGTGATCTTTTGCACTCAACCTCATTAGAGTCTGGTATGGATTACAATACAACAACTTCAAAGGACAAAGCATTTACCGCCCAATGCATTGACAGGTGAGCTAAGACAATGATATACGCTGGATAAAATCAGTGATGGACCAAACATGCCCAGGCTTTCTCTCATCTCACAGTTCTCTCAACAGAGAAAGAGGCCCTTTGTCTTAAGAGTCTTTTGCAGAGCAGTCTCGATAGGCCGAACGGCCTAATTCTGCTCCTATGTCTTGTGATCTTATCAAATCTATGCTGACTTAGAGCATTTGCATTCCTCTGCTTATTCTTTGACTATTCTCTTGCATATCGTCTACAGCTCCCTCTATTCTCATGCACATTCCTTCACTTAAGGAATTGCCTATAGTGGCCAGTACTGTGGATGGCACGGTGGTGCAGAGGTAGCGTTGCTGCCTTACAGCGCCAGAGATCCTGCTCACGGGTTGCTGTCTGTACGGAGTTTGTACGTTCTCCCGCGTGACTGCGTGGGTTTTTCTCCGGGTGCTCCAGTTTCCTCCCACACTCTAAAGACGTACAGGTTTTCAAAACATTCTTCTGTTCATTTTAACTAACCCCCTGCCCCCTCCCCCCCTCCTCTCTCCCCCCCACCCCCCCTCGCTTTCTCAGTGGCTCTGGGAAATATCAATTGGATAAAAATGGAAGAAAATCCAGCAGTGTTGTACATAGAGCCGGCTTAAATCACATCTGAATGTAAAGCCCGCTGAGGGAAAACAGGTAAATTGGCAGAACACAAATGGGAAATGGGAGCAGAAATCCCTTGGATTTAAACTGGGAGATTGCCTTATTCCATTAGCACTGAGCAGTGTCTCCGCTACCGCCCTAAAACAAGTTCCTCTAAGGTCGGGCAGATCCTCTCGATCGAGGAACTGGGATACAGGACAACGGCATTCGATTGAGAAAAAAAAAATTGCAAAGCCCCATCTCATGAATCCAAACAAACTCGCAAACTCAATCTCGGTGCCGGTTTATGAAACGAGATGAAACTCTCAGGAAACCTTGAAGAACCGTTCAGTGTCCACAGGACACCACAGCAGTGCGACCTGCTAGGAATAAATATGTTTTATTTTGTAACATGAAAACAATAACTGATATCCCAGCGTGTGCTGCGTTTAGCTCAGCAATGCATGGTTATCAGCTGATGAGATTTCATAAAAATCAATCTGAGAATGGCTAATTGAAAACCTCAGATTGTTAACAGTTATGTTTTCCATTAGCCCCGTTCGCTGTAAATCTACGCAAACCTCCAGACTAATCCCCCGAGTCAATGTACAGACAGTATTTTAATTTTAATGGAGTTATGCGGAGCATACATTTAGCAACTAAGTGGTAATTGACATTACACAGACACAGTCTCAGAGCCACATTATATAGGTTAGCAAATGCAGAGGGGAGTCATTAATAGGGCAGAGCAAACAAATGATAATGTATGTATGCAGTGCTGAATGATGTGATGTTGAGAGTGTTGGGTCTTGGGGGATTTATAAAACAGGGGAAAATGGCAACAGCACAAGTAAATTTGTCTCATTTGTCTATTAAATTAAAGGTCAGCCTCCTGACCTGAAACGCAATAAAATATTGTAACTTCAGAGTTGGTGCTTCCCTCCGTCTGAGACCCGGCCCCTTTTTCTCAGTTCCATTCACTTGGTGGCTTTCCTGTCTCCTGCTCGAGGGGCCAGAGAGATCCACGGGGAGGGGCATCAGCTCGCCAGCACGTTTTATTCCCTGCACCACTGAAGGGGGCATCGAGGCGTTATGGAGAGGGGGGGGGGGGGAAGAGGCAGCTTTCATTCACCCCCTTCCCAACCCTCCCCTCCACCACGGCTCGGCACGTGAAGAGGTTCGCCCCCCCCCCCCATGTCTCTTGCTCGCACTTGATTCAAAGTGTGAGCAAGACACAAAGGGTGGGTGAGTGAGAGAGAACAAGCAGAGAAGATTTACGATGATGTTGCCGGGACTCCAGGGGCCTGAGCTACAGGGAGAGTTTAAGCAGGCTAAGACTCTACGCCTTGGAGCGCAGGAGGATGAGGCGGTGAACTTGCCGAGGTTTACAAAAATCATGAGAGGAATTTATGAGGTAATCGCACAGTCTTTTGCCCACAGGAGGGGAATTAAGAAGCAGAGGACATAGGTTTATGCTGAGTGGGGGAGTTAACTGTTTACCATCTACATGTAGTCTTTTACCCAGAGAAAGGCAACCAAGAACCAGAGGACACAGGTTTAAGGGAAAGATTTAATAGGAACCTGAGGGGTAACTTTTTTACACAAAGATTGTAGGTGTATGGAACGTGCTGCCAGAGCAGGTAGTTGAAGCAGGCACTATCATTTTGTTTAAGAGACAATTGGACAGGATGGGATAGGTTTTGTGGGATATGGGGAAAGCGCAGGCAGGTGGGACTCCTGTAGATGGGGATATATTGGTTGGCGTGGGCAAGTTGGGCCGGAGGGCCTGTATCCACGCTGCGTAGAATTAATATGAACAGGCAAGATTTAGTACAAACTGAGGGGCAACCTGTTCACACAGAGGGTGGTGGGTATATGGAGCAAGCTGCCGAGGAGGCACTTGAGGCAGAAACAAGAACAACGTTTAAAAGGCACTTGCGACAGGTACATGGATGGGAAAGGTTTAGAAGGATATAGGTCAAACGCAGACAGATAGGAACCAGCGTAGATGGGGCATCTTGGTCAGCAAGGACGAGTTGGGCCAGAGGGCCTGTTTCCGTGCTGTACGAGCATAAGGATTAGGAGTAGAATTAAGCCATTCGGCCCATCGAGTCTACTCCACCATTCAATCATGGCTGATCTATCTCTCCCTCCTAACCCCATTTTGCCTTCTCCCCATAACCTCTGACACCTGTACTAACCAATAATCTATCTATCTCTGCCTTAAAAATATCCACTGACTTGGCCTCTACAGCCTTCTGTGGCAAAGAATTCCACACACTCACCACCCTCATTCCTCCTCATCTCCTTCCTAAAAGAACGTCCTTTAATTCTAAATGTATGTCTCCCTATGACTCTATGTATAGTATAAGTATTGCTTGGAGTCCAATAAAGGGCCACCTCCTGCCATGGACCTGCCATGTACCTTGAGTGGATTACCCCTCAATTCTACCACCTGCAATTCTTTTTCCCCTTAACACATATTGAATCTTCCCTGGACTCAAATGGTTATTAATTGCAAAAATGTAAATCCAACAGCAAGTGATCCAACCAAAAAAGTGAAAGGGACTAGATGACATTACCAATCAACACAGCTCTCACAGTAATAGACAGATAATTTGTTACCCTTCAAAAGATCCAAGACGTTCTGGACGGCGAAAGGTGTCCTTGCTTTACTGGCAATCATCACCCTTCAGAAATTTGTTTTAACAAGGAACGTTATGCAGTCGATTGTCAATTAAATGAGACAGTTGAGTGCCAGACCGCAGTGAGCCCTGCATAACTTCATCCAGTCTCACACTCTCGGAGTGGGGTACTAGTATGCAGAAAGTAAATGTCCAGAGTCCAGGTCTTGTGGTCTACCTTCTACCCCAAGACCTCGGTAACACTAATACTCTTTCAAAAAGATGAGTCTCGATCCGAAACGTCACAGAGAGTGGTGAGTCTGTGGAATTCTCTGCCTCAGAGTGCTGTGGAGGCAGGTTCTCTGGATGCTTTCAATAGAGAGCGAGATAGGGCTCTTAAAAAGGGGATATGGGGAGAAGGCAGGAACGGGGTACTGATTGGGGATGATCAGCCATGATCACATTGAATGGCGGTGCTGGCACGAAGGACCGAATGGTCTATTGTCACCTATTCCTTTTCTCCATCAGAGCTGCTGCCTGTCCAGCTGAGCTACTCCAGCATTTTGTGTCTGCCTTCAGTGTAAGCCAGCATCTGCAGTCCGTTCCTACACAGTAAGTGTTGTCGTGGTCATTTCTGGATACACCACCAAGTCCGACTCGTGATCAAGTACGCTGGGTGGACAGTCAGATCTTTTTTACCCAGGATGGAAAAATCAAATAGTAGAGAAAAGACACAAAGTGCTGGAGTAACTCAGAGGGTCAGGCAGCATCCCTGGAGACTATGTATAGGTGAAGCTTCGGATCTGGTCCCTTCTTCAGTCTGAAGAAGGATCCCAGCCTGAAACGTCGCCTATCCATTTTCTCCAGAGATGCTTCCTGATCACTAAGTTACTCCAGCACTTTGTGTTTTTTTTTGTAAACCAGCATCTGCAGTTCCTTGGTTCTACATATACTAGAGGGCACAGTTTTAAGGTGAGTGGGGAAAAATTTAAAGGAAATGTGCATGGCAAGTTTTTTATTACTGAGGGAGGTGAGTGCCTGAAAGGTGACTGGTGAGGATGGTGGAGGCAGAAGTGGTCGTAGCATTTAAGAGGTGTCAGGGGTTATGGGGAGACGGTACAGTCGGGGAATGGGATTGAAAGGGGAAGACAGATCAGCCACGACTGAATGGCAGAGTACACTTAGGAACATAGAAAATAGGTGCAGGAGAAGGCCATTCGGCCCTTCGAGCCAACACCGCCATTCATTGTGATCAGGGCTGATCGTCCCCAATCAATAACCCGTGCCTGCCTTCTCCCCATATCCCTTGATTCCACTAGCCCCTAGAGCTCTATCTAACTCTCTCTTAAATCCATCCAGTGATTTGGCCTCCACTGCCCTCTGTGGCAGGGAATTCCATAAATTCACAACTCTCTGGGTGAAAAAGTTTTTTCTCACCTCAGTCTTAAATGGCCTCTCCTTTATTCTAAGGCTGTGGCCCCTGGTTCTGGACTCGCCCAACATTTGGAGCATTTTTCCTGCATCTAGCTTGTCCAGTCCTTTTATAATTGTATATGTTTCTATAAGATACCCCCTCATCCTTCTAAACTCCAGTGAATACAAGCCTAGTCTTTTCAATCTTTCCTCATATGACAGTCCCGCCATCCCAGGGGTCAATCTTGTGTACCTACGCTGCACTGCCTCAATCACAAGGATGTCCTTCCTCAAATTAGGAGACCAAAACTGTACACAATACTCCAAATATGTTATCACCAGAGCCCTATACAACTGCAGAAGAACCTCTTTACTCCGATACAGAAATCCTCTTGTTAATACTATGCTGAAATCCTATTGATGGGCCAAATGGCCTAATTCTGCTCCCACAACTCATGAGCGTTTAACGAGGGACTTAGAATGCAGGGAATGGAGGGATAGGGATAACATGTAGGCAGATAAGACTTGGTCTTGGCATCATGTACAGCACAGACATCATGGGCTGAATGGCCTACTCCTGTGTTCTATCATGACTCAGATTGCTTATCTGAGTCATGTTACTGATTTCCTGGCTTGTTTGTATTTTATTGAGACTAAACCGAGACCAAAGAATACCATGCTGTGGGCAATTGGTGCATCACACTCAGTTCAATATTTGCTGGCCAAACTAGCAATCACCGTGTCCAGCGAAAGAATGAAAAAGGCAACAATTAAAGTTAATTTAATTAAAATTGCCCTCTCCTTCACCACCCGCTGAAGCATTCCAGTAGCATTCACAGTGGCTGAGCAGGTACCACTGATATCTAGTCACTGGAAGAGACCATTCATCCCAAGTCAAGTCAAATCAAGTCAAGTTTATTCGTCACATACACATACGGGATGTGCAGTGAAATGAAAAGTGGCAATTCTCACAGACTTTGTGCAAAAATCAAACAAACAACCAACAAACGACAAACAGAATCACATGTTCTTTTTTATATTAAATATTGTGGGCGGTATTGTAGTACAGTAACTGTAGTAGAGTTAGTCCCTGGTGAGATAGGAATTAGTCCTATCAATATTAGTCCCATTAGTCTCCATGCTAGCAAAGGATGAAACAACTGGAAATATAATTTTTGCATTTCTGAACTCGCTTTTCACAAGGTCGAAGTATAGACTCTAGAGATACACCACAGCAACAATAGACAACAGGTGCAGGAGTAGGCCATTCGGCCCTTCGAGCCAGCACCGCCATTCACTGTGATCATGGCTGACCATCCACAATCAGTACCCCGTTCCTGCCTTCTCCCCATATCCCCTGACTCCGCTATTTTTAAGAGCTCTATCTTGAAACAGGGCCCTTCGGCCCATCGAGTCCGCGCCGACCAGTGATCACCCCGTACAGTAGCATCATCCTACACATGGGGGACAATTTACAATTTTTACCTAAGTCAGTTGAACGAAAAACCTGTATGTCCTTGGAGGAAACCAAAGCTCCCGGAGAAAGCCCACGTGGTCACACAGAGAAACTCCGTACAGACAGCACCCTCCACGATTCTACCATTCACCTTTACAAGGGAGAGAATTAACAGCTTTTACCTACACACCTGCACATCTGTAGGATGAGGGAGGAAACCTGAACACTGGGTGGAAACCCACGCGGTCACAGGGAGAAGGTGCAAACTCCACACAGACAGCACCCGTCGTCAGGATCGAACCCGGGTCTCTGGAGCTGTAAGGCAGCAGGTCTACCACTGCGTCACTGTGTACTGCCCGATTCCAATGTGGAGTGTATCTGGAGAGGTCTAGATGTAGAAACCAGTCTGAAATAACTCACTTTTACACTGGAAGAAAGTTATTAAAAATTGGTCTCTGTATCACGAGGAGCAGCATTCCTTTTAAATTGCTTTCCACGTGCATTGGTGGTGGGAAACTTGGAACTCTTTAACTGCTGAGGTATGTAGAGGAGAGAGGGAGTGTAATTCAGTGTTGGTTCCAATATTGGGAACCAAATTCAGTGTTGGTTCGTTGCTTACTTCAATCCTTAGGACAGCTGCTTCCTGATGCACACGTTAAAATGTAGCCAGTGTGAAGGTCCTCGCTGTGACTTCAAACCGACTATACAGCCAACACGCACATTGAACAAGGGAAGCCTAATGAAGCAAGTTAGAGCTCAATGGCATGAATAATGGATGTGAAGCCCAGGATATTCACAGCAGGTAGAAATGTTGGGGCATTTCTAACCAACTTTGTGCTGACTTTTAGCCCCTGCTGGAATAGAACGGTGGGGGCCTTATGCGGATCTTGTGTGTGTGTGCGTGTGTATGTATGTGAATGAGTGAGGGAATGAGTGAGTGAGTGAGTGAGTGAGTGAGTGAGTGAGTGAGTGAGTGAGTGAGTGAGTGAGTGAGTGAGTGAGTGAGTGGGAATGAGTGAGTGAGTGAGTGAGTGAGTGAGTGAGTGAGTGAGTGAGTGAGTGAGTGAGTGAGTGAGTGAGTGAGTGAGTGAGTGAGTGAGTGAGTGAGTGAGAGTGAATGAGTGTGAGTGAATGAGTGAGCGAGTGTGAGTGTATAAACTCCATACAACCCGGCTCTCTGGCGCTGTAAGGCAGTAACTCAACCGCTGCGCCACCGTTACAGTCATATTACTTAGCTGCAGTTCTGTGCCTCGCCCCAGGTTTCCGACAAGGTGTTTGCTGATGGCCAGTTTAGGGCTGACATACCAGGGATGCCAGCTAGAACACTTCACCGGGCAGATGCCATTCCTTTACTTTGAACGTTGTTCCTCCTCCTCCTCCTCCGACGTCCTCCACCCAAATTCTAAAGGAAGATTGGTAATCGGGTCTGTTTAAAATCCCCCGGCAGAGCAGGAGGATAGAGGCGAGGGCTCGGGGGGATTAGCCAGCTCTGTCAACAGCCAGGCAGATGAAGACCGTGTAAACCCATCCTCTCAAGTGAGAGAATGGCTCACAGACTTGTCACGCAGTACAAAAGTCATCAGTAACTAAATGTTCTTAGCTACGCTGCAATTAAGCAAAATCAATATGATGTGCCAGAAATGGTATTTTACCTTCAATGAGGCTTTCGGTTGAGTTTATTCAGAATATTTTAGCCGCCCCCGGGGGGATTTTGCTCAGTCACAGATGGCAAATAAAGTCTTCAGCCGGAGGCTACATGGTATTATGCTAATTTTAATGTCAGATGTACTTTTATATACAGCTCTATTTAATCACCCCATTATTCTGCATTTCCATATGAAGAAAAATTACCCACGGCAGCTCGGACACGGCCCATCACTACAATGGGACTCTATACCTTGGAGCGCAGGAGGATGAGGGGCGATCTTATATAGGTGTATACAATCTTGAGAGGAATAGATCAGGTAGAGTCTCTTGCCCAGAGTAGGTGAATCGAGGACAAGACATAGGTTTAAGGTGAAGGGGAAAAGATTTAATAGGAGTCTGAGGGGTAACATTTCCCACACAGAGGGCAGTGGGTGTATGGAACGAGCTGCCAGAGGAGGTGGTTGAGGCTGGGAATAACCCAACGTTTAAGAAACAGTTGGACAGGTACATGGATAGGACAGGTTTGGAGGGATATGGAACAAACGCTGGCAGGTGGGACTGGCGTAGCTGGGACATGTTGGTAGTGTGGTCAAGCTGGGCCGAGGGACCTGTTTCCACGCTGGATCACTCCATGACTCTGTGGCTGCCTTGCCCTTCCTGCAACCACTGTTCACTTTTACCTTTCCATGGAAAGGGACAAACAGACACAAAATGGCTGCACAATAACCCAAACCGCAGCTGCCGCATTTCCACAAAAACCTCGACGCTGGCCGACAGTGTGACCACACACGGCAACAGTATCCCCTCCTTTTCACATTGCAGGAGGTTTAACCAAGCGCTTGGACCACTGAATGGGGTTTTGGTTTGATGGCAGCAACTGGGACCATCCGATCCCTCTGCACCAAAAAACATTTGAGATGAATGAGAACCAAACCTCTTGAGAGCAGCTGAACAGCTACCACAATCATTCAGCCCCGCTGAGATCAGAAAGACACAAGGTGCGGCATGGTGGCGCAGCGGTAGAGTTGCTGCCTTACGGCACCAGAGACCCGGGTTTCAATCTTGACCACAGGTGCTGTCTGTACGGAGTTTGTCCGTTCTCCCTGCGTGGGTTTTCTCCCGGTGCTCCGATTTCCTCCCACATCCCAAGGGCGTGCAGGTTTCTAGGCTATTTGGCTTTTGTAAATCGTAAGTAGTCCCTGGTAGTGCTAGTAATCGCTGGTCGGCGCGGACTCGGAGAGCCGAACGGCCTATTTCCACTCTGTGTCTCTAAAGTCTAAAGTTACAGGGGCCTCTGCCCATATGTCATGGTTTATCTAAGGGACGTCAACCAAATAGATGAATGTTCCAACGTCAACGTTGGCCTGTGGGTCACATTTGCCACGGGAGCTGCTGCTGAGGAGGGCCCCCGTACCAGATTTGGCATCGGCCAACCTTTGACCTCGCATTACCCGTCTTGCAACAGCAGTGGAGTACAACCCACCCGGGCAGCTGGACGACAAACAAGATGTCCTTGATTGGATGTGCAACTCATCGAGCACTCACCCCTGACCACTGTTAGGATTACGGTGTTCAAAGCGAACGAAATTGGCCAGAGAATCACTATTTACAAAACGGCCCAAGCGAGATTGGTGTAAGAGACTGGTACGGGTGTAAGGGGTTATGGGGAGAAGGGAGGAGAATGGGGTTGAGAGGGAAAGACAGATTGAATGGCGGAGTAGCACTGATGGGCCGAATGGCACTAACTCCACTCCTATAACATACGAAGTGCACCGGTTACCACATGCCAGTTTGGGCCGACCTACAACCATTCAGAATAGGCAACCCACTTTTAGTCTGCAACGAGAGGAGGATGTGAAAGGATCTTTCAATTCCCCCCCACCCTTCAACTCAACAAACCCAGTTGTGATCTTTCTGATGTCTGATTCTGCCACTTTGTTTCATGTTGCTCCAACCACTTCAGCTTAGCAAAAAATAAAACCCCCAAGTATCTCAACCTTCACAGTCTCCGGCTGATATAACAAACGGGACAGTCTGGGCTCCCTCTTTGAGGGGGTGGCTGGACCGGGGGGTGAATGAGCTGATTCTACTCCCCCCACCACCCTCAGTCTTGTCTGGAGATGGCTGCATGGGCCGTAGAACCAGGGCCACGTTAACGGTGCCCTGCCTCTGACTTGCAGCCTCCCTACTGGGTGCCACATCCTGCCTCTGATGCTATCTCACGGAATGGACCCTTTTGAGTTTAATGAAGTCTATTGAGCGCGCTTGCGAGGGTGAGGCGAGACCAATATTTTTTTTGGGGGGGATGACTCGGGGCACCGAGGGTTACGAAGGAGCGGGCTGCAAGGTCAAGTTGGAGCCGGAGATCTAGCTGGGCGCGACGGTGTTGAATGGCGGGGGCAGTTTGGACCTTAGCTCCTGCTTCTGGTGTGTGGCCTAACTTGCTCTGGTGTGTTGACTGTGCAGCCCCGGATGTCGAGTCTGTGGTTACCTTTTTGCTCCAAATCTTGCTTGCATCTTGTCAAAGGGTGGGGCAGACCGAGGCAGAAGAAGAAAGGCTTCCGCTCACACACCTCTTTTCGCCCAGACCGAGTAAACAGTGAGGACCCGTTTACCTTAGAACAAGGTCAATAAAACCACAGGGACATCGATTTAAAGTCGCTGGTAGAACGGTTAGAGGCGAGATATCTCTCAGAACCTTCCTTCACCCAGTTGGTGAGGCCAAGTTACTGCATGAGCAGGAGAAATCCACATCGCCTTTAATGACTGCACTTTAAAGGGGAGAGCGTGGACGTGGAGAGGATGTTTCCACCAGTGGGAGAGTCTCGGACCAGAGGCCACAGCCTCAGAATAAAAGGACGCACTTTCAGATGGAGATGAGGAGGAATTCCTTTAGTCGGAGGGTGGTGTATCTGTGGAATTCATTACCACAGACGGCTGTGGAGGCCAAGTCAACGGATATTTTTAAGGTGGAGATTGATAGGTTCATGATCAGTAGGGTGCCAGGGGTGATGGGGAGAAGGCAGGAGAATGGGGTTAGGAGGGAGAGATAGATCAGCCATGATTGAATGGCGGAGTGGACTGGGATGGGCTGAATGGCCCAATTCTGCTCCTATCACATAGACTTAAGAGCTGAAAGCCACAGGCCTATATATATGGGACTGAATGGTGGGAAGGAAAACGAGAGATATAGAACAAATGAATGAAAGATATGCAAAGAAGTAACAATGATAAAGGAAACGGGCCGTTGTTAGCTGTGGGCCGGGTGAAAACGGGTTACAGACAATGAGACTCAACAGGATGGAGTTGGGGGGGGGAGGGAGCGATGGAGGATAGGTTTGAAGGAAGGAGAGGGAAGAAGGGGAGAGAGAGAGAGGAAAGGGGAAGAGATGATGAGGAGGAGGGAGGTGGAGAGATAGAGAGAGAGAGAGAAATAAAGGAGAGGAAGACAGGGTGGAAGGGGAAGGGAAGGGAGATGGGAAATCGGGAGAGAATGAGGGGGAAAGAGCGGGAGAGGGAAAGAATATATTTAAGGTGGAGATGGATAACAGTTTGAAAGATTGAGGCTCATAGGGAACTGGCACAGAATAGAGTTGAGTCCGGTATGGATCAGCCATAATCACATTGATGGCTGGGGCGGGGCTTGAGCAACCGGTGGCTTACTCTTGCTCCTATATTCTGGTGCTCGGTGGAGAGAAGGAGGGAGAGAGAGACAGAGAGAGAGAGACAGAGAGATGTCTGGAAGATGGATGCATTTGCACCTGTTCTTACATGCAAATTGTGTAATTGTGGCAGTTTTTTCTGATGGGCTAAAGTCAGGCTGAGAGAAAAAAATATGGAGTGCGTGTGGGGGTGAATATAAGTGTGTGTGTGTTTGTGTGCATGAATATATGTGTGTGTGAGAATGTGAGTGCATGCTGCAGGCTTGAATGTGAGGTTATGTTTGTGTGTGCGTGAGTGAATGTGTGTACGTGAGTGTGTGTGAATGTGAGTAGATATGTTTGTATGTGAATATATGTACGTTTGTGCGTGCGGAAGTATGTGAATGTGAGTGTGTTTGTGCATGAGTGTGTGTGAATGAGGGTGAAAGTGTGCGAGTGTGTCTCTGAATGGGAGTGTGCGCGTGAGTGTGTTTGAGTGCGAGTGTGTGTGTTTGCCTGTGATCATGTGGGTGTGCATGCGTGTGTCTATGAATGTGAGTGTGTGTATGTGAGTGCATGCACGGGTGAATGAGCGTGAGAATGAGAGAGAGAGACAGAGAGACAGAGCGAGTGGGAAAAAGAAAAAACATCAGTAGTGGAGAGAGAGGAAGAGAAATAAGTGTGTGGGGGGGGGGGGGGGGGGAAGAAAGAATGTGAATAAAAAAGCAGAACCCTGAGCAGAAGGAGGTGTTTTTCAAGCATCCCAATCAGTCGGCATGGTCTGTTACTGGAAGGAATGCTGTGCTTGCTTTGGAGCCCATTCATACAATGTGTTGGCAGAGGCAGCTTGGAGAGCAGGCAGCAAGAATGCCGTCAGAGAAGCTCAAACTCACATCCTAACAGTTCCTTCCATCCGTTTTCTAACATCGCATGTACCAAGGGAAGCAAGATCAACAAAAAAAAAAAAAAAACCTTTTTGGCGTGAGGGCTTGCCAAGTGTTTATTTTTATATTATAATGAAGTAACATGTGTTCACAAACTGCCTTTCTGATGCAGCCTCTCCTGACTTCTGGAGAGTGTTTATTTAGGCAGCGGTCTCTATATACACAAATGATGACTTTGGATGTCTTCCTAAACTCTTAACAGCTACTGCTAACTTCCTATTTTAAACTACAGCCCAGGCTCTTGCTGGCTGATTTGAGATAAAGGCCACGATTAGTTAGGTTGGCCCGCGACTCAAAAGGCGTTCTTTGGAACACCAGTGGCTGTTCTCGTCGCCAGCCAAGAGTGACTGGCTCTTTCCTCACTGGCTAGCTTTCTCATTTGAGTGTTCCCTGACCATTGAGCCTCCGCTGGCGCCGTTGCTGGAAGGTGCTGTCGCTGGTACCTGGAGCTTTACGGCGCGGCCCAAGCAGGTGGTTGTCGGAGTGGAGGGGCCAGGGTCGGCGCATGTACCGCCCCGTGTACCGTGCGCCAAACTGATGCCTCGAGGGCGAGAGGGTCAAAGTTGAAAGGAAATAGAGGGGGGGGGGGGGGGGGGGTTAGGGTTAGGGTTAGGTGAAAGGAGAGAACGTACAAACTCCGTACAGACAAGCACCCGCAGTCAGGATCGAACCCAGGCCTCTGGCACTGTAAGCGCTGTAAGGCAGCAACTCTACTGCCCTTCGAGCACTAAGGGGAGGCATCAGGAACTAAGGGGAGGGAGGAGGGGTGGAGTGGAGGGGCGCCGAGAACTAAGGGGGAGAATGGGGGACCATCCGGGCAAGAAAAGGGGTGCTTTGTAATTTTATCGGCGACTATTTGTATGCAAAAACAAAGCATCTCACAATAGACAATAGGTCCAGCAGGAGTAGGCCCATTCGGCCCTTCGAGCCAGCACCGCCATTCACTGTGATCTGGCTGATCATCCACACTCAGTAACCCGTTCCTGCCTCACTGTGATTTGTCTCATGTGACAATAAAAGTGTCTAATCTAGTTTAGTTTAGAGATACAGGGTGGAAACAGGCCCTTCGGCCCACCGGGTCCGCGCCGTCCAGCGATCACGCACTATACTACACGCACCAGGGATAACAAGCCGATTCATCTGAGGAAGGGTATTGACCCAAAACGCCATCCATTCCTTGTCCACACAGATGCTGCCTGACCCGCTGAGTTACTCCAGCATTCCGTGTCTATCTTCGGTGCAAACTAGCATCTGCCATTCCTTCCCGCGCAGCCTACAAACCTGCACTTCTTTGGAGTGTGGGAGGAAACCGGAGCTCCCGGAGAAAACCCACGCAGGTCACGGGGAGAGAATGTACGAACTCCGTACAGACAGCACCCGTAGTCAGGATCGCACTGGCGTCTCTGGCGCTGTAACACAGCGACTCTACCGCTGCGCCACCGTGCGCCCTGCTAAACGCGACGAGTATACAAAAGGTACTTGCTGGCCCCAAAGACATAATGGGTTTTGACTTTGTCCTGAATGACTCCAAGACTAGGTCTTGTGCGACAGCTTTGCTGCAGTTTTTTGTCCCCCTCTGCCGGAGCGAGGGAAGCGGAGAATATTTAAAATTAAAACACTCAAAAGACGTCAACTCCGAGCCGTCTTCACACTCTGTCCTCACATTTAGGAAAGAAGCACGTATTAAACCACCTTTAAGTAACAGATCTGAGGCTTACTGTCACTTTAAAATTTAAAAGCAAGAGAGCTTATTTTGTTGTTGCCTGAAATGGAATGGATCCAAGGAATTCTTGGCGCAGTCAATAAGCTTGTACACTGCAACACAACTCCTGGGAATAGGTGCAAGGCCTTTACAAATTTACAATTTAAAAGTGGCTCTTGAAAAATGTTCATTACTCTGTGATAGCTGCTATGAAAACCATAAGCTGCTCTGCCTTTCTTCAAAAGAAAGGGAGGTGCTTTGTAACGTCTAGCGAGTGACTTCCCAAATCAACTTTCTGAACAAAAACTGGGATCGGTGATCGAGAAGGGGAGCGGGTTCCAGCCCTCTTATCCAAGAAATTAATTCTCGTGTGGTCTTCCATGGCATGATCCCTTCTGCCTGCCTTCCCAGACTAAAGGCAATGTGTGGGATATTTGGTTGAATCCGCCAAGGATTCTAGGGCATTGTGTTCAAACTGTATTAACCGACACCTATTGTGCTGCCCGAACACCGAGAACCTAGACTATATGTGTTGGGAGAATCCTTAAATGGAGGAAGGGTTTAGTTTAGGAAGGAACTGCAGATGCTGGTTGAAACCGAAGATCGACACAAAAAGCTGGAGTAACTCAGCGGGACAGGCAGCATCTCTGGAGAGAAGGAATGGTCCGAAGAAGGTTCTCGACCCGAAACGTCACCCATTCCTTCTCTCCAGAGATGCTGCCCGACCCGCTGAGTTACTCCAGCTTTTCGTGCCTAACAAGGGTTTAGTTTAGTTTAGTTTATTATCGTGCAGTGGTAGAGTTGCTGCCTTACAGCGCCAGAGACCCGGGCTCGATCCCGACTACGGGTGCTGTCTGTACGGAGTTTGTACGTTCTCCCCGTGACCTGCGTGGGTTTTCTCCGAGATCTTCGATTTCCTCCCACACTCCAAAGACGTACTGGTTTGTAGGTTAATTGGCTTGGTATAAGAGTAAATTGTCCCTGGTGTGTGTAGGATAGTGTTCGTGTGCGGGGATCGCTGGTCGGCGCGGACTCGGGGGCCGAATCTCTAAACTAAAACTATAAATTCAAGCGCATTGTGTGAGAGCACTGTGAAGCAACAGCAATGGCCCTACTAGAACACTGAGAACCTAGAGTATATATGTTGGGAGAACACAGACGCCGTCAATGGAGGGTTTAGCTTAGTTTATTAATTTAGTTTAGTTTAGTTTAGAGATGCAGCGTGGAATTAGTTCACACTAACACTACCCCACATCCAACACACTAGGGACAATTTTACAAATTTATTCAGCCAACGTGAGACCAGTCTCTGTGTTGCCCATCCTTCCCCCGCAACCTTCCTTCCACGGGCTGGCTGACGATAACGCTGCACTCACTAAACATAAATTGCGTCTCGTTTACTAGCGTGTAGAAAGGAACCGCGGGTGCTGGTTTATACCGAAGCTGGACACAAAGTGCGGGAGTGGGTCAGGCAGCATCTCTGGGGGAACAAAAGGATGGGTGACGTTTCGGGTCTGAAGAGGACTCCGGTCATGAAGAAGGGTCTCGACCCCCCATCCTTTTTTCCCCTAGGGATGCTGACTGGCCCGCTGAGTTGCTCCAGCACTTGGTGTCTTTCTGCTCATTCACTGGAGTTAGGCTTGTGGCGGGGCTGGAAGATTGCAACCTTCACGTGGTCCACCCTGTTTCGACTAATGCAATCAACGCGACGTGCACAAACGGAATATCAAATAGAACAAGTTGTCCAACAACTTTAGGCCGTGCACGCCACACGGACGCAGAAGTAGAAGAAGAAGAAGGAGAAGGCTTGTGGCTTTCCAAACACTTTTAAACAAATGGCTCCATTAGTTTGAGAACTGAGCCGGCAACCAGGACTGGGACAGAGCACCGAAGAGTTAGAATAAACCTTCATGGAGTCGGTCACGGTGAAGATAATCAAGCTTAGGGGATGAGTAATCACAGGCGGTAACAGAGTTTTTAAGTCAAACAAATCTCAGGAAGAACTGTCACAGACACAGACGCACAACTATTCAGCAGCTTGGCCAAAAAAACCTGCAGAATAAAATGGCAGAAACAGGATTTGGGGATTTGCATACATCACTGGCATTTTGATGCACCGTGCCACTGTCCATTTGGTTCATCTCATGCCAAGGCGATCACCAGCATGGCAACTGATCCAAACACGCCTTGACATTCACCACAACGTAATCCCCACAGCTTGGCTGCAGTTACACCAGGCCCCCAAGCTAAAATAAAAGTGCTCTTCCCTCTCATGTCTGATATATATATATATATATATATATATATATATTATATATATATATATATATATATATATATATATATATATATATATGTCTACATGAGATAAAGAGAAAGTCAGATGGGCAGTGAGAGAGGGAGGGAGGGAGAGAGGGACGGAGGAAGAGAGAGAGGGAGAGAGGGAGGGATAGAGAGAGAGAGAGAAAGAGAGAGAGGTGGGAGAGGGGAGATGGGAGAGGGGAGAGAGAGAGGGGTGGGTGGGAAAGGGGAGAGATCGGGTGAGGGAGAGGTGAATGGGAGGGAGAGAGGGGGGAGATAGAAAGAAAGAAAGAGAGAGAGAAAGGAGAGGGAGGGTAGGGGGGGCGTGGGAGGGGAGAGAGTAGGGGAGGGAGAGGGAAAGGTGAAGGGCGAGGGGGAGAGGGGAGATAGAGAGAAGGAGAGAAAAAGAGAAAAGAGAGGTGGGAGACAGCGTGCCTCCATGCGAGGGACTGATAGTGAACGTGAGAGGGGGCAAGTGTGCCAGGGTGTGAGTGGAAGAGCAAAGGAGAGTGAAGGAACGTGTGAGAGAGTGCGAGTGCATGTGTACGAGAACGTGAGGGTGAGTGTATGAGACAGCCAGAGAGTGAGAGTGAGCACGAGATTGAAGGCAGTGTGTGTTTTATTCATCACACTTCCATTCCAGGCCTGTCCATTAGGTCCCTGCGGTTATATGCCGAGTTAATGCTCATCGCAAAGATGCTCCAGCACTCCTCGTTTAACTGGCAGATTGAAAAGACTTGAACTCTTTCTCATGAATACCAGGCTGGAACAAACGGGGAACATACTGGCAATAATCTGAAATCCCTGAACTCAACTTGCAATTTTCTAATCTTGGCAGGTTCAGTAACAACATTTTAATATCTGCGGACTTTCCATTAAAAACAAACCGGGTTTTATATAAACCTCATAATACTTCAATAGCCCTCTGGGGGATAATGCTAACACTGATCACACACAAGACCAGACTGGTAAATGATCCTCATCCAGTGAAAACAAATTCTGTACACTGGTAGCCCAAGCGAGCTTGTGCCATTTCCAGTGAGTTTTGCTCTGAAACTCCAAGGAGATCAGACTAAGGCCAAATTAAACTTGTGAGGCAGCGCGAGACTCAACGAGAGCCCACGCACAAAACCAGTGCCTTCTGCAGAACGAGAGTCCAGGGATGAGGGCAAAGGAGAGATATGAAAAGGTGCCTGGAACAAATGCGCGACAGAGAATGCAAAAAGCAACGATGGTCGAGGGAAGGTGGAGCCCACAATGGTCCGTTGTTGGCGGCGGAAGAGGCGATGACGAAGGGGGTGTACGGGTGTGAACTGCGAAACTAGCTGGACGATTAGGGCAGGGGCGGGGCGTTGAGAGAGAGAGGGGATGCAACGGCTCCATGAAACTAGAGAAATCAATCTTCAATCATGTAGAGCAAGACTCAACTTGCGTGCAAGTACAAAAGCAGAACCTCCTTCAGACTCAGAGCCAGGGGCTGGAGATATAAAAAGATGCGTAGAACAAATGGATGAAAGATGATGATTGAGGAAAGGTGGAGCCCACAATGGTCTATTGTTGGCTGCGGGGAAGGTGATAATGAGTGATACAAACAGTGAAACTCAGCAGGACGACAGTGAAACTAGTACGACGACTAATCACCTTCCCCACACAGCCAACAACGGACCATTGTGGGCTCCACCTTTCCTTGACCATCATTACTTTTCGCATATCGTTCATTCATTTGTTCTACATATCTTTTCAAATCTCTCGTTTCCCTCTCCGATGACTCGCAGTCTGAAGAAGGGTCTCACAACCCGTAACGTCGCCTATTCCTTTTTGCCAGAGATGCTGCCTGACCCGCTGAGTTACTCCAGCATTTTGTATCTTCGGAGTAAACCAGCATCTGCAGTTCCTTCCTACACAAAACCATCACCACTGGATAGGTGAATGAGGGTCCCGACCCAAGATGTCACCTATCCATGTTTTCCAGGGATGCTGCCAGACCCGCTGAGTTACTCCAGCACCTTTTGGTTGAGTTCTTTGTTGGACAGCCCTTCTCCAAAGGCAACTATAAAAGTTTAGTTTTAGTATTAGAGGTACAGCGTGGAAACAGGCCCTTCGGCCCACCGGGTCCACACCGACCAGCGATCCCTGCACATTAACACAAGCCTACACACACAATTTACACTTATACCAAGTTTACAAATCCAAGCCAATTAACCCTCAAACCTCTACGTCTTTGGAGCGTGGGAGGAAACTGATCTCGGAAAAAAACCCACGCATGTCACAGGGAGAACGTGCAAACTCCGTACGGAAAAGCACCGGTAGCCGGGATCGAACACGGGTCTCTGGGGCTGCAAGCGCTGTTAGGCAGCAACTGTACTCTGCCGCTGCGCCACCGTGAACCAAAGAATGAACCAAAGATTTCTACCAAAGTCGTCGTGGGGCTGTTAAATCTGGGCTCACTCCCTTCCACCACGAGGAGAGGGAGGGAGGGAGAGAGAAAGTGAAAGATAGAGGGCGAGGAGAGGGTGGTGGAGGGAGTAAAGGGAAAAGGAGGAGGTGAGGAGGCAGCGGAGTGATGAAAGGAGACGGCAAATGGATTAAACAAGGGGTGCGAGGACGGGGAGAAGATGGAAGAGAGGTAGGGGGAAAGAGGGTGGTACAAAAATAAAGGTGGGAACTGAGAGATGAGGAAGGGAGAGGAACATCGGCAAGTGGTGCGTGGGAAGGAACTGCAGATGGTGGTTTACACCAGATAGACACAGAATGCTGGAGTAACACAGCGGGGCAGGCGACATCTCTGGAGTTTTGGGACGTGACCCTACTTCAGTGGAAGTGATCATCCATTTGCTGTTCCTTAATTTAAGATGCACGGTCGGTCGGTCAGCAGCAAACTGTCCCCAATTGGAAGAACAACATCATTCCATTCTTTAGGCTTTGGAGACACAGGCCCTTCGGCCCACCAAGTCCATGTTGACCAGCGATCACTTGGCATGCTAGCACTGCCCTACACATTAAGGATGATTTACAGAGGCTAATTAACCTACGACCCTGTAGTCTTTGGAATGTGAGGGGAATCCGGAGCTCCCGGAGAGAACCCACGCAGGTCACGTGGCGAACGTACAAACTCCGTATCAATCAATACAGACAGCGTCCGCAGTTCGGATCGAATCCAAGTCTCTGGCGCTGTGAGGCAGCGACTCTACCATTGCGCCACCGTGCTGCCTAGTTCTACTGACTCTATAATCTCCCAAATGTTCTCCTCAAAAGGAACATATCCACTTGAAGCACAAATTAAGACTTTCTTAACTTATACTAATGATCTGCTGCACTGCAGGATCCTTTTTAATTAAAAAAATAATAGCCATTTCCTTGCAATGGGTGGATATTCTGAGACTGATGTTCGGGGATGAGTTACTGAGCATGGAGTGAGGGTGGTGATGTGCAAGAAAGGAGGGCAGAGAACTCTAGCCCTTTGCATGTTCTCCCCATGACCTGCGTAGATTTCTTTTCCGGGAGCTCCGGTCTCCACCCACACTCCAAAGACGCACATTGTTTGGTAAAATTGAACATTGTCCAGCTCTCCAGATACAGAGAGAAGAGAAAGGGGAGAGAGGAATTCGAGAAAGGAGGGAGAGGGATAGAGGGGGAAAGAGGGCGAGAGACGAGGAAGGGTGAGGAAATGTAATAAAAAAACTGTGAAGGGGCAAGAGAGAGGATAAATCGGAGGATAGACAGGTTTGGAGAGGTATGGGCCAATCGCAGGCAAGTGGGACTAGTGTAGCTGGGACATGTCGGCTGGTGAGGGCCAGTTGGGCCGAAGGGCCTGTTTCCACACAACCTTATAACTCTGCAGTCAGCGAATACTTGTGAAGTGCTGTCATTGCAATAGGGGGGGAAGGGGAGATCTGGCAGTCAAATAACACAGCGAGCTCCCCAAAACCACACTGTGATCAACACGAAGCGCTAGAATAACAGCGAGTAAGGCAGCATCTCTGGAGGACATGGATAGGTGATGGTTTGTGTTGGGACCCTTCTTCAAGCTGACGGGCAAGATTCCAGCATTGTGACACCTTCCTCAAATTAGGAGACCAAAACTGCACACAATACTCCAGGTGTGGTCTCACCAGGGCCCTGTACAACTGCAGAAGGACCTCTTTGCTCCTATACTCAAATCCTCTCATTATGAAGGCCAACATGCCATTAGCTTTCTTCACTGCCTGCTGTACCTGCATGCTTACTTTCAGTGAATGATGTACAAGGACACCCAGGCCTCCCCTTTTCCTAATCTGACGCCATTCAGATAATAATCTGCCTTCCTGTTTTTTATACCAAAGTGGATAACCTCACATGTATCCACATTAAACTGCATCTGCCATGCATCTGCCCACTCACCCAACCTATCCAAGTCACCCTGCATCCTCATAGCATCCTCTTCACAGTTCACACTGCCACCCAGCTTGTGTCATCTGCAAATTTGCTAATGTTACTTTTAATTCCTTCATCTAAATCATTCATGTATATTGTAAATAGATGCGGTCCCAGCATTGAGCCTTCCGGTAGCCCACTAGTCACTGCCTGCCATTCTGAAAGGGACCCGTTAATTCCTACTCATTGTTTCCTGTCTGCCAACCAATTTTCTATCCATGTCAATATGCTACCCCCAATACCATGTGCTCTAATTTGGCCCACTAATCTGTGTGGGACCTAATCAAAGGCTTTCTGAAAGTCCAGATACACTACATCCACTACCTCTCCCTTATCCATTCTACTTGTTACAGCCGCAAAAAATTCCAGAAGATTAGTCAAACAAGATTTCCCCTTCATAAATCTATGCTGACTTGGACCGATCCCGTTACTGCTATCCAAATGCCGGTTCAAGGTGAAGGGGAAAAGATTAAATAGGAATCTGAGGGGTAACGTTTTCACACAAAGGGTGGTGGTGGGTGTATGGAATGAGCTGCCAGAGGAGGTAGGGACTGCCCCAACTTTTTATAAACATTTAGACAGGTGCACGGATAGGACAAGCTTGGAGGGAAATGGACCAAACGCAGGCAGGGGTGAGTCGTGCAGCTGGGACATGTTGGCCGGTGTGGGCAAGTTGGGCCGAAGGGCCCGTTTCCACACAGTAGCACTCTACGACTGCAAATTAAAAAAAGAAAATTACTTCACTGCAGGCAAGAATTGTGGCCTTACCCACATGCCAAGGATGAATGTTAATCAAAAAAATACCTGACCTACATTTTCCACTGACGAGTGTCTAAACATCAGCAGTAAGAGTGGTGCAAAGAGTGTCGGTCAGGGCTTTCAAAAGTGACATGGTCGGCACCTGAAGAAGTGTTTTATACATGAAAAACACAAGGGACTGGGATTTAATAAACTGCTCTTTGAAACATCAAGATGGACTTGAATGTCTGAATGGTCTCCTTCCACCCTTCTCTGCAATGATGATTCTATGATTTTTAGAGGGGGGGGAATAAAATCGGTAGAGGCCATTTTAACTTCACCATTTGTTGACAAGGCAAGATGACAAGGGATGTGATGAGGCTTGAAGGGTGTAAAACAGTCAGGCCAAAAGGTCTATTTAGTTTAGTTTAGGGATACTCTGTGGAAACAGGCTCGTCGGCCCACCGGGTCCGCACCGACCAGCGATCCCCGTGCATTAACACTACCCTACACACATACTAGGGACAATTTTACATTTCTCCCAAAGCAATTAACCTACAAATCCGTACGTCTTTGGAGAGTGGGAGGAAACGTAAGATTTTGGAGAAAACTCGCGTGGGTCACGGGGAGAACGCACCAACTCCGTACAGACAGCACCGACCGTCGGGATCGAACCCGGGTCTCCCAGCAACTCTACCGCTGCACCACCGTGCCTGCCGCCCATTCTGTGCTGTTAATGCAACTTCAGAGGCAGACCTCCAATGATTAGGGTGTAAATCTAACACTCACGTAAGCAATTCAACCCAAACTGGTGACTGTGGTTAAAAGTTGTGACCACTGCCCAGTCCATCACCGGCTCTGACGTCCCCACCATCGAAGGCATCGAAGGGATCTATCGCAGGCGCTGCCTCAAAAAGGCAGCCAACATCATCAAAGATCCACGCCATCCTGGCCACAAACTCATTTAACCATTGCCCTTGGGAAGAAGCTACAGGAGCCTGAAAACTGTAACGTCCAGGTTCAGGAACAGCTTCTTCTTCCCTACAGCTATCAGGTTGTCGTGTACAAACACTACAACAAATAAGCTCTGAACTACAACAGACTATTATTATTCAGACTACTTCAGACTATCTGAAGAAGGGTCTTGACCCGAAACATCGTCTATCTCCTTCGCTCCTTAGATGCTGCTGCACCCCGCTGAGTTTCTCCAGCTTTTTGTGTAACCCTCGATTCTCCAGCATCTGCAGTTCCTTCTTTAAGACTATTATTATTATTGCACTATATCTGTTTATTGAGTACGCGTGCATGTGTATATATATATACACACACTGAACTTTTTTTCGCAATTGGGTACGATGTGTCCTGGGATGTCAGGACTTTCACATGAGGAAAAACTGGATAGACTCGGCTTGTAGTCACTGGAATTTAGAAGATTGAGGGGGGATCTTATAGAAACTTCCAAATTTCTTAAGGGGTTGGACAGGCTAGATGCAGGAAGATTGTTCCCGATGTTGGGGGAGTCCAGAACACGGGGTCATAGTCTAAGGATAAGGGGGAATTCCTTTAGGACCGAGATGAGGAAAACATTCTTTACACAGAGAGTGGTGAGTCTCTGGAATTCTCTGCCACAGAAGGTCGTTGAGGCCAGTTCATTGGCTATATTCAAGAGGGAGTTGGATGTGGCTCTTGTGGCTAAAGGGATCAGGGGGTATGGAGAGAAGGCAGGTACGGGATACTGAGTTGGATGATCAGCCATGATCATATTGAATGGCGGTGCAGGCTCGAAGGGCCAAATGGCCTACTCCTGCACCTATTTTTCTATGTTTCTATGTTTCTATGTTTACATATTCTGTTGTGCTGCAGCAAACAGGAATTTCATTGCCCTATCTGGGACACACGACAATAAAACACTCTTGACTCTTCTCTTAAGGTAAACCATCCACAAAGACTGGTCTGAAGAAGGGTCTTGACCCGAAACATCACCCATTCCTTCTCTCCAGACAGAGGTGCTGCCTTTCCCGGCTGCTCTCTCTCTCCAGACAGAGATGCTGCGACTCTACCTCTGCGCCCAAATGTTGTTAAAACACTTGGTTGGCTCCCCGGGTTTGGTCGAGAGCAACCTACCGGAAACAAAGCCACACCATCCACGGAAAGCCGATGGAAAATAGGATCAAAATGTGCCTCTGGTTACATATTGTTGGGAGGGCCCTGGATAAATCTGCTCCAAGGACATAAGCGATAGGTTTCCCACAGTAATTTTGTGAAAGAAACTGAGGAACTGGTAAATGTTACAAGAGCTTTGAAGCTTTGAGACCGTTGTGTTTACATTGCTCTGGGTCTATATTTAAACCGAGCACCACTTCGCCATAAGAATGTGCACTGATTGTACAGTGTAATCATTGAGCGACAATTCATTTCTGCATCCTAAATACGAAGAGGTCGTGAGGAAAAAGGCAGGTGGGAAATCTGCATCTCACCCTGACTACTAACAAAAATACCATTCTACATTCCCTTGACCATCGTACCCTTTGATCTGTGTTTTCACACCTTACCCTTCCATATCTCTCTGTCTCCCTCTCCCCCTGACTCTCAGTCTGACGAAGGGCCTCGACCAGAAACGTCACCAGTTACTTCTCTCCACAGATGCTGCCTGGCCCGCTGAGTGACTCCAGCATTTTGTGTCTGTCTAAGGTATAGAGCACTCTGGTTATGTAAGTGGGGGGGGGAGGTATAGATGAGCATAATTTAACTAAATGGTGAGCACAGGCTCAAGGGGCAGAATGGTCTCTTTTTGTTCCCCATTTTTTGAAGGGAGTTGCAGTCCAGTAAATTATTTACCAGAGCATCTTTTCAATTCCTGTACAATATTCTGGAGTATAGTGGGGCCAATATTGACAGGCACCTGTAGACACAAAGAACTGCAGATGCTGGTTTACAAACAAAAGACACAACGTGTTGGCGTAATTCAGCAAGTCAGGCAGTAACTGTGGAGAGCAGATCTTTCTGGCTGAGAGTCTTCTTCAGACATGGATAGGCTGACATTTCTGGTTAAGACCATTCTTCTGACATGTTCTCCTGAGATGCTGCCTGACCTGCTGAGTTCACTGAGTTATTCCACTTTGTTTCTCCTGTTTCAAAACCTGAAGAAGGGTCCTGACCTGAAATCCATGTTTCCCATTCACGGGCACTTTGATGGCGGTCATGGGAAAGGTAGGCCGAAAAGCCTGATTCTTTACCGTTCACAGTGTGGGCAAGTCGGGCCGAAGGGCCTGTTTCCACCCTGTGCCACTCTATTTGGCATGTGGTGGGGTGAGGCAGGCCGGGATTTCAGGAGAGACAAGGCTACCGGTTCCAGTGCAGCATCCCAATCAGTGTATTCGGTTTTCATGTTGAGATTTCAGCCACTTTATCCAACAACCCTCTCAGGAGGCAGAAAGCAAAACTTTTGGGATTGCAAAGAGGAGAAAGGGAGCTCTGCCCAGCGACATGGCCACCTCACCTGGCACCTTTCCATGCACTAGTTGCAATACGATACAATGGAACTTTATTTATCCCAGGCGGGAAATTGATCTCCCAACAGTCACTAAAAACACAAAATACATGAAATACGAAATGAAAGTGACGAGTGGAAAGACTTACGGGCCTGTCCCACTTACGCGACTTTTTCGGCGACTGCCGGCACCCGTCATAGGTCGTTACAGGTCGCCGAAAATTTTCAACGTGTTGAAAACCAACGGCGACCAGAGCAGGTACGACTCTTTGGGCGACTACTCATGACCATACAGGCTTCACCCCACGACATGTATGGTCGTGAGTAGCTTCCTCAGTCGCCCAAAGTGTCGTAGCGTCTTTCTGCCCCCCCCCCCCCCTGCATTTCCTACACTGCCCACACTTTTGAAGCACTTCACTGCCCGGGATGTGGTCCTCCGGGATGTCTCCGGGTTGTGAAAGGTGCCATACAAATGGAAGGAATGTCTTCTCCAGAGAATAAACATACCTTCAAACCAACCCAGGGAGGGAGTTCAAGCCAGCATGTCTGCACTGCTGAGCTAAACCTCAAAATGGGAATTCCACCCAAAAAATACGCGGGTTCTTGCCAAATGGAGAAGGAGCCAAAACAGGAGTGTTGGTATTTTTGTTAAAGCGTAAAGAAATGTGCACAGAATGCAAGAGGGCAGGTCAACAACTGCGATTAATTTGACAGCTTTGCAATAATCGGAATTAGTGGCTTCCGATCCTGCCGTCTTTTCAAGTGCGGGGTAAAATACTCAACAAACGTTTTGTTCGAGGCGGGATGGGTAAAAAAATGTTAACTGGCGACTTTAGCCTCTGTGTGAAAAGGCAGCTGGGCTCGGAGGGGAGAGAAGCAGGTTTTCACAAGACCCATGTACAACTAATGGACAATAGGTGCAGGAGCAGGCCAGTCAGCCCTTCAAGCCAGCACCGCCATTCAATGTGATCATGGCTGATCATCACCACTGCATTGCTGAAAGCAGTTACGACTGGGGAAGATGATGCATGTTACGCAGTTTGCATCACTTTAGTTTAGAGAGGCAGCGCAGAAACAGGCCCTTCAGCCCACCGAGCCCGTGCCGACCAGCGATCCCCATACACCAGCACTATCCGACACACACTCGGGATAATTTACAATTTTACCAAGCCAATTAACCTACAAATCTCTACGTCCTTGGAGTGTGGGAGGAAGGCTGAGATACCGGAGAAAACTCAGGCAGGTCACACGGGGGGGGGGGGGGAAGAGGTGCAAACTCCGCACAGACAGCACCCGTGGTCAGGATCGAACCCGGGTCTCTGGCGCTGTATGGCCGCAACTCTAACGCTGCGCCACCGTGCCTCTCGCAAACGGTGAAACAAACTTGCATGAAGGTTGAATAAAACCAACTGCTTCGTCTCGAGATTTGTCTGCAGATTGCTATTTTGGTTGATTATATCCTGGAAAGACCTCCCCTCTCCCCGTCTCCCCCCTTCCTAACCCCAAGTACACAGAACGCTATGTCCTTACAGCGGCTAACAAGTATGTCTGCGAAGAGACATCATGGCCTGGTGGAATGGTTAATAAAAAATCATTTGAAGCTTGCAAGGGTGAGCATATTTCCATCAACACTGAGAAAGGTTGTGAAGTGCAAGGTGCTGCATCATTTTTATTGGCTACAGCTCACTTATGCAGTGCTGGCAAAACTCTCAAAGATTTATGTACAAGGCTTCCCTTCCGTCGTCATGGAATCAAAACCATTGCAGATGTTGTCACCCTGTGACTGATCATTGCTTAGGTTGTTCTTGCTCGCGACCTTTGCTCAGTGTAGTTTAGTTTAGAGATACAGCGTGCAAACAGGCCCTTCGGCCCACCGAGTCCCCGCCAACCAGCGATCCCCCGCACACTAACACTATCCTGCACACACTGGGAACAATTGACACTTATACCAAGCTAATTAACCTACAAACCTGTACGTCTTTGGAGTGTGGGAGGAAACCGAAGATCTCAGAGGTAATCCACGTGGTCGCGGGAAGAACGTACAAACTCCGTACAGACAGCACCCGTAGTCGGGATCGAACCCGGGTCTCTGGCGCTGTAAGGCAGCAAATCTACCGCTGCATGGTGATAAACTTCTTGGAAGATGGGTCTCGACCCGAAACGTCACCCATTCCTTCTCTCCAGAGATGCTGCCTCACCCGCTGAGTTACTCCAGCATTTAGTGTCTACCTTCGATTTAAACCAGCACCTGCGGTTCTTTCTCACACATTACTTATATATATGTATATATACACAGGTAAAGCAAAGTGCAGATAACCATACAAAGCACCATAGCAACGTGAACGGCCCACATTCTCACAACACTGCTGCACACAAGGAGTTACAAGTTTGTGAAAAAGAAAGCACGTCTCCATCACAGCATCGAACACTGCGCGATAGGCTGAGATTAAATGAAAGGAATGCTTTAAACAATACCGGAGTCATGGGAAGGTAAGAAAGGGTTAATTGAACTCAACAGGAAAGCTGTCATATGGCAGCTCCATGTGCCCTTTCAATTATTGAAATGATCTGTTGAGCTCCCTGGGGAGATGTCACACTGAATTTCACAGCGACATTGAATGACTACAAGTTATATTAGAAGCAGCCTATTCCAATAGACTATGGGTGGTGTCACATTTGTAGGCACGTGAAACGGAATGATTGTCGGGAATGGGGAAAGAAATCTCTCTTTGTCGAGTGGTGCACAATAAATAGTTGCAATGTTATGCGGGGTGGCAGCAGATAAATCTGTTAAAAGGTTGGTGGTTTCATAAAAAGGTTCAAGTCTGCATTGTCTAATCTGTTCTGCAACTGCCACCGAAGGTGATGCAATGTGTTTTCCTGTAACCTGGGTGCTGTCTGTACGGAGTTTGCACGTTCTCCCCGTGACTTGCGTGGACTTTCTCCTGGATCTCTGGTTTCCTCCCACAGGGCGGCACGGCGGTAGAGTTGCTGCCTTACAGCACCGGCGACTTGGGGTTCGATCCTAACTACGGGCGCTGTCTGTGCGGAGTTTGCATGTTCTCCCCGTGACCTGCGTGGGTGTTCTCCAGGTGCTCTGGTTTCCTCCCACACTCCAAAGACATGCAGGTTTATAGGCTAACAGGCTTCAGTAACATTGTAAACCGTCCCTAGTGTGTGTGGGATAGTGCTAGCGCAATGGGATCGCTGGTCGGCGCGGGCTCGGTGGGCCGAAGGGCCTACTTCCGCGCTGTATCTCTACACTAAACTAAACCCACTCCATTCCTGCAGCCCGTGTTTCATGCACAAACACCCTTGCCCTGCGCATGCACTGGCATTTGCAGCAACTATTTTAAGAGATGATGTTCTTGTACTGTGGCCACGACAGAAATAATGCCACACACATAACCAGAGAAAGTTTAGTTTAGGGATACACCAAGTCCATGCTGGCCACTTCACGAGTTCCATGTTCTCCCACTTCCTCATCCACTTCAGTCAATGGAAATTTCAAAGGCTGGGATTGCCAGATTCTTGATTAGTGCGGGTGTCAGGAGAAGGCAGGAGAATGGGGTCGAGGTCGAAAGATAGATCAGCCGCGATTGAACGGCGAAGTAGACTTGATGGGTTGAATGGCCTAATTTTGCACCAAGAACTAATGAACATTAGGGGCAATTTACCTGCAAAGATGCACGTGTTTGGGATGTGGGAGGAAACCGGAGCACCCGGAGGAAACCCACACGGTCGCAGGGAGAACGTAGAAACTCTGCGCAGACAGCACCCGCAGTCAGGATCGGACCTGGGTCTCTGGCGCTGTGAGCTCTACCAGCTGCTCCACTGTGCCGCCCAAATTTTCTTTCGAGCTGGTGGATCGTGCAGGATCACGGCCCATCGTGTGCTTTCTGTCCTCTCAGCAGCCCGCACTCTGTGTCCTCGAGCCCCATTTGCTTGCAAGTGAGTTCCTACTCAGATGGATTTAAATCCATTGTTCGCAAATATGCAGGGGAAAAAAAGTTGTGACCAGAGATAAAAACCTGTCACTTGTTCCTGGTGACTGTGAGCTTGTTTTCACCCAGGTTTATCCACTTCCACCTAACTCCATGCTCTTTAGATTTTAGATATTAGCGACAGTCTTTCAGCCCACTGAGTCTGCACCGACCAGCGATCAACCCACACACTAACACAAAACGGTAGAGTTGCTGCCTTGCAGCGACAGAGACCCAGGTTCGATCCTGACTACGGGTGCTGTTTGTACGGAGTTTGTACGTTCTCCCCGTGACCACGTGGGTTTCCCCTGGGTTCTCCGGTTTCCTCCCACACTCCAAAGACGTGGAGGTTTTGTAGGTTAATTTGGCTTTGGTGTACAAAAAAGGTAAATTGTCCCTAGTGTGTAGGATAGTGCTAATGTACGGGGTTCGCCGGTCGGCGCGGACTCGGTGGGCCGAAGGGCCTGTTTCCGCATCGTATCTCTAAACTAAACTAAACTCTCTATCCTTTTGGCCTCACACCTGTATTTTCTCCTTTGGCTTTTTTCCAACAATCTGCCTATCAAAAAACTCCCCTCGTCTGTGTTCACCCATTACCTATCCTGATATTCCTCTCTTCCAGCTTTCTTCCCTCCCTTCCCACCCACCCCCACCCTCACCCTCCTCCTGCAGTAAGTTTGAAGAAAGGTCCTGACCCGAAACGTCAACTATCCATGTTCACCAGAGATGCTGCCTGACCCGCTGAGTTACTCCAGCACTTTGTGTCTATCTTGACTCTCCTGACAGCTAAGACCATGTGTAACGCAGCCTCTCCAATCAATAGGCACGATGTTTGACGTGCCAATGGAACAGGTTCTCATTCATTCAGTGAAGTGAGGGTTAATCACAGTTCAATCTGCACAGCATTTCTGGGCCAATAGCCATTTATTTTTCTCTGTATAATTTATGGTTCTGTGTCGTGCCGTCCCATTAAATTTCTTATGTGTGTACTTTCTTCTGAACCTTATTTTTTTTTTCCAACAGTTACAGTATAAATATTACTTCATTACAGTCAATTGAAACCTCATTAATAAGAACACCTTGTCGAAAAAGACTCAATCTTTTGTTCCTCGTAGAAAAGGGCCAATTTTTTTCTTCTCTTCAAACGCTCGCTATGGGGACTTCTTCGCAACCATGGCGACATTAATCGGAAGCAACAATACAAAGGGCAATGCCAGTCCACGGAGTGTTCTCCTGACAATGGTATGGATTTTATTTTGAAAGCACCCTACTTTGTATTGGCTCCATTGTCTAGCCAGTCGGTAAACCCAGGGCTGAAACCACCGTTCAGGAGTTTCCTTGATTCTTCTTGAGGTGCGGTTGCCGTGGGGTTTGCACCGTCGAGTCTACTCCGCCATTCAATCATTGGCTGATCCATCTTTCTCCCTCAACCCCATGTTCCCGCCTTCGCCCCATAACCCTGGACACCGCCCCCGTACAATCAAGAATCTGTCAATCACCGTTAACCTGTCAATATTCGTATTTAAACCCGAGAGAAAATTCTCAACGTGTCCAACTTATTGTCGTTCTTGTCAGGATACTCCCTGCCACAGAGGGCAGTGGAGACCAGGTCACTGGATGGGTTTAAGAGAGAGTTGGATAGAGCTCTAGGGGCTAGTGGAATCAAGGGATATGGGGAGAAGGCAGGCACGGGTTATTGATTTGGGACGATCAGCCATGATCACAATGAATGGCGGTGCTGGCTCGAAGGGCCGAATGGCCTCCTCCTGCACCAATTTTCTATGTTTCTATGCTGCTATGATACGGTTGCCCATCATCAACAACTTGCCTTCCCCAATGACGTCATGGTGGCACTTGGTTCAGCACTGTCCTTGGTGCATTACACTCCAATTTATGAGCTCATAAGTCCTAAGAGCAGAATTAGGCCATTCTGCCATTCAATCATGGCTGATCTATCTCTCCCTCCTAACCCCATTTTCCTGCCTTCTCCCCATAACCCCTGACACCTGTACTAACCAAGAATCTATCTATCCCACCTGTAAAAATATCCATTGACTTGGGCTCCACAGCCTTCTGTGGCAATGAATTCCATAGATTCACCACCCTCTAACTAAAGAAATTCCGCCTCATCTCCTTCCTAAAGGAACATCCTTTAATTGCAAGGCTATGATTGTGTATTGTGTGTTCTTTATCATTGTACCGCTGCTGGCAAATTAATTTCACTTGCACTTTATGTGCAATGTGACAAATAAAACCGTATTGTATTGTATTGGCCTCTAGTTCTAGACTCCCCATTAGTGGAAGATCCTGTCCACATCCACTCTATCCAGGCCTTTCACTCTTTGGTACGTTTCAATGAGGTCCCTCCTCATCGTTCTAAACTCTAGCGGGTACAGGCCCAGTGCCGTCAAACGCCCATCGTATGTCAACCCACTCATTCCTTGGGTCAATGAAGCGGAGCTCAGAGATAGCAGGTCCTTCTGACTGGAAGGTAGCTACATCATGGTCTCAAAACTAACTGAGATATAGTGGCGGCTCGATGGACGGAGGCCGTTGCTCCATTGAAAAACCCAACCCCCCTTCATGTCCCCAACCCAATGCTCAATCAACGAGTGGTGAATTGATGTGTGGTTTTCCCTTGCCATTGGGACTAACAAAGTGCATGCCTCACCCTTCCCGAGTTGTTAGATACATGAATGAATGAATGAGTAGGTTTATGAATGAATGAATAGTACGGTTGTCAGTGGGTTATGGGGAGAAGGGAGGAGAATGGGGTTGAGAGGGAAAGATAGATCAGCCATCAATGAATTGTGGAGTAGACTTGATGGGCTGAAGTCCGCACGTAGAACCTATGGACTTACAGGTGTGTCCGTACTTACAGGGATGCCATTGTGCTAAAAGGGTGGGAATGGCGTTCTAACCTATAAACCTCTGATCTCTTATTTCCCCTTCTACAAACTTGGCTTGTATTTTCTTGGCTTGTTTGATGTTCTGTAGAGCCATTCATAGTTGGGATATCCTGACTAGTTTAGTTTCGGTTAGTTTAGAGATACTGCGTGGAAAGAGGCCCTTCGGCCCACCAAGACCGCGTCGACCAACGAACACCCGCTCACTACACCCTATTAGGCAATTTTGCAGAGGCCAATTAACCCAGAAACTTGCATGTCTTTGGAATGTGGGAGGAAACCGGAGCACCCGGAGAAATCCCACGCAGTCACGGGGAGAACGAGTGTACAGATACATGATAAGGGAATAACGTTTAGTAAAAGTTAAAGCCAGTAAAGTCCGATCAAAGATAGTCTGAGGATCTCCAATGAGGTAGATAGCAGTTCAGCGCTGCTCTCTGGTTGTGGTAGGATGATTCAGTTGCCTGATAACAGCGGGAAAGAAACTGTCCCTGAATCTGGAGATGTGCGTTTTCACACTTCTATACCTTTTGCCTGATGGGAGAGGGGAGAAGAGGGAGCGGCCAGGGTGCGACTCGTCCTTGAGTCCAGGGCGACGAGAGGTGCAGATGGAATCAGTGGATGGGAGGTGGCCACAAAATGCCGGAGTAACTCAGCTGGGCCAGGCGGTATCTCTGGAGAGAAGGAATGGGTGACGTTTCGGGCCGAAGAGAGGCTGGTTTGTCTGATGTTGAGCCAGAGGAAGTGTTTACACCACTTAACCCCGGCACAGGCTGGACATCAATCCAAAAAACAGGCATTGCCACACCAGTCTTCAGCTGCATGGGCAATGTGCCACAGTCTATAAAAATGTCAGTGCAACAGTAATTAAGAGGCACAGGCAGGCTACTGAGTGATTAGCTTTCTTTCACCAGACTACAATGCACGGGTCCATCAGACGAGCAAGGCGTTATTAACATTTTGTGTTTTTTTTTTAATGAAGTATTTCACCTTATATCAAACTGCCTTGTTAGTGCACAGTCGCCAACGGACAATAGAGGTGCGAAGATTGACACAAAAAGCTGGGGTAACTCAGCGGGTCAGATGGCATCTCTGGAGAGAAGGAATAGGTGAAGTTTTGGAAGCCTTCCCCAGCCCGAAGAAGGGCTTCAACCCAAAACGGCACCTATTCCTTTTTCCTTTTCACACAATGGGGCAGCACGATGGCTTGGCGGTTGTCATAGGGTCATAAGTGTTTGTAGCAGAACTGGGCCATGGCTGATCTATCTCTCCCTCCTAACCCCATTCTCCTGCCTTCTCCCCATTACCCCAAACACCCGTACTAATCATGAATCTATCTATCTATTTATGCCTTAAAAAATATCCACTGGTTTGGTTGCCACAGCCAAGAATTGGCAAAGAATTCCACGGATTCGCCACCCTCTGACAAAAGACATTCCTCCTCATCTCCTTCGTAAAAGAACGTCCTTTAATTCTGAATTTGTACGTTCTCCCTGTGACCGCGTGAGTTTTCTCCTAGATCTTCGGTTAGAATAGAACAGAATAGAATAGAGTGCCTTTATTGTCATTCAAACGGCTTGGTTCGAACGAAGTTTCCTCCCACGCTGAAAAGACGTACAGGTTTGTGGGTTAATTGGCTTGGTTGTATAAAAATGTAAAAATTGTCCCTTGTGTAGGCTAGTGTTAGTGTGCGGGGATCGCTGGCCGGTGTGGACTTGGTGGGCCGAATGGCCTGTTTCTGTGCTGTAGCTCTAAACTAGATTAAAATAAATGGGTGGAATGGCCTTTACCCTTGCTGTAAATGTGTACAGCTCCACATCTCGCCTGGATTTGCACTAATCTGTGACGGGGAGTTTCGGCTGGATGACAGCATGATCGGGGTTGCGGCAATTTGAAAAATTTTAAGCAGCGTCTGTCGTCTAATGCCAAATGTACTTCATGGGTGATGCTCATCCTTAATTACACACTGCTCCAATGGAAGCTATTGCCAATGGCTGGTATTCACCTCCATAACCTGTGTCCAATTCACTACCTTAAATATAGCTGCTAATTCCCCCTCTGGGCATAAACAAACAACTTTGGCGGAGTAAAGTAATAGACTCTAAAGGAGAAGCTTGGCGGAGAGGAAGGTGCCTTTGTGAGCTCCACGACAGGTACAATGATTGCAATCTCAGGTAACTTTTCTCCAATTTCATGCCTTTATCTAGTTACGTCCAGGGGTGGCACGGTGGCGCAGCGGTAGAGCTGCTGCCTTACAGCGAATGCAGTGCCGGAGACCCGGGTTCGATCCTGACTACGGGTGCTGTCTGGATGGAGTTTGCACGTTCTCTCCCCGTGACCTGCGTGGGTTTTCTCCGGATGCTCCGGTTTCCTCCCACATTCCAAAGACGTACAGGTTAATTGGCTTGCTATGGATGTAAATTGCCCCTAGTAAGCGCAGGATAGTGTTAAGTGTGTGGATTACACTGGTCGGCCTGCCTGTTTCCGCACTGTTTCCCTAAAACTAAAACAAACTAAAACTAAAACTGCATGTGGGGCTTGTAAATTTTGTTCAACATTACTGGTGCTAAAGTCCATGCACTGAAAGGGACTTCAGAATGGTATTTTATCAGGTTCCGTGTGGCAGGCTGGTCTGGAAGGTTAGATCGCATGGGATCCAGGGAGAGTTAGCCGACTGGATAGAGAATCGGCTGCATGGAAGGAAGCAGAGGGTGATGGATGGGATAGGTTTAGAGGGATACGGGCAAATTGCGGGCAGTGGGGGCGACACGGTGGTGCCACTGTAGAGTTGCTGCCTTACAGTGCCAGATACCCGGCTTCTATCCTGACCTCGGGTTCTTTCTGCATGGAATTTGCATGTTCTCACCATGACCGTGTGGGTTTTCTCCGGGTGTTCCGGTTTCCTCCCACACTCCAAAGACGTGGAGGTTTGTAGGCAAATTGGCAATGGTAAAAATTGTAAATTGCCTTAAGTATGTAGGATAGTGCTAGTGTATGGGGGGGGAGGGCGATCGTTGATCAGCATGGACTCGATGGGCCGAAGAGCCTGTTTCCACTGTACCTCTAAAGCCGAAAGTTAGAGATGAATAATAAATTGCAATTTACATTTAAGTAAATGCGTTTACTAAACAAATATCCAGCTTCATAAGTACATAAGTGATCAGAGCAGAATTAGGCCATTCGGCCCATCGGGTCTATTCTGCCATTCAGTCATGGTTGACCCCTCTCTCCGTCCTCACCCCATTCTCCTGCCTTCTCCCCATAACCCCTGACACCTGTACTAATGAAGAAACCATCTATCTCTGCCTTAAAAATATCCGTCGACTTGGCCTCCACAGCCTTCTTATCATTTCAGCACTTCAAGCAAGTAAAGTCCCGTGACAATTGAAAAAGATGTGGTGGACATTCTGACTTCTAGTTAATTTTACAAACAGTCACGCAGGAAGGTCAGAGTGCCCGAGCGGGCCACATGAAAGGACAGGGGTGCGCCCAGCAGCGTCTATTGCTCGGTTTTTACTTACGACTCATGAATGCAATTAACCACATCTGGATTCTCAATTAGCCGCATGTAGCTATTGTCAAACGTACTGGGCAGCGCGGCAGTAAATCAATTAACGAGCAGCGCCTTGCAGGATCGAGGCAGACGGCCCAGAGGTTGGAACCTTTCTGTCTCGCTCCACCTTATGTGTGGATGGCGGGGACAAGGCGAGCAGAAAATACCTGCCCAGTGGCCAGCAATCATTGCCCGAATTCCTTCATTGAAATCTGCCTTAATGAGCGGTGAGTGCGGAGACCTGCTGTGGGTGCACACTTCATGTTCGATCAAAGGGCCGGGACCCACTTGTGTTAAGAGTGCTGAGGTACACTGGCCCGTGACCCAAATAAAATTGCCGGTGGCAGAGCAGAAGCAGAGATCAAGCTGAAACAAAAAATATAAAGGGCAGAACTTCCAACATTTTTTTCGGTGTCAGCTTGTTTCAATATTTCTTCTTGATCCAGCGAGCTCCTTATTAAATCATTAATGCCTTTGAATGTGACACCACAATTGTGAGATGAATATGGATTAATAAGCACATTATCCACGAAGGCTGCAGTCAATTTACTTAAGAGACAGAAACTGTACAAAAAAGTCTCTGTAATTCGACACGACAATGGGACTGGCCTTCAACGGCTCCTAAATAAAGGTCATCAACCTTTCCGACGCAGACTCTTTTACTTCCGTGTCAATCAGAGAGCAATGGAATAATTCCCAAAACACCACCACATGCAGGTTCCCCCTCAGAGTCACACACCGTACTGGCATGACAACATATCTCCTTCTCTTCATTGCCACTCCATCTCAATCCCAGAACTCCAGGCCCAACAGTACTAATGGAGAAGGAAGTTAAGGCACTGCTCCACACTGGGTCCAAGGATTAGAGAACAATACGGGCTAAACGTGGTTAAAAAGGAATATGGGGCAACTTGGCCAGTATGGACGTGTGTTGGGCCAAAAGGCCTCTTCTTGTGCTGAAGATAGACACAAAATGCTGGAGGAACGCAGGCAGCATCTCTGGAGGGAAGGAATGGGTCTGAAGAAGGGTCTCGACCCCGAAACGTCACCCATTCCTTCTCTCCAGAGATGCTTCCTGCCCCGCTGAGTTACTCCAGCATTTTGTGTCTGTCTTCTATAAGAGAATAAAACAATCGGGATTGAGATGGCTGTGCACATATATTTATAAAGAACATTTCATTTTTATTCCAAACATATAAATACTCTCGCTTTGCATTTCACTGGTAAACGCTCTCAAATAAAGAGAGAAAATTACACTGCAACAATGTTTTTGTGTTAGAGTGAATCATTGGCTGTAATTAATGTGACCAGTCTAATAAAGCCATTACAAAATGGAGGTCAACTAGCTCTTAGAACTGTTAATTTTAATTTAAATGTATCCATCATTTGCTCTTAATGGCCTCATTCTGTGAACAGCGCTTTAATAAATATTGCTGAATTACAGGTTAAATAGCTAAATTAAATTATTGCAATTACAACACAGCGCAATTGAATGTAGTTTACCTTTCCCTATTTAAGGGGGGGGAAAGAGGGAATTTAACATCGAGAGAGATTTCTGATTAGTTTTACGTGATCTGCGCTGTGGCACCAGCTGCGCCTCAAAGTTCTTGGAAAATCTGAAAATAGATATTGCACAGTCGTGGTGGACCATGAGTAAACGCTACGCTGCACCACAGAAAATGCACAATAATGCGCTGGCAATTCACGCGGGCACCACGCAGATTACACCCTCTTCAATTACATTACATCTGGAGAAATAAGAGAACTCAATCAATGCAGTTGAAATCCTTAAACATCACCCTCGCCAGCCTCTTGACATCCAAGGATGGTGCACCATCTTGCCCTGACAGGGCTGGGGAGGGCACGGTGGCGCAGCGGTAGAGTCGCGGCCTCACAGCGCCAGAGACCCAGGTTCGATCCTGACCACGGTTGCTGTCTGTTCGGAGTTTGCACGTTCTCCCCCCCGTGACCGGCCCGGGTTTTCTACAGCGTGGGAGGAAACCTGGAGCGCCCGGGGAAAACCCAGGCGGTCACGGGGAGAGCGTACAGACTCCGTACAGACAGCGCCCGTAGTCAGGATCGAACCTGGGGTCTCTGGCGCTGTGAGGCAGCGACTCTACCGCTGCGCCACCGTGCAGCCCCAAAGTGTGAAGATGCCGTTCACATGGATGAACGATTAATGTGGCAAACATGAATACATTTTGCATTTGAATGACAATTGTTATTAGGCAAGATGTTAACACAACACGTTGTGTCAAAGTCTAGGCTAATAACACAGGCTATTAAAATAAAGCTAAAAATACAACACTGCAAGGAGAAAAAAATTCCCCGTGTTGCTGCACCAAACTTTCCACCGCGGCTAAAACACAGCAGTTCAGTGAACTGTCAAAGCTGGCCTGACCCAGGACACGTCTCACCGGGAGAGTCACACACCACCCCCTTTTAAATCATTTCATTGTACCAGTGATAAGTAGTATTCCTATAATGTGCTTCAGGAAGCAGCAAACCAAAACAATCCACCATCCAGTATTTGTGTTGAGGGAGCGAGACTTCCCCATCCATGGTATTAAGGATCATTTAATTGTACGACGGCCTGTGGACCTGACGTCCTACAATTAAAGAGGAGCTTTAGAGATACAGCGCTAAAACAGGCCCTTCGGCCCACCGGGTCCATGCCGACCAGTGATCCCCGCACATTAACACCACCCTACAACCACCAGGGACAATTGTTACATTTATACCAAGCCAATTGACCTACAAACCTGTATGTCTTTGGATTGTTTGTGGAATTCTCTGCCTCTCTGTGGAATTCTCTGCCTCAGAGGGCGGTGGAGGCAGGTTCTCTGGATGCTTTCAAGAGAGAGCTAGATAGGGCTCTTAAAAATAGCAGAGTCAGGGGATATGGGGAGAAGGCAGGAACGGGGTACTGATTGGGGATGATCAGCCATGATCACATTGAATGGCGGTGCTGGCTCGAAGGGCCGAATGGCCTACACCTGCAACTATTGTCTATTGTCTATAGTCTATTGTTGGAGGAAACCGGAGCACCCGGAGAAAACCCGCACGGTCACGGGGAGAACGTACAGACTCCGTACAGACAGCACCCGTTGTCAGGATCGAACCCGGGGCTCCGGTGCTGTTAGGGGGCAACTCTACCGCTGCGCCACCATGCCGCCACTATTGGACAGTAGGCGCTGTTCCGCGTACTTGCAGCGGCAGAGCGAGGGTTGATCCAGAGACAACTAACAGGCTAGCCGGGGGGAATCAGGAATGGTATCTCTGCCCCTCACCAATACCTAGCACCATCGGTCACGCCTAGCCTCCGTCCGTGCCCGCGTGTCCCTGGAGAGGGAACACGCGGTGTCCACGAATACTCTGGAGGCTTCTATGAACGCCGGTCGCCACCGGAGGTCGAGTATTATTGATAAATTTGACGATATATTAATTTTGATGACTGTTTGTTTGTAAACTGCCAATATAGGCAGCCTTTGATCGTGTTACTACTATGTATGTTTGTTGTTGTTTTTTGAATAAAAGCATTTGTAAAAAAAAAATTAAAAAAAAAAAAAAAATAGGCATCCTTTGATCGTGTTACTATTTTGTATTTTTGTTTGTTTTGAATAAAAGCATTTTGTATTTTAAAAAAAAGAGTCAAAATGCCCTGCCGTTATTCAAAAGAGGTGAAAAGAAGCAAACTGTCACAAGCTCCTTATCTTTGAGTCTTAAAGCTAAAAATCTGGATGTCTAAAACAAACACAGCATCTCCTGAAAAAAGCCCAGAAGGTCAGGCAGCACCTCGGGTGGGAGAAACAATATGGCTTCCGTTTCCATTCTGGACAACAATTCAACTATTCTGGTTGTCACAGACAACACGTTAGTTCCCTTAGTTCCAAAACCCATTGAAACGTGCCGAATAGTGAAAGGCGTGGATAGAGTGAATGTGGAGAGGATGTTTCCACTGGCGGGAGATTCTAGCACTAGAGATCGTAGCCTGAGAATAAAAGGACCTAGCTTTAGGAAGGATTTGAGGAGGGTGGTGAATCTGTGGAATTCATTCCCACAAAAAGGTGTGGAGGCAAAGTCAATGGATATTTTTAAGGTGGAGATTGCTAGATTCCTGATTAGAAACGGGTGTCAAGGGTTATGGGGTGAAGGCAGGAGAATGGGGTTAAGAGGGAAAGATTGAATGGCAGAGTAGACTTGATGGGCCGAATGGCCTAATTCTGCTCCTATCACTTGTGAACTTATGAGCTCTAGAATATTCCCCTCAAACAGACATTGAAAAATACAGCACAGGAACAGGCCCTTCAGCCCACAATGTCTGTGCTGAATGATGCCAAGGCCAACCACTATCAAGCCCTTATTAACCAAACAAGCGAGGGTGTTTTGAAGATATAACTGAACTGGCAGACCCAGTTACACCAGCACTTTCTGTCTTTTCGTTGTGAACCTGCATCTGCAGTTCTTTGTTTCTAGTTAGTTGCACATTCATTTTGTAGAACCAAGGAACTGCAGATGTTGGTTTACTGTTTCGAGTTTCACTGTACCTTAATTGGTGCACGTGACAATAAACTGACCTTTCAACCCTTGAACTAAAAATAAAAAGACACAAAATGCTGGAGTAACTCAGCGGGTAGACAAAAATGCTGGAGAAACTCAGCGGGTGAGGCAGCAAAGAAAACAGGCGACGTTTCAGGTCGAGACCCTTCTTCAGACTGATGTGGGGATGTGGGTGGCGGGAAGAAGAAAGGAAGAGGCGGAGATAGTGGGCCGTGGGAGAGCTGGGAAGGGGAGGGGAAAGAAGGAGAAAGCAGGGAACTGGAGCGCCTAGAAATAGTAGGGAGATGTCGGGAATGGTCCAGGTGTATTCGAGTGCCTGATGGAAGTTAGTGGTGAAATGGGTGAAGTCAGTGAACTCTGCATGGGTGAAGGAGGTAGCACCAATGCAGTCGTCGATGTAGCGGAGGTAGAGTTCGGGGATAGGGTCATGGTACGCCTCGAACAAGGATTGTTCAACGTACCCTACAAAGAGGCAGGCATAGCTTGGGCCCATGCGTGTGCCCATAGCTACGCCTTAGATTTGGAGGAAATGGGAGGAATCAAACAAAAAGTTGTTAAGGGTGAGGACCAGCTCCGCTAGGCGGAGGACAGTATCAGTAGACAGGGATTGGTTGGTTCTGCGGTCGAGGGAGAAACGGAGGAAGAACTCAGCAGGCCAGGCAGCCTCCCTGGAGAACATGGATAGGCGATGTTTCAGGTCAGGAACTTTCTTCAGACCCGTACTTGGTAAGGTGAGGTTTTTGGGTCGGGACCCTTCTTCAGATTGGGCCATATACGTAGGTGACGTTTCGGGTCGGGGACACTTCTTCAGAATGGAAGTCTGAGGTTGAGTCACCACAGCACTTTGTGTCTTTTTAACAGATTCACTCTCCGCCTCACTCACTGGAAAGCTAAGTAAATGAAATTGAAGCAAACAGCCTTGTAATATCCTAGCAGTGCAAAATAACGTTGCATGCACTTGCTCCAACACACAATTCAACAGTTAAAGTCTTATTTGCACAAAATGTCTAACAGTCATTGGGTGATTAGACTTGACAAGTCTTTGGCCCACCCGTTATCATACTAATCCTGACTGATTGGAGGGCGGTAACGGTGGCGCAGCGGTAGAGTTGCTGCCTTACAGCACCAGGGACCCAGGTTCGATCCTTGACTGCGGGTGCTGTCTGTAAGAAGTTTGCACTTTCTCCCCAGTGACCTGCGTGGGTTTCCTCCGGGCGCTCCGGTTTCCACCCACATTCCAAATACGTCCAGATTTGCAGGTTAATTTGGCCTCTGTAAATTGTCCCTAGGGTGTGAGATAGAACTGGTGTCCGAGTGATCGCTGGTCGACGTGGACAGGGCAGGCCGAAGGGCCTGTGTCCGCGTGGTATCTCTAAACTGAGCCCTGACTGACATTTATCCCACATTCGCACCAACGTCCCCGCCACACACAACTCTTCCCCCCCCCCCCCCCCCCCCCACCCCCCAAGATTCGACCACCCAAATCCACACACTTTATAATTTACAGCAGCCAATTAACCTACTGAGCGGCCCGTTTTTGTGAAGCCGGGGGGAGGGGAGGAAGGGAAAAGCTGGAGCACCCCACACAGTCACATTGCGCCGCTCGATGGTACGCACCCCCGGAAAACTAACCCAGCGGCATCGGGAAACTGCTCCGACTTGGATTTACCGGGCTGACAAAACAAAAGGATGAGATTTGCCAGCCATCTCCGCTTTAAGGAGTGGGGCCAGCTGGAGAGGATCAGAGGGAACCACTGGTCAGGGAATTCAGACAGTCTGTCTGACAGCCTACTGCAAAGGGGTGCACAGCACTGCCTGCGCGCTTGCAGGCCCCTTGTCTTTCCTGTCGTAAATGCAGCTCCTGCAGCCTTCGACCTTGTGGGGGGGAACCCGCCTTCTCAACAGGCAGGCTGTGGCTGAGGTGTGCTGGAGAATTGGCACAAATCTGAGGGGGGTTCCCCTCCACAAGGTCGAAGGCTGCAGAAGCTTATGTCCCCAACGCACTCACAAGGAGGAGACTCTTGACCTCGTCTCTTGTCTAGTTGAGTTTAGTTTAAAGATACAGCGTGGAAACAGGCCCGGGTCTGCACCGACCAGCGATCCCTGCATATTAACACTATCCTACACACACTAAGGGCAATTTATATTTATAGAAAGCCGATTAGTCTTTGGAGTGTGGAAGGAAACCAACGATCTCAGAGAAAACCCACGCAGGTCACGGGGAGAACGTAGAAACTCCGTACAGACAGCACCCATAGTCAGGATCGAACTCCGGGTCTCCGGCGCTACAAGCGGTGTAAGGCAGCAACTCTACCGCTGCGCCACCGAGCCGGCTGCTCTTCCCATCAAACCATCTTCACCTTGATCTTCAACTCGCTCTCCCCTAGCCCACAGCTAAACGATGGCATGTTTCCTTTATCATCTTAACTTTTTTCGCATATCTTTCATTCATTTTTTTCTATATCTCTCCGCTTCACCATCTATGTCTCTCGTTTCCATTTCCCCAGGCTCTCTGGTCTGAAGAAGGGCTCCCCTTCCTTTTTCTCCAGAGATGCTGCCTGACCCGCTGAGTCACTCCGACTTTTTTGTATGTCTATCCTCACCCTTAACCGGCCTGCATTTAGAAAATAGATGCGGGAGTAGGCCATTCGGCCTTTCGAGCCAGCACTGCCATTCAATATGATCATGGCGGATCATCCAGAAATCAGAGCCCCGTTCCTGCTTTCTCCCCGTATTCCTTGACTCCGTCAGCCCTGAGACATATATCTAACTCTCTCTTTAGTTTGTGCATGGTTGCTGCTTCCCTCCTCTACCTCCCTGCTGGCTGGTTTTGGCTGTAAACGAACGTTGCCTCTCAGTCTTCATTTCCTCTCGGTCAAACTAAAAAAAACCAAGTCGACAACCCATCAGTGCACACATCAGTTTAAGTGCAAACAATAAAAGGATTTATGCGAGATTATCACTGGAAGGTTTTTTTTCTTCCGCCAGCTTCTCCAGGGCCTGCGATATCTCACCAGATAAATTTCTGACACTCAAGCAATTTTAATCAGTGGAATCGGTTCCAAAGGACAAAAAAAATATATATATATATCGCCAGTCTCACTTCACCTCGCTGGGCTCCTCTGCAGTTTAGTAACGGGACAAACAGTCAACCTTGGCCAGGCCACACATAAACTGCTCAATCTGGCATTCAAATCTGCGACAGGCACAGAAAGCTGGAGAAACTCAGCGGGTCAGACAGGGCGGCCACGGTGGCGCAGCCGTAGAGTTGCTGCTTTACAGCACTTGCAGCGCTGGAGACCCAGGTTCAATCCCGACTACGGGTGCTGTCTGTACAGAGTTTGTACGTTCTTCCCATGACCGTGTGCGGTTTCGCCAAGATCTTCGGTTCCCTCCCACGCTCCAAAGACGTACAGGTTTGTAGGTTAATTAGACAATAGACAATAGGTGCAGGAGTAGGCCATTCGGCCCATCGAGCCAGCACCGCCATTCAATGTGATCATGGCTGATTGGTGTTGGTGTATGTGTAAATTGTCCCTAGTGTGTGTAGGGCAGTGTTAATGTGCGGGGATCGCTGGTCGGTGTGGATTGGGTGGGCCGAAGGGCCTGTTTCCATGCTGTATCTCGAAATTGAACTAAACTCAGAGAAAATCTCTGGAAAAAAGGAATAGGTGACTTCGAGTCGAGACCCTTCTTCAAATCTACCACTGCCACTGAGATTTCACCCGGAGACCCCAACGAGGTTAGCTTTCCTTATGATCTTGATTTGTCACTATGGAGTGTGGAGACTTCTGCAAAGCCAATCTGCTCCAACTTACTGTGTGTGTGAGACAGATCTAAAGTCAACGCTTGTTCACAGACGCCATTCCATGGTTCGTAAGTTCTGATTTAAGTTTGCACTCCAACATTCTACGACTGAAAGACTCAAGATGATCGATTCAAAATGGCGCCAGAGAGGTCAATGCCCAAGGCCTGTTCCCACAGGCTCTCAAAAACAATGAACCATACAGGCCTTGGAGCCAAGAAGGCTTAGTGGTGACTTAATAGAAATATAGAAAATTATAAGAGGCAAGGATAAGATAGTCATAATCATTTTCCTATGATTTTGTTTTTAGTTTAGAGGTACAACGTGCAAACAGGACCTTCGGCCCATCGAGTCAGCTGTACACTAGTTCTATATTATCCCATTTTCGCACCCTTCGTGCGTTTAACTCCTGGCTTTCATAACTCTAACATGAACACTTCAGATTTATTTGTACATCTACAGGTTGAGCATGAATACGTTGTCCATTCTCCCCGTGATCGCCTGCGCTTTCTCCGGGTGCACGAGTTTCCTCCCACAATCTTAAAATGTGCGGGTTTGTTGGCTAATTTCATAAGTTATAGGAGCAGAGTTATGCCATTCGTCCCATCAAATCGACTCTGCCATTCATTCACGGCTGATCGATCTCTCCTGCCTTCTCCCCATAGCTCCGTGCTAATCAATTAATTGGCCTCTGTAAATTGGCCCGAGTGTGAAGGATGGAACTAGTGTATGGGGTGGTTGCTGGTCAGGGCAGACTCGGTGGGCCGAAGGGCCTGTTTAAACTCTGTATCTCTAAAGCCTAAAGGCCAGCCGACCAGCATGTAGAATTGGGCGATGGGTGCCAGGATACAGATGGATTTCATAGAGTCATAGAGTCATACAGTGTGGAAACCAGCCCATCGCCCCAACTTGCCCACACAGGCCAACATGTCCCAGCTACACCCATCCCAGCTGCCTGCGCTTGGTCCATATCCCTCCAAACCTGTCCCATCCATGTACCTGTCCAACGGTTTCTTAAACGTTGGGTTAGTCCCAGCCTCAACTACCTCCTCTGGCAGCTCGTTCCACCACCCTTTGTGTGGAAAAAGATACCCCTCAGATTCCTATTAAATCTTTCCCCCTTCACCTTGAGCCCTATGTCCTCCGGTCCTCGGTTCCCCTTCGCTGGGCCAGGGACAGTGTGCACAGATTTGTGCCTGACAGTCACGGATGGAGGTGACAGGGGCACAATTTGCCCTGCGCTGGGTCAGTTGTACGCTGCTTCTGCCAGGGGTTAGCACAACACACACCCCCGCCACACCCTGCCGGTCACAGCAGAAACGTTCTCCGCTGCCTACGTCCGGAAAGCAATAAATTGCAGATTGAATTATCTTTAAATGATATCCATTTTATTGTGTCACTTGACAGCAGCCGGGCCTGAGTTAACATGTTCTGTGTGAGTGAGGTTGCGAACTCACGCTGTGTTAAATTGACCTGACAATTCTGCGAGATAGCTCTGTTATTTAGCCCGCAGTTCATTAGTTTAAATCTGCCACTTGCTGTTGGCAGGCACTAATTTTACACCTCGTCTTACTGACGTTGCATTCATTGCGGTAATAATCAAACAATTTCCACCCCACTCATCTCTTCCTCGGGAAAAAGCGTTGGATAATAATGACAGGCGAAAAGAGCTGACTTCATATCAGCATCAAGCAAGATGCTCACATTATTTTGTTGTGTGTGTGTGTGTGTGTGTGGGGTGGGGGGGGGGGGGGGGGGGTGGAGAGGCCAGTTTATTCGTGGTGATGGAAAGTCCGTCAATGGTTAGTTAAGGGGGGTCATGAGAAAGTTTGGTTTTAGCGGAAACGGGCCTTTTCCTCACCGCGTCTGCGCCGACCAGAGATCACCGCTACGCTAGCGCTACCCTACACACACTGGGGACAATTAACCTACAAACCTGTACGCCTTTGGAGTGTGGGAGGAACCCGGAGCACCCGGAGAAAACCCACGCAGGTCACGAGGAGAACGTACAAACTCCGTACAGCCAAGCACCCAGTAGTCAGGATCGAACCCGGGTCTCTGGCACTGTGAGGCAGCAACTCTACCGCTGCGCCACCATGCTGCCTGGAAGTATGCATGTCCAATCTCTTTGTATTTGTGACGAATTATCCATTTACTCTGCCAAATGTAGGCACTTAAAGACAAATAATTTCCTGTGAATGGAAATATTATAAAATATTTTTTTTTTGCAAATAGTGGAGAAAGATTCTTCTCTGGAATAAACTGGCGATAGAGTCTAGCACCAGAGCTCATAGCCTCAGAATAAAACGACGTACCTTTAGAAAGGAGATAAGAAGGAATTTCTTTAGTCGTAAGGGTCGTGAATCTGTGGAATTCATTGCCACAGACGGCTGTCGAGGCCAAGTCAGTGGATATTTTTAAGGTGGAGATTGATAGATTCATAATTAGTAAGGGTGTCAGGGGTAATGGGGCAAAGGCATGTGAATGGGGATGAGAGGGAGCGATAGATCAGCCTTGATTGAATGGGGGAGTAGACTTGATGGGCTGAATGGCCTAATTCTTCTCCAAGAACCCGTGAAGACTGGAAGTAAAATCATTTGAGTCTCCACATCAAGACTCACCGGCAATACTTTTTTTGTGAAGGAAAGAACTGCAGACGCTGGTTCAAAATGCTGGAGTAACTCAGTGGGTCAGGCAGCATCTCTGGAGAGAAGGAATAGGTGACGTTTCGGGTCGAGGCCCTTCTTCGGACTGTCTTTTTGTTGGTCGGCTTTGCAATACTCAGAATATAAAAAATGTTAATTCTAAATTCTCACCCGGTTTCTTCGAAACGAAAAGGGCTCAGTCCACCCCGAGTCTTTCCATACCTTATTTGATTGTTGTGGGTACAAAGCTTGCCGTCCATGATCCTGGGATCCCACCTGCCCAGTCAATCTCGGCCAGCATTTATTCCCCAAACACCCTCATCTCCAATTACTTTATCTTTGTAACAAAAGGGAACGGATTTTTTTTTCCCCACCCCAAATAAAAAACCTCCTTTTGAGATTCCCTGTTAAGTCTTTTTCCAGATTGGCTGACAGCGGATTCCTGGAGATTAACTTATGGTTCCCAAAGGGTTGGCAACAGCGGACTAACAAAACCAGACTGGGGCCAAGTTTAGATGATGACATGGTCCGATAGTCTGGCTGTATCAATCTTAACTCCAATTTGTCTGGCTTGTGTGCACCAGCAATGCTTCAGCACGAACCATGCTCTCATACCCTCAAAGGAGTTCGGTCCCCATGCACTTCAATTCAGAGACGATCTCGTCAAAGCAATTCGCTGCTTATTAACGTCCAGTGCCGGCGGCCGAGAACGAAACTCTTCGAGTGCCCGAAATATCTTAATAGTTTAAGATCGGCACAAAGTGCACAAAGTAACTCCGCAGGTCAGGCAGCACAGAGTGATACAGCGTGGAAAAAGGCCCTTCGGCCCAACTTGCCCACACCGGCCAACATGTCCCAGCTGCACTAGTCCCACCTGACTGCGCTTGGTCCATATCTCTCCAAACTTGTCCTATCCATGTACCTGTCTAACATTGGGATAGTCCCAGCTTCAACTACCTCCTCTGGCAGCTTGTTCCATATACCCACCGCCCTTTGTGTGAAAAAGTTACCCCTCGCATTCTTGTTAAATCTTCCCCCCTTCACCTTGAACCTATGTGCTCTGGCTCTTGATTCCCTTACTCTGGGCAAGAGACTCTACCCGATCTATTCGTTTCGTGATTTTATACACCTCTACAAGATCTTGCATACATTTAATGGGAATTTCAAGCAGGCAAGACTTATTTTTGCCGATATATTCAAATGCGGAGACAATGATGAAAATTAAGTCTTAATCAGTGCAGTTTGTTCCTAAGTGTGGGCTGAGGTATTTTTGAGCACGTTGAGCTATCTGGTTTAATGATACACAGCATGATGAAATATATTTTTCCTGAAGCTGTAATATGTGACGAGTGGCTATCATAATAATTCTGCTAAGCACGTGTTACTGGGGATTTAGCGCAAATATAGCCGCCTGCTAATTGCATTTTGTTTAAAGTATGCCTATCTTTCATCAACCACATAATGTTATAGTGAAAGTGATTTGTGTGGCTCCATGGTAAATGGGGTCTATCTGGGAGGAAATTGATCTTAAGCAGAGATAATCCTCCAATTCTCTATTGCATCAATACCAGCCAACCGAGAAACAGTTTTACTTTGTCTGTGTGTGTATGTGTATGTTTGTGTATGTCTGTGTGTGTGTGTGTGCATTTGTGTGTGTTTCTATGTCTGTGGATATGCATGTGTGTGTGTGTATTTGTGTATATATGTATGTGCGTGTGTGTTCGTATGTGTGTGTGTATGTATATGTATGTGTGTAGTTGTATATGTGTGTGCGTATGTGTATATGCCTGTGTATGCGTGCATGTGTGTGTGCACTTCTGTGTATGTGTGTGCGCGCGTATGTGAGTGTGTACTTGTCTACATATGTGTGTGTGTATGCGTATGTGAATTTGTGTGTATATGTGTGTGCATGTGTGTTTGTATGTGCATTTGTATATGTGTATTTGTGTATATATGTGTGTATGCGTGCATGTCAGCGTGTGTGTGTGTATCGTGCGTGTGAGCGTGCGTGTGTGTGTGTGAGCGTGCGTGGGTGCCTATGTGTATGTGTGTGTGTGCGTGTGTTCGTGCGTATGTGTATGTATGTGTGTGTGTGCGCGTGCGTATGTGTATGTGTATGTGTGTGCGCGCGCGCTTGTGTATAAAGTGTCAGATCCTAGATAAATGGTACCTGGTATCAGTTCATCTCCAATATTTACTGGATGATTTATACAGTTATCAGACAGAGGGTTTGGGAAACAGCTGCTTTCTATCGGAGTGCTCACTGTACCAGCACAGTCCTGTTATAAAAAGCACATTCCTAATCAACAAGCATCTGTTCCTCATTTTCATTTACAGACATGTTGTTATTTCTGCATTAATCTTCACCTCTAGCAGAGATGCCGCTCTGTGGCAGAAGCCTCCACTGATAGTGATGCACTAACGCCCCGAGTGCTGAATCAATGGTCTACACCACTCCCTTCAAGCCGGTGCATCAACAGCCATGCTTCTGTGTAGGTCCATATTAAATTTTCCTGGTCTGAAGAAGGGTCTCGACCCGAAACATCACCCATTCATAGAAACATAGAAAATAGGTGCAGGAGGAGGCCATTCGGCCTTTCGAGCCAGCACCGCCATTCATTGTGATCATGGCTGATCGTCCGCTATCAATAACCCGTGCCTGCCTTCTCCCCATATCCCTTGACTCCACTAGCCCCTTGAGCTCTATCCAACTCTCTCTTAAATCCATCCAGTGATTTGGCCTCCACTGCCCTCTGTGGCAGGGAATTCCATAAATTCACAACTCTCTGGGTAAAAAAGATTTTCCTCAGCTCAGTCTTCAATTAGACTCCCCTTTATTCTCATTCCTTCTCTCCAGAGATGCTGCCTCTCCCGCTGAGTTACTCCAGCATTTTGTGTCCATCTACAGTATGAACCAGCGTCTGCAGTTCCTTCCTGCACATATAGAATGGCAAGGCAGGTTTAAGGGCCGAATAGTCCTATTATGTTGCTGCGTGATTCAATAAAAAAAACCTTACACCAATACCTACGATATTGCTCACCCGTGCTAATGAACCCAGCTTTGGCTCGAGATTGCCGCTCCACTCCTGGCATTCATTCCTACACATATTAATGGTTTTCATATACTCACTAAAGCATAATCCTCCAACCTTGCCCCCATTCAGTTGTACTTGGGCCCGTTTGGTTCAGGTTGAGCGCATGAGGGCGCTTGTTCGGCTTTTAAAGTAAATAGTTTTGCTGTCCGCACACACAACGCACCCTTAAGCAACAGATTAATGACCCTATTCTCACCTTTACAAATGCTAATCCTTCAATGCTCAACGTAAATGCCTCTGTTTAACGGCCCAACGGTTCACTAAACACCGGCGTCGAACCAGTATAAATGTCATATTCTGCGGCTCTCCTTTCACTTCCTTCAATTAGATTGGAGCTTCGACACAGGGGTTAAATGGTTTCAATTTATAGACCAGTGAGATGTTTTCAAGAGAGAGTTAGATTTAAGGGCCTGTCCCACTTGGCGATTTTTTTCGACGACTGCCGGCGTCATTAACGGATTTCAAAATCCAATGGCGACAAAACAAATGTCGCGACACTTGAGGAGACACCGCACGTCAATACGTCGTCACGCCGCGTCACCGCTGCAGCACGCCGCGACTTTTACAGTGACCCAATACATTAGTCAATCATGCCGACAGTCGCCAAGTGGGCAGGCCTCTCAGCTCTTCGGGCTAAGGGAATCAAGGGATATGGGGAAAAAGCAGGAACAGGGTTTTGGATGATCAGCCATAATCATATTGAATGGCGGTGCTGGCTCGAAGGGCCAATGACCTACTCCTGCACCTATTTTATGTTTACCAAAGGCCTGACCATGGAAACACTCCAAGTAAGTTTGCAGATCCATGTGGTAAAATTAAGCTGCTCTTACATCCAGGAACTGTTAACATCCCAAACTGGAATTTTTGTTGGAACGCCAGGAGTGGAGCGGCAATCTCGAGCAAAACGCAAAGCTCTGGAGGAACCCAGGCAGCTTCTGTGGAGGGTACGGATAAGTGACCTTTTGGGTCAGGACCCTTCTTCAGACCTAACATTGACACAAAACTCTTCATTAACTCAGCGGGTCGGTCAGCATCTCTGGAGAACATGGGGCAAGATCAAGACCCTTCTTCAGACTCAGTCTCGATCCGAAACATCAACTATCCACTGTCTCCAGGGATGCTGCCTGACCCGCTGAGTTCCCCCGGCATTTTGTGCCTGCATTTGGTATAAACCAGTTCCTTTTTATTGTAGAGGAAGAAACTGCAGATGCTGGTTTACACCGAGGGTAGACACAAAAGTGCTGGAAGAACTGAGCGAGACAGGCAGCATCTCTGGAGAAAAATAATAGATGTTTCGGGTCGAGACCCTTCATCACACCTTTCTTCAGACTTACTTACGGTTTGAGTTTAAGTCTGAAGAAGGGTCCCAACCCGAAAGGTTAACTGTCCATTCCCATAACATCGCCTGGTCCATTCCTTCCATAGATGATGCCTGACCCGCTGAGTTCTTCCAGCACTTTGTGTTTTGGTAATGGTTGAAGCTTATGTAAGAGCTGCTCGAGCACTAATATCTAGCCTGACGTCACAGTGAGTACTGAGGGAGCACCACGTCTTCTGAAGAGTTGTCGTTAACATGAAATGGCAGCTTACAGCCCAGCGGTATGAATATTGATTTCTCTAACTTCAGGTAACCTTTGCATCCCCTCTCTCTCCGTCCCTCCCCCACCTAAGTCGTTGGACTGGCTTCAAAGTCGTCTCGTTAAGTCTCATTGTCTGTAACCCATTTTCACCTAGTCTGAAGGGTTTCGACCCGAAACGTTGCCTATTTCCTTCGCTCCATAGATGCTGCCTCACCCGCTGAGTTTCGCCAGCATTTTTGTCTACCTTCGATTTTCCAGCATCTGCAGTTCCTTCTTAAACCACAGCTAACAATGGCCTGTTTCCTTTATCATCACTACTTTTTTGCATATCTTTCATTCATTTGTTCTATATCTATATCCCCATCTTGTTTCCCTTTCCTCCTGTATCTCAGTCTGTAGAAGGGTCTCGACCCGAAACGTCACCAGTACCTTCTCTCCAGAGATGTTGCCTGGCCCGCTGAGTTACTTTTTGTGCCTATCTTCGGTTTGAACCAGCATCTGTAGTTCCTGCCTACACATGTCAGCTCGGCTTCTCTCTCTGAAGATGCTACCCGGTCAAGTGGGTGCGTTCTGCTGCGGCAGGTTTCCCTGGAGGCCTTGGGCGATCTAGAGGAGTCATCCTCAGGCTCTGTGGTGGCATGGTATCCTACAGCAAGATAATGAGTGAACAGGCTCCCAAAGGTCATAGAGTCACAGTGTGGAAACAGACCCTTCAGCCCACACCGGCCAACATGTCCCAGCCACCTTAGTCCCACCTGCCTGCGTTTGGTCCATACCCCTCCAAACCTGTCCTATCCATGTACCTGTCTAACAGTTTCTCAAACATTGGGATAGTCCCTGCCACAACTAACTCCTCTGGCTGCTTGCTCCATACACCCACCACCCTTTGTGTGAAAAAGTTACCCCTCGGATTCCTATTAAATCTTTTCCCCTTCACCTTGAACCTATGTCCTCTGGTCCTCGATTCCCCTACTCTGGGTAAGAGAGTTGTGGTTCTCATTGCCTCTCTGGACCCTGCCAAGGTGAGCCAAGTGTAACGTTTGGTTCTCCGTGTTATTGTCTGCTCCTGGTTTCAGTAGGTGACTCCAGGAGTTAGTCCTGGTTCCCCTCATTTCTAATACAATTTACCACAAGGTTGCAAAGTTTATTAACTTAACGGTTTAAAACAGCAAGCACCGTACGTCCTCAACGCATCATACGCCGGCAATCAGCTGCCTCCTTCGGCAAAACATCACTCAGGAACAAGATTTCCTTTTCTGATTTGCCCGTTCCTTTTCCCACCACCTTCGCTGCTCTTTCGTTTTCTATATATATATATATATATATATATTTCTTTCTCCTACTTCTGCACACTCCAGCGATCTAAGGTGACCCGAGCCTGTAAAACGGCCCATTAGTCGCTGATTTAATGGGCCATAATCGCGTAACTAGTGTCTCACACCGTGTCGATGGCCAGTTCCCAAACAGACCCAAGAGTGGGATGATGTGCCGGGTTACTGATGCGAGGCGGTGGAATTGATACTCCGCAGCAGCTCTACCTCTGATTCGAGTCCAGGGACACAAGCGAGGAACCTGGTTCAAGGGGGCCATTCCAAACACAACTAATGTCCTGTCTGAGTTCACCTCTCCTTCCTGTCACGTAAGTGTACGTCCAGGGATTGGGGAGGGAATGAGTCCCTAGCTTCCGGCATTCGGGCCATGCATGAGTATCAAGCTTCTGGCTGTATTTGAGTACGGATAGCACGCAGTGAGTATAAGCAGCAGCCAACCTAGGGGTGAGAAAACCCAGAAAACTGGCCATTCCTTTCATTAAAGGCCGTGCGGTGGCACAGCGGTAGAGTTGCCGCCTTACAGCGCCAGAGAACCGGCTACGATCCCGACTACGGGTGCTTGTCTGTACGGAGGTTGTACGTTTTCCCCCGTGCCAGCGTGGGTTTTCTCCGAGATCTCCGCTTTCCTCACTCCAAAGACGTAGGTCGGTTTGTTGGTGAATTGGCTTGGTGTAAATGTAAAAATATATCTTGTGTGTGTGTGTGTGTGTAGGGCAGTGTTAATGTGCGGGGATCGCTGGTCGGTGCGGACTCGGTTGGCAGAATCCCTGTTTCCGCGCTGTCTTGAAATCTTTGGCAAATATATCAGTTTTGGACCAAGATTTGACCGTTCGAACTAAAGCATTACTGTCCCAAGTAAGCAAATATTAAGCAACATTTGACCGAGCCAGCTTGTCCAGAACTACTTTCCATTCCTTTGAATGGTGCGGAATAGACTTGATGGGCCGAATGGCCTAATTCCGCTCCTATAATTTATGAACTTGCATATAAAAGCATGAGACGAATAGATCGGGTGGACAGGCAGAGTCTCTTGCCCAGAGTGGGGGAATCGAGATCCAGAGGACATAGATTTAAAGTGAAAGGGGAAAGATTTTATAGGGATCAGAGGGGAGTCCTTCATCCGTGTAAACCTGCATCAGCTGTTCCTTCCTACACCGATGATGAAAGTCTGTTTCAAGGAGGTGGTGTTTTAACGAGCGTCTTAAAGGAGGGAAGGCAGGTAGAGAGGCAGAAACGCGCCTTTGGAGCATGGGGGGAAATCCGGAGCACCCGGAGAAAACCCACGCAGGTCACAGGGAGAACCTACAAACTCCGTACAGACAGCACCCGTAGCCAGGATCGAACCCGGTGGCGCCACCGTGCCCACCACTGTGCCACCACCAAAAAGTTGAAAACTAGATTGACGTACAACATCCGGTGATCAGAGTGAGTGAGGCCACATGCACATTGGAGGAACAGCACCTCATATTTTGCTTACAATCCAGCGGAGTGATAATTGATTTCTCCAACTTCAAGTAGCCCTTGCATCCCCTCGCTCTCCGTCCCTCCCCCACCCAAGTCATCATACTAGTTTCAAAGTCATCCTGTCGTGTCTCATTGTCTGTAACTCGTTTTCACCCGGCCCTCAGCCGACAATGGCCTGTTTCCTTCATCATCGTTACTTTTTTGCCTATTATTCCATTCATTTGTTCTCCATCTCTCCATATCACCGTCTGTGTCTCTCTCGTTTCCCTTTCCCCCTGACTCTCAGTCTGAAGAAGGGTCTCAACCCCAAACGTCGCCTGTTCCTTTTCTCCAGAGATTACCGCCTGACCCGCTGAGTTGCGCCAGCGTTTTGTGTGTCTCTCCTCAGCATCTAGCGGTGCCCTGCGAGCTGCTATGTGCGAGCCGACACTGAAAAAAAGGCAGTGCTCTCGAGTGATGGTAAAGGTCGCTCTTGAGGGGAAAAAAGCGCTCGGTATGTAGGGAGCAGAAATACCCCTGTCTGACTCGAATGGCATCAACTGGAATTTGCAGAGGCCAACTTAAGAGAATGCCACTGAAAGAAAAGCAAAGAAATTAGCAAGAATATCGGATGGAGGTCCACTCAATCGGCGAAGCAATCATTAACGCAGCTCCGAGATGCAGCTCCGCTGATCCGCCATCCCTTGGCATTCAGCGGAATGCCGGTTTTAATTGGAATATTGGAATAATTCTCTAATACCTGTCTCTGGGATCGGAGAGATTCTGTCTCCACCGCTTGTTTTTTTTTCTTCTTCTTCTCCTCCTTTTAAAAAAAGGAGTCCAGTGGCGAAGCTATGGCAGGCCAGGTAGGTAATTAACTCCAGACAGTTATGTATATCCCTGCACTGAACCGATGTGCAGCAGCCACAGCTTCCTGCTTTACATGGCGTTTTTTCTCGATCCAGTCAATTGGTTGCTGCTGGAGATAATGCCAGGACCTGCAAGCCTGTAGTATTACTTCCAGATTGCTTCCTCTGCTGCTCATGCTTGTCATAAAATCACCAGGGCAGAGGGAGAGATAGATCAGCCATGATTGATTGGAGGAGTAGGCTTGATGGGGGCCAAATGGCCTAATTCTGCTCCCGTAACTTATGAACATTCGCTACACAGAGAACGCCTTTAAAAAAAAGTGTTGAGAGGCAAATGCAAGCATGTTTGGGTGGTTAAGACCGTAAAACCCTCCATTTCTTAGACTCGCCTTCCCATCTTGGCAGGCCCGAGAGCTTTAACATTATTTAAAATATCCTCCTTGGAATGTCACGAAAGGCCATCTTATTTTGTGGGTGACTTTGTTCCATGCGTGCAAATCTTTGCGTACCACATCAACCCTGAGCCATTCGTGAAATTGTCCAATTGTCTGTTTTATCCCTAGGATGTGGTGTTGCTAGCCCTGCCAACATTCTTAGGATATCCCATGAAATGAATCAGTCATTTCAGGGACGGCACGGTGGCGCAGCGACTGAGTTGCTGCCTCACAGCGACAGAGACCCGGGTTCGATCCTGACCCCGGGCGCTGTCCGTACGGAGTTTGCACGTTCTCCCCCGTGACCTGTGTGGGTTTTCTTCAGATACAGGTTTGTAGGCTAATTGTCTTGGTATAAATGTAAATCGCCCCGAGAGTGCACGATAGTGTTAGTGTGCGGGGATCGCAGGTCGGCGTGGACTCGGTGGGCCGAAGGGCCTGGTCTCGTGCTGTATCTCTCAATGAACCTAAACTGAACTAAAGATAGACACAAAATGCTGGAGTAACTCAGCGGGACCTCTGGTTAGAAGGAATGGGTGACATCTCGGGTCGAGACCCTTCTTCAGACCGAAGATTGAGACGGGTGTAGTCACAAGCAAGTCAGGGGTAGCAATCTTCTTGAAGAATAGAGGTGAACCAACTTGGTTTTAATAATCTGAAGAAGGGTTTAGGCCCGAAACGTTGCCTATTTCCTTCGCTCCATAGATGCTGCTGCACCCGCTGAGTTTGTCCAGCACTTTTGTCTACCTTTGGTTTTAATAGCAATCTGGGAGCCAACTTTGCTGACACCGTTTTCTTTTAATATAAACTCCTCAATTTATTTTATTGACTTATTTTTTAAATTCCGCAGCTTCCTCCACCGTGAGATCATCGGCAGAGGCTGACCCACAAAGCTGGAACACGAGTATCAACATCCTCCCCTGCACTAGTCACTCCCTTTCCTTGTCATTTCACCCTCAGGAAGAGCTTGACGTTTTCCTGTGGTGAAGTTGTGGTCAACCCCCTCGGTTGCTTTTTTTTTTTAACTGACCACACTTCAAAGAAAGAGGGTGCGCGGCCAAGATAGACACAAAATGCTGGAGTTGACTCAGCGGGACAGGCAGCGTCTCTGGAGAGAAGGAATTGGTTATATGTTTTGGATCAAGACCCTTCTTCAGACTGAGAATCAGGGAAGAGGGAGACACAGAGATATGGAAGGGTGAGGTGTGAAAGCAAAACATCAAAGGGGACGAAGGTCAAGGAAAACGTAGAATAGATTGTTGTTAGTTAGGGGAAGGTGACAACGAAGCCTACAAAGATAACATTTAATCAGGAGGACTGTCAGACTGGTCGGAGAACTGGGATGTGGGAGGGACGGAGAGAGAGGGCAAGCAAGGGTTACTTGAATGTTTAATCGTTTTATGTTTTATTCCCAACTGTCACTGTATGTTATTGTCACTTGTGGGCAGAGCACCAAGGCAAATTCATTGTATGTGAATTCTTGGCCAATAAACTTATTCATTCGTTCATTGAAGTTAGAGAAGTCAATATTCATACCGCTGGGTTGTAAGCTGCCCAAGCGAAATATGAGGTGCTGTTCCTCCAAGACTAAGGCGTGCATTTGGTTTGCTTAAAGTACCGTAAGTGACAGGGGCTCAGTGCGTTGTTGTCATCCTTGTCGCTGGCTGACATTTTTCTTTATGGTTTGATATTTTTAGATCCTCTGCATCATGAGCCAGGCCATTAATCCTTAGATGGCTTAGGAAGTTTGGCATGTCCCCAACAACTCTCACCAACTTCTACAGACTTCCCGGGAAACATTATCATCGGGATGCATCACAGCACGGTTCGGGAGCAGCTCCATCTAGGACCGCTGGGAATTGCAGAGAGCCATGGGCGCAGCCCAGACCATCACGCAAACTAACCTCCCTTTCATTGACTCCATCTACGCCTCACGCTGCCTCTGCAAGGCCAGCAGCATAGTCAAGGATCAGTCTCATCCCGGTCACTCCCTCTTCTCCCCTCTCCCATCAGGCAAGAGGTGCAGAAGTGTGGAAAACGCACACCTCCAGATTCAGATCCAGTTTCTTCCCAGAGTTTATTAGGCAACTGAACCATCCCACCAACAACTAGACAGCGGTTCTGAGCCACCATCTACTTCATCGGAGACCCTCGGACTATCTCTACTGGACTTTATCCTGCAGTAAATGTTATTCCCTTAGTATTTTATATCTGTACACTGTGGATGACTGGAGACTATCCAGCAATGGAGACTATGACAGCCCATTGAGCGTGGGGTCAGTTGACCAACTCTGTCAACAAGGGCAAGGCAAGTCCACATCTGGAAACTATTCACTTGGCCAAAGTGGTTTTGTCCCCTCGCTCTCATGAAGGTTTGTTTTATGTTGTTTGTTTCCTTTAAATATGTGGGAAACAAAAACTTTTGGCTGCCAGCCTTCAGCCAAACATTGAGTAAGAGCTGGTGGAATGAAAGAAACACAGGGTGGATGACGTGGACTGCCCCGGGAGGGGTGCCGCCTGCTATGGTATTGGACTGCCAAGCTTGGCCGAACTTTGCATCCTGGCACTCAGTAAGAAACGTTCAAAACCATTGGGAGAGGCGCTGCTCGGCTGCCGAGCGGTTCCGTGGCTTTGCTGGCAAACGCGTAGCACAGCGCGAGTGTGTCGGAAGGAACTGCAGATGCTGATTTGTACCAAAGATAGTCACCAAGCGCTGGAGCAACTCAGCGGGTCAGGCAACATCTCTGGAGAGAAAGGTCGGGCCCCGTAGAGTCATACAGCATGGAAACAGGACCTTCGACCCAACTTGTCCACACTGACCAACATGCCCCATCTACACCAGTCCCGCCTATCTGCGTTTGACCTGCATCTCTCCAAACCTGTCCTATCCTTGTACCTGTCTTATTTCTTTCTTAAACGGTGCATTCGTCCCAGTCTCATCGACCTCCACTGGCAGCTCGTTCTATACACCAACCACCCAATATGTGAAAAGGTTATCCCTCTGGTTCCTATTCAATCTTTCCCCCGTCACCTTAAACCTATGTCCTCTGGCTCTCAATTCCCCTACTCTGGGTTGCAGTTATGACCGACCCTTCTTCAGACAGGAATTAGAGGGGAGGGACCTGGAAAGGCCAGAACCGAGCAGGGCCGGAAACGGATGGCCAAGGAAGGTCGGAGCCCATAATGGCCCATTGTTGGCTGGGGGAGAGGTGAGATCGGATGGATATAAGGAAACAAACAGTGGAACGAGCAGGACGACTAGGGTGGGGGAGGAGGGGGGAGAGGGGGAATGCAGGGGTTACTTCAAATGAGGGAAATCAACGTTCATACTTGAAATTAAATGGTACAAACGTCGATTTCTCTAATTCCAAGAACCAGTTCAAGTATTGGATCAACGGCATGGGATATAGCTGGAGGTGGCATGGCAAGTCAATGAGACTTTTGAGAAAGTGACTTTACAGTGTGGAAACAGGCCCTTCGGCCCACCGATTCCGTGCCGGCCCAGCGATCAGCCCGTACACTGGTACTTTCCTACACACGACGGACAATTTACAACTTCCAGAAGCCAATTAACCTACAAATCAGCACGTCTTTGGAATGTGGGAGGAAACCGGAGCACCCGGAGAAAACCCACGCAGGTTACGGGGACAACGTACTAACTCCACACAGTCAGCACCCAAAATCAGGTTCAAACCTGAGTCTCTGGCACTGTGAGGTAGAGCAACTCTAGCTCTGCGCCAACAATGCCGCCTGCAATTGATATTTTTAATAAGTGGGAAGGAAACGCAGATGCTGGTTTAAACCGAAGACAGACACAAAATGCTGGAGTAACTCAGCGGGAGTTACTCAGCAGCGCCTCCGGAGAGAAGGAATGGGAATGGGACTCTTCTGAAGAAGGGTCTCGACCCAAAACGTCACCATTCCCTCTCTCCAGAGATGCTGCCTGTCCCGCCGAGTTACTCCAGCATTTTGTGTCTATCTATGGAAGTTTTTAAGACGGATTGACAGAATCTTGATCAGTGCGGGTGTCAGGGGTTACGGGGAGAATGGGGTCGAGAGGAAAAGAGAGATCAGCCACGATTGAATGGCGGAGTAGACTCGAAGGGCCAAATGGCCTAATTCTGCTGCTGGAAGTTATGAACTGATGCAGAGAAGCTATCGTGAAGCAAAAGCTACAAAGGCAGCCGTGTCGATTGATAATTTCCTCTCCTTTTTACACTCTCCCCTTAAGATGCCTGGCAGCTTTGCCAGCAACTCTGCTGAGTTGTTGCCCATAACCAAGCTCTTGGCATGAGGGTGTAAGCAGGGAACGTATGCCCAGGGAAGAAGCAGGACTGAACTCTGTACCGAAACTAAACTAAACTCTTCGCCACTGGAACGCCCCTGCAAACTCAAACAGCCCCTTCGGCCCAACGACTTGGTGCTATCCGTGAAGCACCTAATTCCACTAATTCCGCTGTATTTTTTCCAGCTGGTCTCTATCATTCCACCCCTACGACCCTCCCGTGGATCATCACTCGTTGGACTCCGAAAACAGAGCAGATGTTCAGCACGTTTAAGAAGGAACTGCAGATGCTGGAAAAATCGAAGGTAGACAAAAATGCTGGAGAAACTCAGCGGGTGAGGCAGCATCTATGGAGCGAAGGAATAGGCGACGTTTCGGGTCGAGACCCTTCTTCAGACGTAATCATTTTCAGCTGTTCATAAGTTATAGGAGCAGAATTAGGCCATTCGGCCCATCATGTCTACTCCGCCATTCCATCATGGCTGATCTATCTCTCCCTCCTAACCCCAATCCCCTGCCTTCTCCCCGCAACCCCTGACACCCGTACTGATCAAGAATCTATCTATCTCTGCCTCAAAACTATTTTTTATTCATCCTGACAGGTTTTCTTTATCTAAGAAACGTTTCTGCACCCCACCTCTCTTCCTGTCTCGGTACAGGAAGGCACAAAATGCTGGAGTAACTCAGCGGGACAGGCAGCATCTCTGGAGAGAAGGAATGGGTGACGTTTCGGGTCGAGACCCTTCTTCAGACTCAATCTGACTCAGTCCTTCAGACCCGAAACGTCACCCACTCCATCTCTCCAGCGATGCTGCCTGTCCCGCTGAGTTACTCCAGCCTTTTTGGCGCCATCGACCTTCGATTTAAACCAGCATCTGCAGTTCTTTCCTACACAGTAACGTACAACGTAAGTTCAGCACTCCAGTCAGATCTTTGGACTGAGCAAACCAAGGCAGCTCAGATTACAGAGTCATTGCATTCTGTTTTATGACCAGTGGCATCCTGCCATGGTTAAGTGTCGAGCTTCTGGCTAAGCTTCTAAATTTGAGATTTCACTTTTATGTTTTTAACATTGCATATATACTTGAAGAGAACGTAAAATGGCCAAATTTTTTTTTTAATTAATAAAAAGGACTGTTCCCCGTGGATTTGCAACCGAGATCTGAATCTTGAGGGCAGTGGAATTTCGTAATTTATACAGTATTAGTCATTTTGATCTGCCTCAACTGCGTGCATTAAACTGGTGATTTGTGGCCTATCGAATTCCATGAAAAAACTCTGCGACCTTTTCCTCCAGGTTTTTTTCTGTTCCGTGCTAGCCCAGCCTCCGCTAACTCCAACCCCCCCCCCCCCCACCCCCCCAACACTAATCTACTTAAAGCCATGAGGGCTATCTTTAAACGAGAAGCTCTGACGGTACTCCTGCCATTCATCGGCAAAGGGCAATGAGACACTGGCCCCTGATCCACCAGGTACTGCGCCAGCATCTAAAGACCAGCTGGGGCCGATCGCTGGGGTTAGGTTTCTCTGCTCCTGATTTAATGCAGGGTCACGGTAATTTACTGGAGCCCAGCAGGGCTGTCGCCCCGGCCCATGTCTCGGTATTCCCTGACACCGCTCTCTCTCTCTCTCTCTCTCTCTCTCTCTCACACCATCACTCATCCGCCTCGCCCCCGAGACTGGGGGGGGGGGGGGGGGAGGCATCAGGCTTTGAGTTCCCCGAGACCTGGGATCAAATTACGCAAGTCCGTGGCGAAAAAGAGCATCACGGTGGCGCAGCGGGTGGAGTTGCTGCCTCGCTACACACACAGACCCGGGTTCGATCCCGACCACGGGTGCTTGTCTGCAAGGAGTTTTGTACATTCTCCCCCGTGGTCGCGTTGGTTTTCTCCGGGCGTTCCGGTTTCCTCCCACACTCCAAAGACGTGCAGGTTTGCAGGTTAGTTTGGCTTCAGTAAAAAACTGTAAAGCTGTCACTGGTGTGTCAATGAATTGGGAGTCGCTGGTCGGCGCGGACCCGATGTGCCAAATGTCCACACTGTATCTCTAAACTAATCAAAGCAAAACTAAATTCTTTGCCAACGGAATGCCTCTATAAACTCACACAGTTCCTTCGGCCCATCGAGTTGGTGATGACCATCAAGCACCTAGCCCCACTAATTCCATTGTCTTTTTTTCCATGCTCTTATCTTACCAGCTCCTATTTTCTAACAATCCACCTCTTGATTTTCTATCATTCATCTGCTCACTGGGGGCAACATTCGGCAACCCATTGACTGACCATCCTGCACGTCTTTGGGAGAAAGAATGCGGGAGAAAACCGGAGCACCCGGTAAATAACCCATGTAACAACAGGGAGAATGAATGGGCCATCTCCACATAGACAAGGTCAGGGTGCTGTCTGTGTGGAGTTTGTCCATTCTCCATGTTGTTGCATGGGTCTCAACATTAAGGTATAGAGTTGTACAGTCATACAGTGTGGAAACAGGCCCTTCGGCCCAACTTGCCCATGCCGACCAACATGCCCCATCTACACTAGTCCCACCTGTCTGTGTATAGCCCACATCTTTCTAAATCTATCCTATCCATGTACCTGTCCAAATGTATTTAAAATGTTGTGATAGTGCCTACATCAACTACCATCCTACACAATACGAACTCTAGTAATGTCCCCAGTCTGTGGGGAGGTAGATGAGGCAGGTACTATCACAACGTTTAAAAGACGTTTAGTCCCTAGTCAGGTCACTAGTGCGTAGGATAGTGCTAAGGTACGGTGGAATCGCTGGTCGGCACAGATTGGGTGGGCAAGAGGGCCTGTTTCCATGCTGTATCTCTAATATAAAGTGTAAAGGTAGCAAGTTCCTCAGGTGTGTGCGGAGTTTGTACGTTCTCCCCGTGACCGCGTGAATTTTCCCCGATACCTTTGGTTTCCTCCCACACACAAAGGGTGGTGTGTGTATGGAACAAGCTGCCAGAGGAGGTGGTTGAGGCTGGGACTATCCCAACGCTTAAGAAACAGTTAGCCAGGTGCACGGATAGGACAGGTCTGGAGGGATATGGGCCAAACGCAGGCAGGTGGGCCAAGTTGGGCCGAAGGGCCTGTTTCCACACTGCATTACTCTATGACTCCACAGGTTTGTCGGTTAATTGGCTTGGTATAAATGTCAATTGTGACCTAAGAGTGTGTCGGATAGTGTTAATGTGCGGGGATCGCTGGTCGGCGCAGACTGGGTGGGCCGAAGGGCCTGTTTCCGTGCTGTACCTCTAAAGTAAAGTTTGAAGGTAGCAAATTCCATCGGTTCACTACTTATCCGAGTGATGGCATTTCTCCCCATCTGAGTCCTAAATCTCTTGCCCTGCAACCTGAGACTGTGACCCCGTGTCCCAGACAGCCCAGTCGGGGGAAACATCCTCCTCACATCCAGTCTGTCTACCCTGTCAGAATATTTTTTTTTAAAATCAAGTTTCAATTATATCCCCTTTCATTTTTCTAAGCCCCAGCGAATACAAATCGAGGCAGATGTTTGAGTCATCTGGAGATCACGGCAGCATGGCTGAGGCTGAAATTAACCCTCAACTCCCAACACCTCCGGCCTTCGCCAAATCACCTACGTGGCGGCAGAATCTCCTCGAGGCTCTCGCCAGAGCCGCACGGTGGCGCAGCGGTAGAGTTGCTGCCTTGCAGCGCTCGCAGCGCCGGAGACCCGGGTTCCATCCTGACTACGGGTGCTGTCTGTACAGAGTTTGTATGTGCTCCCCGTGACTTGCGTGGGTTTTCTCCAAGAACTTTGGTTTCCTCCCACACTCCAAGATGTACAGGTGTGTAGGTTAATTGGCTTGGTATAAGTGTAAGAATTGTGCCTAGTGTGTGTAGGATAGTGTTAGTGTGCGGAGATCGCTGGACGTTGCGGACGCGATGGGCCCAAGGGCCTGTTTCCACGCTGTATCTCTACACTAAACTAAACTAAACCAGCGATCACCCCGTACACAAGCACTATCCTACACACTAGGGACAATTGACAATAATTATGTCAATTGATTTATGTCAATTAAGTCAATTAACCTCCAAACCTCTACATCTTTGGAGTGTGGGAGGAAACCGGAGCACCCAGGTCAAGGGGAGAACGTACAAAATCTGTACGGACAGCACCCGTAGTCAGGATCGAACTCAGGTCTTTGGCGCTGTAAGACAGCAACTCTACCTCTGCTCCACTGTGCCACCATGGTTAATGGGATCTTGTTTCAAAGACTTTATGCCCGTAACCTTGTGTTGTGACTGGCAGGCTCGTCCAGTCAGCCGTTGTACTGTTCAGCTGCGCTATGTCGGTGGGTTTGGTTCTCAACACCTGTCCCTACACTAAACAGTGCAAGAGGCGTGACGATTAGAAAGGGTTATCCTTCTGGCAGCTTGCTTTAATTATAATGCTCACTGAAACATTTTATTTTGTCACAAAAATGCCTACTTTAACTATTGTAATGAAGGGATTTAGGGAACCGCTAGCCTGCTCATGGATATCTAGCATGCATGCACACACATGCCTACAGTGAAAGTGTAAACATACTGCAGGTGACAGCATCGAACACCCAACTAATCCCAACAATCCAGGGTTTTGTTTCCATGTACATCCATTGAGCGGGTCTGGACGCAATTTAATTGTTTTTGGTTCCTCCGGTTCGTCACTAAGTTTGTGGGATGTGGGCCTTAATGGCAAGGCCAGCATTTATTCCAAGATGGCGCCCGACCTAGGCTGACCATTTGTGTGCTAGTCACAGAACCACCCTACCACAATGAGAGAGCAGTCCTGAACTACTACCTAACTCATTGGTGACCCTCGGATTATCCAGGTTCGGACTTTGCTGGCTTTACTTGGCACTAAACATGATTCCCTCATCATGTGTCTATAAACTGTAAATGGCTCGATTGTAATTAGTATAGCTTAGTTTAGTTTAGAGAAACAGGCCCTTCGGTCCACCGCGTCCGTGCCGACCAGCGATCCTCGCACATTATCCCCACATTAAACCCACTAGGGGCAATTTTTACATTTACCAAGCCAATTAAGCCACAAACCTGTACGTCTTTGGAGTGTGGGATGAAACTGAAGATCTCGGAGAAAACCCACGCAGGTCACGGGGAGAACTTACAAACTCTGTACAGGCAGCACCCGTAGTCGGGATCGAACCCGGGTGTCCGGCGCTACATTCGCTGTAAGGCAGCAACTCTACCGCTGCGCCACCGTGACCAGCCATGCGTTGTCATTCCGCTGACTGGTGAGCAGACGACAAATGCTTTTCTTGGAACACGTGACAATAAATTAAACTGAGAAACTGAACTGATTGCCCTCAAGGAGGTGGAATAAGTGTCGATCTTGAAGTACCACAGTCCTTCCGGTGAAGGTACTCCAAGGGTACTGTTGGACCAGGAGTTAGTTCCAGGATTCAGAAACAGGACTGTAGAGCTGGAGGTTAGAAAAGACCAGGAGATATTAGGGCAACAGTTTAGTTTCGGGAAGGACTGCATATGCTGGTTTAAATCGAAGGTAGTCATAAAATGCTGGAGTAATTCAGCGAGACAGGCAGCATCTCTGGAGAGAAGGAATGGGTGGCGTTTCGGTTTGAGACCCTTCTTCAAACTGTAAAACTATTTAGTTTAGATTCGTACAGAGATACAGCAGCGAAACAGGCCCTTCAGCCCATCGAGTCCACGCCGACCAGCCATCCCCGCACATTAACACTGCCCTATACACACCAGGGACAATTTTCAATTTTTACCAAAGCCAATTAACCTAAAAACCTGTACGCCTTGGGAGTGTGGGAGGAAACCGGAGCACCAGGAGAAAACCCACGCCGCCATGGGAACAAACTCCGTACAGACAGCACCCGTAGTCAGGATCGATCCCGTGTTTCTTGCGCTGTGAGGCAGGAGCTCTACATGCCACATGGAGCCAAGGCAGGTAAATGGATGCAACAAACCAGCACACCTTTTTAGTGAAAGGACGGCCGCAAACTAACTGAAGGGCAGAACAGGATCGAGGGGCAGAACGGCCTTTTCTTGACCCTCAGCGAGAGGAGTTGAATAGAGGAGAGAAAACGCAAAGGGTATTCAACTTTAATCTCGAAATATCAAATACCAACTCCACCATGAGTCCAAACATCTCCCGGGAATTGTATTTTGATAGAAAACACAAGTGTTGAATGAGCATTATATGCCGTTGTGCAGAGTCACAATGAACTGCGATGACCCTGGAGAAAGGCAGCGATGACGTTCAGGGAGTTTGAGTTTTAATCGAGTTACAATAGATTGTCTCTAACCTAAAGGTGCCTTGGCGAATTTAGCCCAGGCCCTTGCCCGATGACATACAGCGGCTTATCTCTTTTAGAAGAAAACTTGGTATTACTTGTGCCTACTCACACATCTGTTACAGTTTAAAATATTTTTCGAGAAAGAAAAAGGGGAAAAAAAAATTATACATTTTGCCACGGTCCATCATGTATACATGCGCTGCCAACTGGGAACGTGAGATTGCTTATTTGCTCAGCTGGGTGCAATAGTGTATCTCTGAACAGGCAGCTTAAATTCCCTGCTAAAATAAGAAGCTGTCAAACAGAGACGAGGTTACACTTCCAGTCCAGAGAATGATTTTTTTTTTATAACTGTCGACATTTCACCGCATTGGCGTCGGACGTGGCCGCATCCAACGAGACTCGGAAGAAGGTCGTTCTAAACTATTCCCTTTGCCCCTCTCTCTCTCTCCCGGGAAGATCCCATGCGAGAGGAGTTCCCCGTGGCAGGTGTGGAAAACTCTGTTATTTGCCCTCCGCCCGCGCGCTGTACCCTCCCACGCCGCCCATCTCTCAGAGTTCCACCCTTGTCACATGAACAATGTCTTGTGCTAGGTGCAGGCAACTCCTACACATAAGAGCACAGAACATATGCTTAGATATAAGATTTAAGGGGGATCTTAGATCCCCTCCCCCCCCACATCCCTTCCCCCACTCAGGCTGCACCAGCTTCTCGTTCTCACCCAACAAACAGCTAGCAATGGCCTGTCTCCATTTTCATGTTACCTTTTTGCATATCTTGCATTCATTGTTCTATATCTCTCCACATCATCGTCTATATCTCTCGTTTCCCTTTTCCCTGACCAGTCTGAAGAAGGGTCCCGACCCAAAACGTCACTCATTCCTACTCTCCAGAGATGCTGCCCGTCCCGCAGAGTTACTGCAGCTTATTGTGCCCATCTTCGGTTTAAACCCAGTTCCTGCCTACACGTATGTTTAGGATATGATGCATATATCATAGATAGCTGATATTGCCTGTCCCACTTCAACGAGTGGTTAGTTAATCCGTGGAACTCATTGCCACAGAGGGCTGTGGAGGCCAAGTCAGCGGATATTTTTAAGGCAGAGATAACCAAATTCTTGATCAGAACTTTGTGGGGAGAAGGCCAGAAAAATGGGATTAGGGGGGAGAGATAGATCAGCCATGATTGAATAGCGGAGTAGACTCGATGGGCCGAATGGCCTAATTCTGCTCCTATAACGTGAACTTGTGAGTTACTCCGGCATGTCTAGCATAGATGGCTCACTTCTGTGACCCCCTGTTCAAGTTTCCCCTGGGCTGCAGGTTGTCTGCTTTGAAGGAGAGGAGTCCAGAAGGAGCATTGATTCCCAGTTGCCTCAGCATTGCCGGAGAAGAAAGGTGAGATGTCCACGAACAGCATTGTCAATATGAGGCTTTATCAAGTGCTGGTCAGACCGTATCTGGATGGCTTGTGAGCAGCTTTGAGCCCCGTATCTGGGGAAGGGTGTGCCAGCGTTGGATAGGGCCCAGAGGAGGTTGGCCCCAGGAATGAGTGGGTTAACAGAGGATGAGCGTTTGAGGGAACTGGGCCTGTACTCGCTGGAGTTTAGAAGGGTGAGGGGGAGGTATCTCATTGAAACTTACCAAATAACGAAAGGCCTGGATAGAGTGGATGTGGAGAGGATTTTGCCACTGGTGGGGGAGTCTAGGACCAGAGGGCACAGCCTCAGAATAAAAGTATGTTCCTTTAGGAAGGAGAAGTGGAGGAATTTCTTTAGTCAGAACCTGTGGAATTCATTGGCACAGAAGGCTGTGGAGGCCAAGTCAATGAATATTTTTATGGTGGGGATTGGCAGATTCCTGATTGGTACGGGTGTCCGGGGTAAGAGGAGAAGGCAGGAGAATGGGGTTGAGAGGGAAAGATAGAGCAGCCATGATTTAAAGAAAACTGTCGTGCAGCGACAACTGACCACATTTGAGTCTGAAGAAGGGTCTCGACCAGAAACGTCGACTATCTCCTTCGCTCCTTAGATGCTGCTGCACCCGCTGAGTTTCTCCAGCCTTTTGTGTACCCTCGATTCTCAAGCATCTGCAGTTCCTTCTTTAACATTTGAGGTCTGAGTGGCTTCTGAAACTGGTGACAGAATCAGCGCTTTCAATTGTTACAATGGCGACCATGGATTTTAATGGACTGCCATCTTGATCTCTCAAAGTAATATTGTGTACTCTTTCCTCCTTCCCTGCTTTTGAATACAGATCCTACTGCAGTTTTCTTAAAAGCATCTCTAGTGATGATTAAAAAAAGATCACCCCCCTTCCTGACCTCCCTCCCCCCCACCACTATCAGTCTGATGAAGGCTCCCGAACCGAAACCTCACCCAGCCATGTTCTCCAGAGATGCTGCCTGAGTTACTCCAGCGCTCCCTGGTCTCTGTAAACCAGCATTTGCAGTCCCTTGTTTGTTTATAAGGTTTCGTGATTTACCAATGGTACTAAACGAGGTGCAGGGGAATGTTGCGCTGAGGGCATTGACTTCTGCGATGGAATGTCGATAGATTGTACGATTGGCTAAAAACCTCTACGGTTTTGTTTTGTATAACAGCATCTGCAGTTCCTAGTTTCTATAAAAGGGTCCCGATTGAGTGCAGAATTAATATTTATAAATCTGAAGGTAGACACAAAATGCTGGAGTATCTCAGCGGGGACAGGCAGCATCTCTGGTGAGATTAGGAATGGGTGACGTTCCGGGTCGAGGCCCTTCTTCAGACTCGACCCGAAATGTCACCCTTTCTTTCTCTCCAGAGATGCTGCCTGTCCCGCTGAGTTACCCCAGCATATTATGCCCATCTTCAGTGTAAACCAGCATCTGCCGATCCATCCTACACATATATATAAATCTGAATGTGTTGCACGATTCAGTTAAGTCAGCACAATGAATAAGTGATTATACCGTTACAAAACAAAGATGGGTTGAATAGACTTTTTCACAAGTGTAGGTGTCTTTGGCATGAAGCAGTCAGCAGCGTGAACCAGCCAGCGGAAAGACGATACATGATTACAATCGAGTCATCCACAGTGCAGATACATGATAAGGGAATAACCTTTAGTGCAAGGTCAGTAAAGTTCAATCAAAGATAGTCCGAGGGTCACAAATGAGGTAGACGGTAGTTCAGCACTGCTCTCTGGTTGTGGTAGGATGATTCAGTTGCCTGCTAACAGCTGGGAAGAAACTGTCCCTGAATCTGGAGGTGTGCATTTTCACATTTCTATATCTCTTGCCCGATGGGAGAGGGGAGGAAAGAGAGTAGTTGATTATGCTGCTGGCCTTGCCGAGGCAGCGTGAGGTGTAAATGGAGTCAATGGAAGGGGGGTTGGTGTGTGTGATGGCCTGGGCTGCGTCCACAATTCGGGGTGATTTCCTGCGGTCTTATGGTCTTGGATGGAGCTGTTCCCAAACCTAGCTACGACGCATCCCGATAAAATGCTTTCCACGGCGCATGTGTAGATGTTGGTGAGGGTTGTTTGGGGGACATGCACGGAATGGTTAGTCCACTGACACCCCATGCACGGGAGCTCTGTTTGATCTCTGCTGTGGTCTCACAGGGAACCGCACCCGTCAGCACTCCTGCGGGTCGAAGGCCCCTCCGATCCGGTCGCAACTGTGCAACGCACACGGAACAATGGACAATGGAGGGCCCGGCGTGGGGGGACTGCTGTGAGGGAGGGGGAAGAGCAAAGGAGGAACTGGCGGGAGGTGGGGGGGGTGGGATTTGTACATTTACAAGCGCCCTTTATGGGCGACTACTTGCATATCGTGGTAAAGTGTGCAAGCAAAGGATTTTTGCTGCGACTTGTATTCGGGCCTATTCAATTCAATTCAGACACGCAGCGATCCAGGAGCCTGCAGGGTGTCAGGGAAGGGAGGAACAAAATGGCTGCGGGCTTGTTTACCAGGCAGCGATGTGTCGCCATTGGGTTTGATCTCATATACCACAGAGCAATGTTGAAGCCGTGAAATGATGTAATCTGAAGCAGGAACTGCTACGCCCTTCAATACACGCTCGGGCCTTTACAAAAATATGCCGTCTCCGGGCCTTTTTTTTTTTTAAGCCCCCGTCGCATTACTGAGCTTTTCCATTCTCAATCAGCCACTGCCTCCGCTGACACCAATGATTACTCCTTCCGTCTGCTAACCACTTCAAATTATACTTGTGCGACTGAGACTCCAACGCCAACTTTCCGCCCCCCTCCCCTTCCACAACGACCTGCCTTTTATATGGCACCTAGACGCAAGAAAATGCAGATCTTCGCATCTTGCTGGAGTAAGAAAAATCACAACAGCTCAAGAAAACAAATTGTGAAAGGCTTGGATAGAGTGGACGTGGAGCGTGTGTTTCCACTGGTGGGAGAGTCTCGGACCAGAGGTCGCAGCCTCAGAATTAGAGGACGTTCCTTTGGGAAGATGAGGAGGAATTTCTTTAGTCAGAGGGCGGTGAATCTGTGGAATTTATTGCCACAGAAGGCTGTGGAGCCCAAGTCAATGGATATTTTTAGGGCAGAGATAGATTAGTAGGGGTGTCAGGGGTTACATAGAAACATAGAAAAACATAGAAAAATAGGTGCAGGAGTAGGCCATTCAGCCCTTCGAGCCTGCACCGCCATTCAATATGATCATCAACTCGGTATCCTGTACCTGCCTTCTCTCCATACCCCCTGATCCCTTTAGCCACAAGGGCCACATCTAACTCCCTCTTAAATATAGCCAATGAACTGGCCTCAACTACCTTCTGTGGCAGAGAATTCCAGAGACCCACCACTCTCTGTGTGAAAAATGTTTTCCTCATCTCGGTCCTAATGGAATTCCCCCTTATCCTTAGACTGTGACCCCTTGTTCTGGATCTCCCCAACATCGGGATCAATCTTCCTGCATCTAGCCTGTCCAACCCCTTAAGAATTTTGTAAGTTATTGGGAGAAGGCAGGAGAATGGGGTTCGGAGGGAGAGATAGATTAAATGGCGGAGGAGACTTGATGGGCCAAATGGCCTAATTCTGCTCCGAGAACTTATGAACATATGAAAATTTACAACAGTAATGTTGCTATCGAACAAAGCAGGCAAAAGAAGAGCACACCTGTACTCATAATATTCGCACACAAATGGTTTCAAAACCTGAAGTGCTGGAGTAACTCAGTGGATCACGCAATATCTCTGGAGAACATGGACAGGCGGCATTTCTGGTTAGTATCCATCTTCAGAATTTTGAAGGGTCCCTCCCCGTAACATCACCTATTCCATGTCCCCCAGAGATGCTGCCTGACCTGCTGAGCTACTCCAATACTTAATGTTATACATAGCACCTAATGTCGCAAACCAACTCAAGGATAGAAATGCCGTGAATTGAGGGATGTGGATTACGTGCAGGCAGAGTAGATTAGTGTAACTTGGCATCAGGTTCTGCACGGACATTTTGGGCCGAAGGGCCTGTTCCTGTGCTGTACTATTCTATGCTCTACTGTGTTCAATGAGCTCTACAGTCAAAAATGGGGTGGCACAGCGGTAGAGTTGCTGTCTTTCAGCGCCAGAGACCTGGGTTTGATCCTGTCTACGGGTGCTTGTGGGCGTGTCATTTCTACGTTCTCCTCTACGTGACCTGCGTGGGTTTCCTCCGAGATCTTCGGTTTCCACCAAAGACGTACAGGTATGTAGGTGAATTGGCTTGGTAAATGTAAACATTGGTCCCTGGTCCCAGGTGTGTGTAAGATAGTGTTAGTGTGCGGGGATCGCTGGTCGGCGCGGACTCGGTGGGCCGAAGGGCCTGTTTCCGCTCTGTAACTCTGAACCAAACTAAACTCCAAAGACGTACAGGTTTGTAGGTTGATTGACTTGGTATGAATGTAAAAAATGTCCACGGCATAGGGTAGTGCTAGTGCGCGGGGATCACTAGTCAGAGTGGACTCGGTGGGCCGAAGGGCCTGTTTCCGCACTGTACCTGTAAACTAAACTAAATATCCCTTCACACCCACCCACACCCTCCCGGCCCCTCACAATTCCACCCCACCACCACCCCCGAGGACAACCGGCTTTTATCGGCTGAGGAAATGGTACGCGGATAACCCCCAGACGCACAGTGTACAATCCCTGCGTGTTGCTGTGCAATCTTGTCATCACCTGCAGGCCTTCGAGCAAGAACCATCTGTTTTTTATTCCCGTTCACTCACTCACACACACACACACACAAAATTGACTTTTCAATGTGCAGATTTAAAAAAAAAAAAGATTTTGCAAACTTTTTTTTAAAAAGAAAAAAGCAATAGCGAGCATACGTACGAAGCTCCAGTTACGGCAGGGCCTAAATTAAAATGGCTGCCACTCTTTCCATTAGATTTAAATGAAATCAAAACCAGATGAGCCTTGGGACACGAGCCCTTTGACAATGCATTGCACTCGTCTTTCTAAGTGTGGCGTGAAGCAATATCGGTGGTGGGGGAAGGTGGAGATGTGGGTTGAAAAAATAAACTTTGAAAATATATTCCTTCCCCTGCAATGAAGTAGGAATCCATTCGCACGGGCTCACAGAAGTAAAATGTAAAGTAATCCTGTGTGAAGGGTTAGGCTGGGGGAGTGTAAAATAAGGAATATGGGCTCCGAACAACTTTTCCCTCAACCCAATTCCTTGGCGAGGATTTCATTAATTTTTGAATATATTACTGTTGTTTCCTTCGTCGAAATAGAGAATAATTGTGTTCATAAATTCATGAGTTCTTGGAGCAGAATTAGGCCATTCGGCCCATCAAGTCTACTCCGCTATTCAATCATGGCTGATCTATCTTTCCCACTCAACCCCATTCTCCTGCCTTCTCCCCGTAACCCCCGACATCCAGTACTAATCAAGAATCCGTCAATCTCCGCCTTAAAAATACCCACTGACTTGGCCTGTGGAATGCATTCCACAGATGCACCACCCTCTGACGAAAGAAATTCCTCCGCATCTCCTTTCTAATCTGTGAAGCACCTCATGGTCCCGATAAACTGCCTGGGGTGGCAATGGAAACAGATATGATACTGGCATTTGAGAGGCTTTTAGATAGGCACATGGATATGCAGGGCTATGGATCACGTGCAGGCAGAGATGAGTTTAACCTGGGCATCATATTCGGCACGGGAATTGTGGACTGAAGCTGTGCTGTGCTAACATTCAGAGGGTTGCTGATGTTACAATTCCTAGCCCGACAGGGTGGCCGGTGGCTGACTGTTTTAAGGCTGCCATCCATTGTTTTTTGGGACACAAGAGAAAACGAGTTCAGGCCAGGAAAGTGAACATTAAACACAGGGTTGGCCTGAGGACTCACGTAATGTACCCCTGCCTCTAATTCACAAGTTCTCATTGTCTACAGTGGAGTTTAAAGTCCTGAGTGTGTCGGGCCTCCATGTTATAAGACCCGCACGGATTGAGCAGGCCACACAGTTTGGGACGGCACGGTCGGGTTGCTGCTTTACAGCGCTTGGGGACCCGGGTTCAATCCTGACCGCGGGTTCTGTCTGTACGGAAGTTTGTATCATCTTCCCCGAGACCCACGTGGGTTTTCCCCGGGTGCTGCAGTTTCCGCCCGCACATGCAGGTTTGTAGGATAGTTGGCTTTGGTAAAAATTGTAAATTGTCCCAAAGATAGCGCTAGTTTGCGGGGATTGCTGGTCGGGCGTGGACACGGTGGGCCGAGGGGTCTGTTTCCGCACTGTATGAACTAGCTACTCAACTGCAATTTTTCATTTGCAGCGGAATGAAGTCGCCTATTGTTCACAGGTTGTCACACAGCCCACAGAAAATGGCCCGGTTGAAATTCATTCAGATACAACATTTCAGTCCAAACAACGATAATGATTCCATGGAGGTGGATTAAACTAATTTTAATTGTGCACGCATTGAACACAGAGTATTTCAGTTTGGATTGCACATTAGCCACTGCAGAAAAATAATAGTGCACCAGAGCCTTACTCTCCCAAGTGCTTTGTGCACGACAGTGGGCTATCTCTGTGCACCGTTACTCACTCACAAGCACATTTTTCAACAACATATAACCATGTATATTTTCTCAGCAGATATCTTTGATAGAACAGAAGGTAGACACAAAACGCTGGAATAACTCAGCGTATCAGGCAGCATCTCTGGAGAGAAGGAATAGGCGACGATTTTGGGTCAAGACCCTTCTTCAGACCCAGCCCGTCTCATAAGTGATAGGTGCAGAATTAGGCCATTCGTCCCATCAAGTCCACTCCGGCATTCAATCAAGGCTGGTCACTTTCTAGCATGGTGGTTATATAGCTGGTCTAGTAATCCAGGGATAGACATAAAAAAGCTGGAGTAACTCAGCGGGTCAGGCAGCATCTCTGGAGAAAAGGAATAGGTGAAGATCCTTCTTTGGACAGAGAGGATTACAACAATCCCATAGTTTCATTGTAATCATCACCAATCCAGATTCACCTATTTACGGAATTCCAATTGCATCTTTTTGGGATTTGAATCCATGTCGCTGGATTACTCTGTGTAGGATGGAACTGCAGGTGCGGGTTTAAACCGAAGTCAAACACAAAAAGTCGGAGTAACTCAGCGGGACAGGTAGCATCTCTGGAGTAAAAGAATGGGTGATGTTTCAGGTCGAGACCCCTCTGCAGTCCAAAGAAGGTTCTCCACCCAAAGCATCACACTCCTTTTCTCCAGAGATGCTGCCCGACCTGCTGAGGTACTTCAGCTTTTTTATGTCTATCCCTGGATTACTAGACCAGCTATATAACCACCATGCTATGGTATCCTAATATATCATCTTTTCTGGCCGGCACTTTGCATTCCTCTAATACGATGGCAGACAAGACACAGCAGAGAAACAGGCCCTTCAACCCACCGAGTCCACGCCGACCAGCGATCACCCCGTACGCCAACCTTCACACACTAGGGACAATCTTACAACTTATGGAAGCCAATTAGCTTACAAACCTGTACGTCTTCGGAACGTGGGAGGAAACTGGAGATCCCGGGGAAAACCCACGCAGTACAAACTGCGTACGCACAGCACCCGTAGTCAGGATCGAACCCGGGCCTCTGGCTCTGAGGCAGCAACTCTACCGCTGCGCCACCTTATTGTTTACTGTGGAGCTCAGAGAACATAGAGCGCACAAAATGTGCAGGAAGGAATTAGGCCATTCTGCCCATCAAGTCTACTCCGCCATTCAATCATGGCTGATCTATGACTCCCTCTTAAACCTATTGTCAGAACAGTGTCTCAATACAGAATAAAACGAATGCCAATTGAGAGAATGCATATATCTAAGCACTGGTGTCAGGGGTTATGGGGAGAAGGAGGAGAATTAGGGTTGGGAGGCAGAGAGAGAACAGCCTTGATTGAATGCCGGAGTAGACTTGAGTTCCATTAAGTTCCTATCTTACAAAACATCGATGTTTTAAGCGACAAGGGAGAGAGCAAATACTGTAGAATCTCATTCCATAGGATCGAAAGATGCAATATTTTTGCGTGCAGCAGACAGTATAAAAATCTGAATTGTTACAGCAAAGACAAATTGAAACAATCATCTCTCATCTCCGAATAGCGACCAGACTCAAAATGTTTTATTGCGTCACGTCAAACACAACACACTGCGTAGTCCTCATCCACACAGGGGCGACTTCTCCCCAGAGATGCTGCCTGTCCCGCTGAGTTACTCCAGCATTTTGTGTCTATCCTTACTACCTACGGACTTTATTCGACTGTACCTTACACTAATCGTTAATCCCTTCATCATGTATCGGTACCCTGCGGACGGCTCGATTGTTATCATGTATTGTCTTTCCCGCTGACAGGGGAGCACGCGACGTAAAGCTTTTCGCTGTACCTCAGCACACGTGAAGAGGAACAAAACTGACTCATTAACTAACTATCCATTCGGGGTTACAGGGGAAGGAAAGGGGATAATAAAAGTAGAACGTTTTATTGAAAATTCAGGAGAGACTTCTTTACCTGGAAAAGCTTTTGAATGCAAAACATAATTTCCTGGGGCGAATGGAAAAATGTATCGGTTATTTTACAAGTAACTCGATTATTAATTACTTGGGAAGGGGAGGAACACGAGGGTGTTCCAGCGATGGTGTGGGGGACTAGTCAAACCAGCCGGGCTCTGCAGCTTTGTGTCGAAGAATCCTGGCATTGTTGCAGGATAGGGCGCAGCCATTCAGCCCATTTAGTCAATGCTGGTTCTTTGGCTACTATCCCGTTAAAGAGTCATCTCCCCATACTTTCTCCATTACCCTGCAAAATATTATCTCAAGGGCCTATTCAATTCCCTGGTGGAAGCCCAGATTGATTCCATTAGCTCTCTTTTACAGTGGGACGTTACACGACGCACCCAATGAATGTCACACCACAAAACAAGGTCATTCAGCACTGGAGATGTCAAGCGACCTTGCCCCTGCCAGCACACGCGACAGGAACGGCAAATCTAAAACAATTACCCACGGTTTCCGCGATTTCGCACGGTTTGCGGAAGAGATTGGGACCCAACCAGCACGGTTTCAAGACCAGATTTAAAGTCTTAGCAGCCCGTGAGAAGATGCCGGAGTAACTCTACGGGTCAGGCAGCAACTGGTGAAAAAGGATGGGTGACTCAGTCTGAAGAAGAGTCCCGGCCCGGATCGTCACCCATGCTTTTTCTCCAGAGTTATTCTGGCACTATGTGCCTATCTTCTGTTTAAACCAGCGCTTGCAGTTCATTTCTACACGTTTAGCAGCATGTGAGGGGGGCCTCACTGCCGTTTTATTTGATTACCGGGTCACTAAGGGAAGACACAATTGCAAAGTCTCTCATTGGACACCCGACACATCCCAAACAAATCCAGCTCCGGTGGTCAAGTGATCAATGGTCAGCGTGGACCCGGTGGGCCGAAGTGTCTGCTCCCATACTGTATCTCCAAACTCAACTCAGTTCCCTCACCACTTGGTGATATCAAACCATCTTCCTGCCTGAAAGTGCCCAGCCCACACCCATTCACACACATGCGCACGCAGGCACACATGGATACACACACTCACACGCACATATGCGCACGCAGGCATGCACACACACACACACACGCACACACACTCACAGGCACACGCGCGCACACACTATTTTGTTACTTTAGTTTAGAGATGCAGAGCGGAAACAGGCCCTTCGGCCCACTGAGTCCGTGCCAACCAGCGATCCCCGCACATGAACACTATCCTACGCACACTCGGGACAATTTATATTTACACCAAGCCAATTAACCTACAAACGTCTTTGGAGTGTGAGAGGAAACCGACGCAGGTCACGGGGAGAACGTACATACTCCATACAGACAGCACCCAGAATCAGGATTTTGTCCGGATTAAAGGAGGTGTGGGATCAACAGTTGCTGGAAATTTGGTGGTGGACCTGAACCAAACAAAACCTTACAAAGAAAATAGGAGAACACACACACACACACACACACACACAAGTTAATTTATAAAGCTATGTGACTTTCTCAAGGGTGTCTGCCCTGGCATCTTGGAGATTAATCTGTGGACTTCTCCAGGTCAGTGTTGAAGTGCTTGGTGATCCTGTGTGTAGGATGGAACTGCAGATGCTGGTTTACACGGAAGATAGACACAAAATGCTGGAGTAACTCAGCGGGACAGGGAGCATCTCTGGAGAGAGGGTAATGGGTGAGGTTTCGGGTCGAGACCAAGACTTGGAGGGCAAGTCAATGGATATATTTTTAAGGCAGAGTTAGATCGATTCTTGATTAGTACTGGTGTCAGGGGTTATGGGGAGAAGGCAGGAGAATTAGGGTTGGGAGGCAGAGAGAGGCCAGCCTTGATTGAATGCCGGAGTAGACTTGATGGGTCGAATGGCCTAATTCTGCTCCCATCACTTATGAGACGGGTCGGGTCTGAAGAAGGGTCTCGACCCGAAAACGTCACCCGTTCCTTCTCCCTGGAGATGCTGCCTGCCCCGCTGAGTTACTCCAACATTTTGTGTCTATGCCTGGTGATCCGTACGGATGTCTGAGTCTGCACTGAGGGAGAGAGAATTCTGCATTGGACAGAACAACTATGCTTGGCAACACGCACAACTGCAGCTAAAACATTAAATAAAAACAAATAAAGGAAACCAAATGTGTTATATAAATAGAGCATTGCTGAGTAACCGCAGAATGCAAAACAATCTCTTGAACAAACTCAGAGTATTTTTGGTACTCAGCATCTCCCAAGAGGAACATACACCAGCCCAATCCCAATTACATCCATCGTGTTGTTTTTCATGCATTTTAACCTCCTAGCCGGTTGCAATTGCTGGGGGGGTGGGGGTGGGGGAAACTGGTAACAGCTTCAGTTTAGTTTATTGTCACGTGTGAAAAGCTTTTGTTGTGCGCTCAGTTTCAGTTCAGTTTAGTTTATCGTGAAGGAAGGAACTGCAAATGCTGGTTTAAGTAAGTAAGTAAGTTTATTGGCCAAGTATTCACATACAATGAATTTGCCTTGGTGCTCCGCCCACAAGTAACAACATGACATACAGTGACAGTTAAACCAAAGATAGCCGCAAAATGCTGGAGTAACCCAGCGGGACAGGCAGCATCTCTGGAGAGAAGGAACGGGTGATGTTTCGGGTCGAGTCTGAAGAAGTGTCTCCAACCGAAACGTCACCCATTCCTTCTCTCCAGAGATGCTGCCTGTCCCCGCTCACTTACTTCGGCTTTTTGTGTGTATCTTCAGTTTAGTTTATTGTCACATATGCCGAGGTACAGTGGGCCGAAGGGCCTGTTTCCGCGCTGAACTGAATGAGTGTATCTCTGAGCTGAACTATGCAAAACAAAAGCTGGATGCCGCCTCTCTGGGACTTGGCTTAATCCTGACAGATGACCCGTACAAGGAACAATCTCTGGAGGCACAACAGTGCAGAAGGTCAACTGTGGTCCACGCAAGATCCAGGTCAACCTTCTTCCTGCACAGACTGTGGCAAGTGCTGTATGACAAGCTCCTCAATACATCTGTTCAGTTCAAATTCAGTTTAGTTTATTGTCACGTGTACCGAGGTACAGTGAAAAGCTTTTGTTGCGTGCTATCCCTTCAGCGGAAAGACAACGCACGATTACAATCGAGCCATTTACAGTGTATAGGCACATGATGAGGGAATAACGTTTAGTGCAAGGTAAAGCCAGCAAAGTCCGATCAAGGATAGTCCGAGGGTCACCGATGAGGTAGATGATCAAGTAAGACATGTTGGTGTAGGAGTGGAGATTTAAGCGTGCAGAGCAATTGTAATACGTGATTGTAGACCCGCCTCTGCGGCTACCACACAAATAGCCACCTGGTTTGGGGGCCATCTCGGAGGCAGACAGTATTTGAATCCTAACGAGACATCTTCAGAGAAACTGTGCAGACACAAAACCAAATCCTAGACTAGTACGTCTTGGAATAAGCTCATAAAATAAAGCGGCACACAATGGCGCTGGGGTAGAGTTGCTGCATTACAGCGCGTGAGCCTACGGGTGCTGTCTGTACGCAGTTGGTACGTTCTCCCCGTGACCTACGTGCGTTTTCCCCGGGACCACCGTCTTCCTCCCAAACTCCAATGACGTACAGGTTTGTAGGTTAATTGGCCTGGTATAAATGCAAATTGTCCCTAGTGAATGTGGGATAGTGTTAATGTGCGGGGATCGCTGGTCGGCACGGACTCGGTGGGCCAACAGGCCTGTTTCCGCGCTGCATCTCCAAAGTCTAAAATCAGCCATTGCTACCTTAATGTCGTGTGGAAAGCCATGACACCTCACAGCAACAGGCAAAATATCTTTACCTTTAGTCCTCGAAGTGGAAACACACTAAGTGTGCCATCGCAGATAAATTAACAATGTCACGGACGTTGTGTCTAACCTCTGGAAATGTTTTACACAACTGCGGGCTTCAGATACACGGCATCAGGTGCAAGTTGTGTATAGATTGATGCATAGACTCCAATTGCAAACAAATAGCAATGCTTTTCAAGGAATCGATTGTCTTTTATAATGTTAACAGCAGCGGCTATTAAACTTGAGCAAGCAATGACATGGACTCGCACGGCACCCTTAGCCGAGCCCACCGTACTAAAGTGTTTCGCAGATTAATCGCCAAACAATTATAGAATAGGTGATCACATGTTTGGGCAAATGGATGAGTTTTATGGAGAGTCATAAAGTTCAAACGTGATAGGAGCAGAATCCGGCCACTCGGCCCATCAGGTCTACTCCACCATGGCCGATCTATCCCTACCTCTTGGCCCCATTCCCCTGCCTTCTCCCCACAATCCCTGACACACCCGCGCTAACCAAGAATCTATCTATCTCCGCCTTCAAAGTAAGGGAGAGCGAAAAGGAGAAAGACGTGGGTCTCAAAATGAGGACATGTGCAGCGTCACAGAGGATTGGACTTGGCGGGATGGTGGGGGATCACAGAGATTTGGTGAGATTCGAAAAGAAAGGGTTGGAATGTTTAAATCGCAGAACGACAGAGCCCAATAAACTGAAAGTGAAATATGTGAAATTAAAATTACAGCAGTTAGTGTTATCTGTGTTGCTAACATTGGAACCAGTACAAAGGTCAGTCTTTGTGGGAGTCACGGTGGCGCAGCAGGAGAGTAGCTGCCTTAAGGGCCTGTCCCACTTACTGATTTTTTTCGGCGACTGCCGGCATCATTGACTGACGTATCAGGTCACCAAAAAACTGCGGCGTGATACGGCGTGACGACGTATGACGCGGCGTGTTTTTTTCAAGTGTCGCAACATTTTCTTTGTCGCCGCTGGATGTTGAAATGTTCAAAATCTTTTGGCGACACTTGATATGACGCCGGCTGTCGGCGAAAAAAATCGGCAAGTGGGTCAGGCCCTTTACAGCGTCTAGAGTCCCCGGTTCGATCCTGACTACGGGTGCTGTCTGTACGGGGTTTGTACTTTCCTCCCCCGTGACCTGCGTGGGTTTTCTCCGTGAACTTTGGTTTCCTCGCACGCTCCACAGACGTACAGGTTTGTAGGTTAATTGGCTCGGTATAAATGTAAATTGTCCCTAGTGTGTGTAGGATAGTGTTAGTGTGCGGGGGTCGCTGGTCGGTGCGGACCCGGTGGGCCGAAAGGCCTGTTTCCGTGCTGTGTCTCTAAAACTAAAACTAAATAAATATGCCCACCCCTCACGCACAGGCACCAGCATTACCCCACCTAAATATTCCCGGCGATCTTTCACGAGCAAAGGAATAACATTGGGTGAAGCTCGCTCACTAAATTGACCCACCAATTAACCTCATATAAAGGGAAGAACATTTCACTCCCACGCTAACCCAAACTTCAGCCCACGCCAACTTTGCTGCATTCGCTGACAAAATATATCGGGAAGAACTGCAGATGCTGGTTTAAATAGAAGATAGACACAAAATGCTGGAGTAACTCAGCAGGACAGGCAGCCTCCCTGGAGAGAAGGAATGGGCGACGTTTCGGTGACCCGACTCGTCACCCACTCCTTCTCTCCAGAGATGCTGCCCGTCCCGCTTAGCTACTACAGCCTTTTGTGTCTACCTTTGCTGCATTGGCACCTTCGTTTAAAATTTGAGAAATATTTGAGAAATGGCGTTCTTTCCTTTGAAAAAAAGTTTGAAAAAAGCAGACGTTAGAAATATGAAATTGAATAAAAAAGAATTACTGGAAACACTCACCATCTGTGCAAAGAGAAATGGTTAACATTTCAGGTCTGAGATCTGTATAAAATATTTCATAAATGCCACTGCCCTTCTAGCCGTTGAAGTCAAGTGTGGGGCATGTATTGATGAGGCTTCAAGCCCCTCTCTCTCACTCTCTGTCCAGTTTACAACCCAGCGGTATGAACATTGATTTCTCTAACTTCAAGTAACCCCTTGCTTTCCCTCTCTCTCCGTCCCTCCCTCATCCCAGTTCACTGACTAGTTTCACTGTCTTCCCAATTAAATATTACAGACTGTCTGCCTTTTTCACACCTTACCCTTCCATACCTCTCCCCTGACTCTCAGTCAGAAGAAGGGTCTCGGCCCGAAACGTCACCCATTCCTTCTCCCCGGAGATGCTGCCCGTCCCTCTGAGCTACTCCAGCCTTTCTGTGTCTGTCTGCGGTGTGAACCAGCATCCACTGTTCCTTCCCACACATACTCTCTGCATCCTTCTCTCCTTCCAGTGAATGCTGAGCCCTCTGGGTTACCCTTCCCTCTGCACCTCTTAGTCCTGTTACTCCTCTGCATATCTTAGATTTTATTTTATTAAACATCTTTATTTCAAACAACGCAATCTTGGTTTACCATTGACGTTATTTTTGTGCGACCATTTGCACCGACGTCTATTCCACTCTTGGCTATCCCATCAAGCGGAAATACAAGGATTCAATGGCAATCTTCAATTTCACTAAATCGTAAACTGCTTGAAAATCTCAGGAGAAAACAGAATTGCAAAGGGTTAAATAACCAACTCAAACCTCCTGCGGTGAACAATACTTTAACCCAGACTCAGCAACCTATATTCACTTCAGATGCGTCTGTTAATTTACACAGAGTGTTCCCTTGCATCCTGTAACTTCGTTTTTAAAAAGCAAGCAATTCAAAGTGTTTCCGACTTAAACAGGCCGTTGACCCCAATTGAGTTTGGACATTAGAATTGGCACTTGCGAGTTTGGACATTAAAAACTAATCCTGTCAGCCACAGCGGTAATCCAAAAAAAGATTAGTGAAAAGACCACCCCAGTGATTTTTTTAAAAATCATACATTTGGAGTCTAACCCCAATCTCCCGTACCGTTTTATCAAGGTATACCTCTGTTACAGAAGTTACCCTCTCTCCGAAAATGTATCTCTTTCCCCCACCCCACCTGATCAGCTCGTTTTGCGATGATTTATTTTAAATCTGTGCCCTCTGCTCTTTGACCAGTGGAAACAATCTATCATTGTTCGTGTGTAAGAAAGAACTGCAGGTGCTGGTTTAAACCGAAGATAGACACAAAAAGCTGGAGTAACTTAACAGGACAGGCAGCATCTCTGGAGAGAAGGAATGGGTGATGTTTCTTCAGACTGAAGAAGGGTCTCGACCCGAAAGGTCACCCATTCTTTCTCTCCAGAGATGCTGCCCCGTCCCGCTGAGTTACTCCAGCTTTTTGTGGTCCATCATTGTTCATCTTGTCTGGACCTCAGGGCCTAAAACGTGTCCTCTCAAGAGTTCTGTGACCGACCAGAGTTTTGGTGGAGAGGCCAATGGTGGTACAGGCTGAAATTTAGTTTCAATATACAAGCACGACTCATTAATAAACAACAAAATAAGCCAAAAGCAAACCTTTCACCTTTCTGCCAGGCTGGTTTAAATGGGGAGAAGGCAGAAAACCAGAAAGACAAGTTGCGGGGATCTGCTTGGATTAAAATCTCTTTTTTGGCTCTGACTCACAAAAGACACGGCGAAAGCAAACTGAAGATAAAATAAATTCCACTTCTAAATGCGCTGGGAAGAATTTGTTTTTGTTTTAACGCCAGGCTTTCTTAATTTTCTTTTAAAACGGAGCAGCAGAATGTGCCCATGGCTGCTGATTTGTCCTTAATCCGAGTCGGAAAATGAGTAGCTACGCGCGCCTGGGTTCGAAGCGGCCTTGTTTTCCACAAAAGGTCTACTGTCAATGTCTCCTTCCGGAACTTTCTCTGTCCGGTGCGGCAGGATCAACATGAGAGGTTACAGCTGACCTGTGTCCTCAAAGGTGATTTAAATGGACGCCTTGTTTATTTATATTCCTGTTCCCACCCCGTCCATTTCCTATTGCATTGGTTGAAGCAAACTATTCACGGAGAAATAAAGAGAGGTAATTTGAAGGCCCCTGATTCAAAGTCTCGTGACTGAGAGGAATTGTGGAGGGAGGGTGGGGGAAATACTGATTTCAAGATACGAAGGTAGGTTAGGCTGAAGAAGGGTCTCGACCCGAAACGTCGCCTATCTCCTTCGCTCCTTAGATGCTGCTGCACCCGCTGAGTTTCTCCAGCCTTTTGTGTACCCAAGGTAGGTTAGGAGTTTCATTCAATGGACTACTCATCCTACAGAGCTGTGGCCTCAAGATTCCCTCAGTGGCACTGGCAAAGCTTAGTTTAGATTCGAGATAAGAGTGTGGAAACAGGCCCTTCGGCCCACCGAGTCCATGCCCACCATCGATCACCCTGTACACTAGTTGTGAGTGACCCCAGTTTCGTATCCCACACACGAGAAGCCAATTAACCTACAAAACCGGCACATCTTTGGAATGTGGGAGGAAACCGGAGCAACCGGAGAAAACCCACACTGTCACAGGAAGTATGTACAAACTCCGTACAGATGGCACCCACAGTCAGGATCGAACCCGGTTCTCTGGTGCTGTGAGAAAACAACTACCGCTGCACCATCGTGCCGCCCGCTAAGCTGTAGATATCTCTTCCGCAAATACTACAGTGAAAAGATTACCTTCTGGTTCTCAATGAACATTGATATTTTATTAACGGTTTATTAGTTGTTGTTGGCCAATATATTGCGATGATATCGCACTCACCGATTAAGCCTGAGCAATGATATACCACAGGTTCTGATCAGCCTCCTGTGGCACACTGACGTAAGAACTGAACAGGCTGGAAATATTCAGCAGGTCAGGCAGCTTCTGATGGAAGAGAAACAGTAAACAATAGGCAAGAGACAATAGGTGCAGGAGGAGGCCATTCGGCCCTTCGAGCCAGCACCGCCTTTCTATGAGATTATGGCTGATCATCCCAAATCAGTACCCCGTTCCTGCCTTCTCCCCATATCCCCTGACTCTACTATTTTTAAGAGCCCTATGTAGCTCTCTCTTGAAAGCATCAAGAGAACCTGCCTCCACTGTCCTCTGAGGCAGAGAACTCCACAAACGTTCTTGAACCTCTCCTGTGGTGCACTGCTCCCCATTAAATCGAGAAGGAAATAGGGTGGCAGGTCTGACTCAACTCCCACTTTTGAGGAGATCAAATTCGACCACAGGGAAGAGTCTGAGAGTTTGCTGTGCGAGTCAAAACTGCAGGCAACGAATGGAATGGAGATGAAACCTTCCCCGGAACAATCCGGTTCATTCTGGAACAGATTGCTGGGATTATGAATGGCAGATTCAGCATTGGTTCAATGGCACTTCATTGTCACCTGTACCTAGGTACAATGAAATTCAATTTTTTTATTTAAAAGTTCAGTAAAAATCTTGGGTAGACACAAAAATGCTGGAGTAACTCAGCGGGTGAGGCAGCGTCTCTGGAGAGAAGGAATGGGCGACGTTTCGAGTCGAGACCCTTCCTCAGACTTCAGCCCATTCCTTCTCTCCAGAGATGCTGCCTCACCCGCTGAGTTACTCCAGCATTTTGTGTCTACCTTCAATTTCAACCGGCATCTGCAGGTCTTTCTTACACACTCAGTAAAAATCTTACTATACATAGTATACATAGTATAAAGTTGTATTGCATTATATTCTTGGCACATTCATACATAAGTGTAAGGATAGTAGATTCATATTGAGCTTGGTTCTCACATTCGAGAAACTTATTACTGTTGAGGAAGCATATTGAAATGGATGAATTTTCAGGAAACATGCAAGGAGAGTGTGAGACCTAATGATAGACTCAAAATGCTGGAGTAACTCAACGGGTCGAGCAGCATCCCTGGAGAAAAGGGAATAGGTTCCAGTTCAGTTCAGTTTAATTTATGATTGTAACCCGGCCAGCCATTCACAGTGTATCAAAGTGTGGAGGGATTGTAATTTGTGATTCAGTTCCGTTTAGTTTATTCTCACGTGTACCGAGCTACAGTGAAAAGTTTCTGTTGCGTGCTAGCCAGCCAACGGAAAGACAATACGTGATTACAATCGAGACATTTGCAGTGTAATAGATACAGGATAAGAAATGTTGCTGCAGGAGTGGAGATTTAAATTGTTGAAGCGATTGTAATATGTGGTGTAGGAAAGAACTGCAGATCCAAACACCAACATTGCATAACTTTTTAAGGTCCTAAATTTTGGAATACCCTGCCTCTGTCATTAAAGTCTCACACCTCCTTAGCCACCTTTAAGATTGAGCTTAAAAGGTTTCTCATCATGTCCTGAGTTCTGACCTCCAGCTTTTTGTAATGCTATTTATGAGCTCAAACTACTTCTGTTGACTCTTATCTCATACTATACCTTATTATTTTATTTATTTTCATATTTTTTAATTTCATATTTTTAATTTTCATTCTTAAACTTTATTATTGTTTATTATTGTCTTTTTTATTTCTCCTACCCCCTGATGCCATTAACGCTCATTTTCAGATGGGAGCGGACTTTGTATAAGGCTTCCCTTCCCTCCCAGCACTGTATGGTATTATAAATTGATCGTTTGTCTTCTTTTAAAACATGGTGCAAAAATACAAAATAAATTTTAAAAAATGCTGGTTTAAATCGAAGGTATGGAGTAACTCAGCGGGTCAGGCAGCATCTCTGGAGAGAAGGAATGGGTGACGTTTCGGGTCGAGACCGTTCTTCAGACTTATATGTAATGGGTAGTTGGAGATCTGCTTCTGTGGGGAGCAGGCAAATAGTTGCCTGGGGTGGGCGCCATCTTAGAAGCAAAGTGTACGTTTCGGGTCGGGACGAGGCCCTTCTTCAGACTTGGCTGGACATCGGCACTGTTGGGCCAGGCAACCGGGGTCAAACCTCAGCCTGCCTGGTCTTCCTAACTAGGAAGGCACAGGTCAGTACAGCAAGGCCGGCCCAAAACCACAGCCTGAAAATGCACAAGGCAACTCGAGAATTAGATGTAATACTTAGGGCTAAAGGAATCAAGGGACATGGGGGAAAAAACAGGAAAGGGGCACTGATTTTAGATGATCAGCCATGATCATATTGAATGGCGGTGCTGGTTCGAAGGGCCAAATGGCCTACTCCTGCATCTATTTTTCCATGTTTCGAAGGTTCTACGAGAGCTGCCTGTCACGAAGCTGCATCTTTTAAATTTAGCTCCTGCTTTAATCACACCTTGTAGACATTGTAATGCAGGCCTCCCTGCCAAAGTTGCTGAAGATTTAAGTTCCCTGGCAGCGGATCCCAGCTCTGAAATCTTGGGAACTGAGCCTAGTTCCTGTCAAAAACTTCCCAAACAACCTACCGAGATTTCTGCACAACTTCAATTGAAACTTCCACATGAGAGTTTCCATCAACAAACTGCTGTGAAGTTAAGGGAGGCCCACTAACATCTCACTAGCCTGGGTCAAGAGAGATGTCTGCGTGCATTACAAGGCATTTATATTCACACTCTTACCAATATCCTCCTTTGTACAGCTCCTCAAATAAACAAACTCTGGAATTTAGAAGGATGAGAGGGGATCTTATTGAAACACTTTTTCACACAGAGAGTCGTGAGCCTGTGGAATTCCCTGCCTTAGAGGGCGGTGGAGGCCGGTTCTCTAGATACTTTCAAGAGAGAGCTAGATAGGGCTCTTAAAGATAGCGGAGTCAGGGGATATGTAGAGAAGGCAGGAAAGGGGTACTGATTGTGGGTGATCAGCCATGATCACATTGAATGGCGGTGCTGGCTCGATGGGCCGAATGGCCTGCTCCTGCACCTGTTGTCTATTGTCAAATGATAGACACAAAATGCTGGAGTCACTCAGCATCTCTGGAGAAAAGGAATAGATGATGTTGCGGGTCGAGACCCTTCTTCAGACAACTCCATTCTTGTGCAAGAGGTATTTCAGTTCCATCCTCTCACCAACCAGAGAGCGGTCCTGACCTACTATCCACCACATTGGAGACCCTTGGACTATCTTTCATCGGACTTTACTGGACTTTGTCTTGCACTAAACGTCATCCCCTTTATCCCGTATCTGTACAGTGTGGACGTCCTGATTGTAAACATGTATAGTCTTTTCTTTGACTGGAGAGCAGGCAACAAAAAAGCTTTTCACTGCACCTTGGTATTCATGACCAAAAAAAACCAGAACTAATCATAATCTAAACCTATTTTATTCTTGTGCTATAGTTACACGTCCACTGTGAAACAATTTCTCTGTCCTGTCCTCCACATCCCTTGATTCCTCCAGTATCCAAAATTCTACCAGACGAAGGGTCTCGACCCAAAACGTCACCCACTCCTTCTCTCCAGAGATGCTGGCTGCTTGTCCCGCTGAGTTACTCCAGCATTTTATGTCAATCTCCAAAATTCTCGCGATCTGTTTTGAAAGCGGCTAATGTTTGAGCCTCCAGAACTTGGAAGATTCACAACATGACCAGCGACAATTTTTCCCCCCCTCTCATTTCAGTCCAAAATGGCCTATCCCAACAGGTCATCTTAACCTGGAAAAAACAGCTTTCCAGCAAGGGGCAGCACGGTGGCGCAGCGGTAGAGTTGCTGACTCACAGCGCCAGAGACCCGGGTTCCATCCTAACTACAAGTGATGACTGAATGGAGTTTGTACGTTCTCCCCGTGACCCACGTGGGCTTTCTCCTGGGATCTCCGGTTTGTAAGTTAATTGGGTCCAGGTATAATTGTAAATTGTTCCCTCGTGTGTGTAGGGTAGTGTTAGTGCGCGGGGATCGCTGGTCAGCGTGGACTCGCTGGGCCGAAGAGCCTGTTTCTGCGCTGTATCTCTAAACTAAAACTGAAACTAAGCACCTATTCAGTTGACCGCTCTAAGAATGTTGTAGGCCGAATGGCCTACTCCTGCACCTATTTTCTATGTTTCTATGTTTCTCCTAAACTGGAGAGAATAGATGCTTAACCTATCAATCTACAATCCCAGGGACCGATCACTTCATCTTTGCTGCACTGCTCTGCAGGATGTAAGCCAACTGAAAACATACATAAAACTCCAGGTGCGGCCTCACCAAGGACCTATATAATCGCAGTAAAACATTCTTTACTCGTTTACCCAAATCCTCTCGTACTATGTGGCTTCCTAATGGCCCGCTGCACCTGCACGCTAACTTTCAGTGACTTGTGCACAAGGACAGGCAGGCTCCTCTGAACCTCAACATGCCCCAATCTATCATCATTTAAAATGTACTTAGCATTTCAGTCCTTTCCGCCCAAGAGGATAACAGACTGGCTGTTCTGGTGCCGTTCACCCACCTCACGTGTCTACCTTCCTTTGAAGTCCCTTTCACAACATCATCACCGCTCACAATCCCTCAAAGTTTCATGTTGTCAGCAAACATACTAACTTTGATCCCCTTGGCCATACCACTGGTCGTATAAAGCACGGAAACAGGCCCGTCGCCCCGACTTGTCCATGCTGACCAAGATGCGTGTCCACCATGCCCATATCCCTCCTATCCATGTCCAAATGTCTTTTGAATGTTATTATGATACCTGCCTCAACTACCTCCTCTGGCAGCTCGTTCCATATATCCACCACATTCTGTGTGAAAATCTTGCCCCAAATTCCTATTAAATCCTTCTCCTCTCACCTTAAACCTGTGTCCCCTGGTTCTTGATTGCCCTTCCCTGGGTAGAAGACTCTGTGCAGATTGTAAACAGATAGCTTATATACTGGGTAGGAAAGAATTGAAGATGCTGGTTTAAATCAAAGGTAGACAAACAATGCTGTAGAAACTCAGCGGGACAGGCAGCATCTCTGGAGAGAAGGAATAGGTGACGTTTCGGGTCGAGACCCTTCTTCAGACTTATATACCGTTTAGTATCTGTTTACATACTGTTTAGTTTTGTTTAATTTAGAGATACAGAACGGAAACAGGGCCTTTGGCCCACCCTGTCCGCACTGACCAGCGATCCCCGCACATTAACACTATCCTACACACACTAGGGACAATTTACACTTATACCAAGCCAATTAACCTACAAACCTGTACATCTTTGGAGTGTGGGAGGAAACCGAAGATCTTGGAGAAAACCCAGGCAGTCACAGGGAGAAAGGTCAAGCTCTGTACAGACAGTACCCGTGGTCAGGATTGAACCCGTGTCTCTGGCGTTGTAAGGCAGCAAATCTACCGCAGCGCCACCATGCCACCCTTCTTTGCACAGTTCTGTTCTTTGCAGCAACCCTCTAGTCACAGCCTGCCCCCAAACTGAGAAGAACCCATTCACTCTGATCCTTTGTTTTCTACCTATTTGTTAACAGAGTCCCAATGCTGACCCGTGTCCTATCTCCATTTCGATGTGCTTTAATATCGTTCAATGGTTCCCTGCAGAAAAGTCTTCTGAAAATGCGATGCACCACATCAACTGGTCCCCCTGCTGAAGAAGTCTGAGGAAGGGTCTCGGCCCGAAACGTCACCCATTCTTTCTCTCCAGAGATGGTGCCTGTCCTGCTGTGTTACACCAGCATTTTGTGTCTACCTTCGATTTAAACCAGCATCTGCAGCTCTTTCCTACACAACTGGTCCCCCTTCACCCCTTCCACTAGATACGTCCTCAAAGGGGTTTTAGTATTCAGTCACCTTTTTCAAAACTCTGGGATGCGGATTATTAAATCCTTGGGTTTTATCAGTTTTCAGATTCATTAACCTCTCTTGTAATGTTTCTTTTGCACGATTGTAAATTGATTTTACATCCTCAATTACTTTGGATCCTTTGTTCACCCGTAGATTTGAGAAAATCATCTTTTTTTTAGAATCTTCTCCCATAAAGAAAACAACATATTGTTTAACTTCTCTGCCAATTCATAAGTTTAAGGAACAAAATAAGGCCATTCGGCCCATCAAGTCTACTTCGCCATTCAATCATGGTTAATCTAACTTTCCCTCTCGATCCCATTCTGCTGCCTTCTCCCCATAACCCCTGACACCCGTACGATTCAAGAATCTGTCAATCTCCGCCTTAAAAATATCCATTGACTTGGCCTCCACAGCCGTCTGTGGCAATGAATTTCACCCTCTGACTGAAGAAATTCCTTCTCCTCTCCTTTCCTTATTCCGTTATAAAATCCATCACTTGTGCGGGTAAAGGATCCTCATTTGCCGCTGCAAGGGGTTTTTGTTTAATGTCTGTTGAACCCGACATTTTTTAAAAAATGCTTCGTCTTAGTTTACTGTCATATTTTATTCCCATTTCTTTATTAATTTACTGGTCATACTTTGCTGAATTCTAAAACGCTTCTAATCCTCAGGCTTTTCTGGCTACTTTGCAGACATTTGTCTTACATTTTAATATTATCTTTAATTTCTCCTGTAATCCATGCTCGGACCATTTTTCCTGTTGTGTCTTTGTGCTGCGAAGGAATGCGTTTGTGCGGCGAATCAAGCATTAATTCTGGCGATGTTAGCCGTTGCCGATCCACTTTAATCCCTTTCCCAATCTCCCGAGCTAACCTTCCCCGACATACCTGCATAGTTTCCTTTGTTTCCGTTACAAGCCCTCGTTTCACATTGCACTCCGTTTTTGAACTGAATGTAAAATGCCATCAGATTATGGTCGGTCTTCCCTTGTAGTCACTTCACAACAACATTGTTAATTGAGCCCTTCCCGTTCCACAGTACACGGTCTAAATTGGCTTGCTCACCAGCCTACCGAAACGGAATAGTAAACATTGCAAGAATCCATCCTTTGCTTTATTAGTACTAATTTGATTTGTCTCAGTGCAGATTAATATCCCCCACGACTACTGTATAATCCCCAGTTGCATACGTCTTTAATTTCCTCATTTATACCTCTGCCCTCCTTCACAACTTCTTTCAGCAAATTCTGCCAATGTTTTAATCCCTGTGTGTAGGAAGGAACTGCAACTGCTGGTTTACACCGAACATAGACACACAAAATTCTGGAGTAACTCAGCCAGTCAGACAGCATCTCTGGAGAAAAAGGACGGATGACGTTTCGGGTCGAGACCCTTCATCAGACTCCCTTCTTCAGACTGCCTCCTCTGCCTCTCAGCTCCATGCTATGGATTCTAACTCTATGCCAGGATCTGCCAAGACTAGTACTGAAAAAAACGGTGACTGGACTAATGGGCCTGTCCCACTTAGGAGATTTTTTAGGCGACTATGACAATGGAATTCACTGAAGTCAGCACTGACGACAACCTATGTCACCCGGCGACAACCTACGGCAGCACCTACGTCAGGTGAAGACAAGCTATGACAAGCCCACGGTCGCCGACTGTCACCGAAAAGTTTTGAACATTTCAAAATCCAGCGGCGACCAGAAAAACGCTACAACTCTTTGGGCAACTGAGGAGACTACTTACGACCATACAGACGACACAGCCTAGTCGCCGGCAGTCGCCTAAAAAATCGCATAAGTGAGACAGGCCCTTAATGCTATCAGCCCTTATTAGAGCACAACCCCACCTCCTTCCCCCTCATGTGTAGAAAGGAACAGCAGATGCTGGTTTACACCGTAGACACAAAATGCGGGAGTAAGTCAGCGAGACAGGCACCATATCTGCATGGACGTTTCAGAGATGCTGCTTGTCCCGCTGAGTTACTCCAGCATTTTCTGTCCTTCTCCTTCATGTCTGCACTTCCTAAATGCACAATATCATAGAATATTTCATTTTCATGCAGCCATATTTCTGCAAGATGTTACAGGTTCTGGAAAGTATTTGTTAACAGGAGAGGCTGGAAAGGTGGTGTCTATTTTTCTGGAGCAAAATTAGGTATGTCCTCGTAGATCTATATAAAATCATAAGGTGAATAGTCCCTGTCTTTTCCCCCAGGCAAGGGTGGCCATGGTGGCGCAGCGGTAGATTTGCTGCCTTAGAGCGCTTACAGCGCCAGAGACCCGGGTTCGATCCCGACCACGGGTGCTGTCTGTACGGAGTTTGCACGTTAGTTAGTTAGTTAGTTAGTTAGAGATCTTTAGTTTCCTCCTACACTCCGAAGACGCTGCACAGGTTTGTAGGTTAATTGGCTTGGTGCAAATGAAACATTGTCCCTTGTGTGCATAGGACAGTGTTAATGCGCTGGGATCGCTGGTCGGTGTGGACTCGGTGGGCCGAAGGGCCTGTTTCCGCGCTGCACCTCTAATCTCTAGAGAAGTCTAAAACGAAGGAGCATAGATTTAAAGAGAGTGAAAGGTGTAAAAGGGACCATTTTCCACACAGAGGGCGGTGCACATATGGAATGAACTGGATGAGGCAGGTCCAATTATGATATTTAGTAGACACTTGGACAGGCAGGCAGATGGGAGAGCATTTGGAGGGATATGGGCCAGGTGCAGGTGTACGGGGACTAGCTTGGCTGGGCAACTTGGTCAGAGCGGACAAGGGGCTGTACGATGATGTCGAGCCCTACGACTGTATGACCTGGGTGTCATGGTACACCAGTCATTGAAAGTAGGCATGCAGGTGCAGCAGGCAGTGAAGAAAGCAAATGGTATGTTAGCATTCATAGCGAAAGGATTTGAGTATAGGAGCAGGGAGGTTCTACTGCAGTTGTACAGGGTTTTGGTGAGGCCACACCTGGAGTACTGCGTACAGTTTTGGTCTCCAAATCTGAGGAAAGACATCCTTGCCATAGAGGGGGTACAGAGAAGATTCACCAGACTGATTCCTGGGATGTCAGGACTTTCATATGAGCAAAGATTGGATAGACTCGGTTTGTACTCGATGGAATTTAGAAGATTGAGGGGGGATCTTATAGAAACCTACAAAATTCTTAAGGGGTTGGACAAGCTAGATGCTGGAAGATTGTTCCCGATGTTGGGGGAGTCCAGAACAAGGGGTCACAGTCTAAGGATAAGGGGGAATTCCTTTAGGACCGAAATGAGGAAAACATTCTTTACACAGAGAGTGGTGAGTCTCTGGAATTCTCTGCCACAGAAGGTAGTTGAGGCCAGTTCATTGGCTATATTTAAGAGGGCGTTAGATGTGGCACTTGTGGCTAAAGGGATCAGGGGGTATGGAGAGAAGGCAGGTACGGGATACTGAGTTGGATGATCAGCCATGATCACATTGAATGGCGGTGCAGGCTCGAAGGGCCGAATGGCCTACTCCTGCACCTATTTTCTATGTTTCTATGTTTCTATGAATGGCTGCATTTATCTTTGAGCGTGATTTAATAGTTGTGTGGGAAACACCTGGGACAATTGCAGTCGGAGATTCCAGGCAAGGATGGGTTTCCCATTTTGTACAGAGTGTGGAAGAGGCAATGCTATAAAAACGCACTGGAACTTCGCGAATAGCTCCCCGAAAGACACTCATTAATTTAATGTACGACAAAATATTGCAATTACTGATGGGATCTTTTTTTTTTGAGGGGCGGAGGAAAGAAGCACCTTTCAAAAATCACATCCTTAAAATATTGCAGCCGGTCTCGATTCTGAAAGGACACGGCAGACTTGTGGGGATTAAATCAGAATGCTTGTCATGTACATTCCTCCACCAACAAGAAGAAATTACTGTATATGCCAGCAAGTTAATTTTTTTTTTAAATAAAGGCTTGTACTTCAGCTCTGCATTTTGAGACTGATCATTATTATTCAAGAACTGAATCCTAATAGGAAGAGGCTATTTATAGAAAGGTTGCAAACAGCAGTAAAACAAATGTCTTCACAATTTCATTGCAAACAATGGGCAGGGGGAAACACAATCATCTTTTCCCACCAGCTTCACTCCTCTCAGCTCTGTTAGGGTAACGTGTGCTTGCATTCAGTCTGGCTGCTTTAATTTTGTTTTGGTGTGGTTCTTAAAAGATTAAGCCGCAAGGTGTCAGTGCTAATATTATTACACCATGTAGCCAGACTTCTGTGTAGGACAGTGTTAATGCGTGGGGATCGCTGGTCGGTGGCGCAGCGGTAGAGTTGCTGCCTAACAGCGAATGCAGGGCCGGAGACCCAGGTTCGATCCCGACTACGGGTGCTGTCGTTGTACCTTCTCCCCGTGACCTGCGTGGGTTTTCTCCGAGATCTTCGGTTTCCTCACACACTCCAAAGACGTACAGGTTTGTAGGGTAATCGGTTTGGTATAAATGTAAAAAAAAATGTTCCTGGTGGGTGTAGGATAGTGTGAATGTGCGGGGATCGCTGGTCGGCCCGGTGACCCGGTGGGCCGAAGGGCCTGTTTCCGCGCTGTATCTCTAAACTAAGCCAAACTAAACTGCAGCTGCTGGTTTACACCGCAGCCAGACAAAAAAAGCTGGAGTAACTTAGAGGGTCAAGCATCTGTGGAGAAAAGGAATTGGGTGACATTTCGGGTCGAGTCTGAAGAAGGGTCAAGAGTGTCCCAGATAGAACAATAAGAATCTTACTTGCGGCAGCACAATAGAATGGGTAAACATAGTGCGCTATAAACAATATAATAAATGGGGGGAGAAAGGTTCAGTGTGTGTACACACACTCATACACAGCGGTACGTACACATAAAAAAACTAACAACGGTGCAATAATAACAATAATAGTCTGTATATTTCAGAGCTTATTTGAGGCTGCAGCCTAATGGCTGTAGGAAACAGCATACCTAATGACTGGAGGACTTGACTCGAAACATCACCTATTCCTTTTTCTCCAGAGATGCTGCCTGACCCGCTGAGTTACTCCACTGCTTTGTGTCTAATCAGACTTCTCGCTGCCTCTCCACCACGGCAAAGGTGGAGAGGCTAGAAGGAAGGGACAGCAGAAGAAAAAAGGGAGGCATCCATCACATTTGTTCGTTTGAACCGTTTTCGCTTGGATCACAAAGTTTGTGATATTTTTTCTTGGCATTAATAAAAAGGCCAGGTTATCGTCACGTATCCCAGCCTCATCCAGCCCATCCGTGCAAGAATCCAAATGGATTCATACGTGGAAACAGTACTGCAGCCCGTGGACAAAATGTCGCTCCATCTCTGCCAATTCCATGCAAATATAAAGGGTTTGGCGAGGCAGAATTTATTGCTTCAGGGCTCCTAGAAAATATCTCACAGGATACTCTATTTAAGGATCATAACAAGAGCTTCATTTATTTATTAGTACATTCTCCCCTGACCATGCATTGTCTAGTTTAGTTTAGGTTAGGGATGCAGCGTGTAGACAGGCCCTTCGGCCCACCGAGTCCGCACCGGCCAGCGATCACCCCCCCCGTACCCGAGCACGATCCTACCTACACACTGGGGACAATTTACAGTTTTCACCAAAGCCTGATCAACCTACAAATCTGTACGTCTTTAGAATGTGGGAGGAAACCGGAGAAAACCCACGCAGGTCACGGGGGAGAATGTACTAACTGAATCATAGTAAATTGTGCAAGTTGATTTTCTAGATATTTGGGGGTGAAAGGGATGGGATGGGGGATGTGAAGCTGAATTAGTTTGGTGTATGTTACAAATCAATGTGTGCAAATGTTGGTTCCAATCTAATCAAATTAGGCTTGGACGGATTAGACATTTATTTTTCATGTTTTTTTTTCATAGTTTTACAAAACATCACAGGAAGAAACGAAATTCCCAAACACAGCAGATACATAATTAATAGACTTAAAAAAGATGTTCAAACGTTAGACTGTGTTTTTTTTTTTTTTAATTGAGCTAAATATTGTGGAAAAACAAAAAGCAAAATGCATTTTAAACCCATGAAAGGGTCTTCTGAAAATGTGAGTCCAATGCCAGCGTTTGGCTAAAGGTGATGTGTGGAGTTTTGGGTAGTGACGTACATCAGTTGTACTAATAGACTGGTTTATGTCTGAAATAAAAAGATAACAATGATGATTATGAAAAAGACAGTTTGTTATTAAAACCTATCCAACTCAAAAATGCTCTTTGCGGAAGTGTTTGTTAATTTGGGGGCTTGAGCTGCAGGGAGAGGTTGAGCAGGCTGGGACTCTACTCCTTGGAGCGCAGGAGGATGAGGGGCGATCTGAAAGAGGTGGACAAAATCACGGGAGGAATGGTCTCTTTCCCAGAGTAGGGGAATCAAGGACCAGAGTAGGGGAAATCAAGGGGGGGAAGAATTTAATAGGAACCTGAGGGGTAACCTGTTCATGCAAAGGGTGGTGGGTGCATGGAACGAGCTGCCAGAGGAGGCAGTTGAGGCAGGGACTATCCCAACATTTAAGAAACAGTTATGAAAGGTACATGGATAGAACAGGTTTGGAGGGATATGGGCCAAACGCAGGCAGGTGGGACCAATCTAGATGGGACATGTTGGTTGCTGTGGGCAAGTTTAGCACCAAGGGGCTGTTTCCATGCTGTATGACTTGAAGTAAATTTTCCATCCTTATCCATTCTGACTTTATATGTGTGGTTCCAGGCCCACAGCCATGTGGTTGACTCTAAGCTGCTCTCAGCAATGCCTGACTTGCCACTCACTCGAAGGCTAAATAAGGATGGGCGGTAAGTGCTGACCGTGTCAGTAATGTCCAGATCTTGTGAGTGAATCGGAAAAAAAATGCAGTAAAACGCAGCACAAAGATTTTGAAATATTGGTATTGGTTTATTAATGTCACTGGTACCGAGGTACGGTGAAAAGCTTTTGTTGCCGGCTATCTAATTAAATCCGGCCATACTCTACATGTAAATTGCCCCAAGCGCGTGGGGAGTGGATGAGAAAGTGGGGGAGCGTAGAGCTTAGCATGTATGAAGGAACTCCAGATGCTGGTTTAAACCGAAGATAGATATAAAATGCTGGAGTAGCTCAGCGTGACAGGCAGCATCCCTGGAGAGAAGGAATGGGCGACGTTTCTGGTCGAGACTCTTCTTCAGACTGATGTTGGGGGGGGGGGGGGGGGAAGGAAAGAAAGATAGACAGGGAAGTGTGAAGGTGTGAAAACGGGGCGAAGGGAATGGCGATCAAGGAAAATGTTATCTGGGAGAAGGTGACAACAAAGCAAACATGAAATAAAATGTGAACGGGTGATCGATGGTCGGAGTGGGTTCTGCTGGTCGAAATGCCTGTTTCCACATTGTATAATAAAATAATACACAAAATAATAAGAACAATGTGTCCATCAAAAATGTATTTTGCTCACATTTAAACCGATTAGGCATTACGGGCATCCCCTTTTTTTTGTGGGAGAGTTTGGAGCCACTTTCATCTATTGGTGGAGGAACTACTTCATCCAAACAGCCAAGTTCTGGTTTTAAACTGTGACCCTGTGGGTTCCCTCCGGGTGCTCCGGTTATTTTTTCCCCACATCCCAAAGACGTGCGTGCTTGTAGGTTAATTGTCCCGATTGTGTGTAGGGAATGGAGTGGCGTGAACGGATGATCGATGACGGATGGGTCAGCGCGGACTCGGTGGGCCGAAGGGCCTGTTTCCCTAGTTCAGTAGGTCTAAACTAAACTGAACTAAATGGCAGCGGAGAAAGACAGGGCAATGTGCTACTAGTTCGCCGGACGTCTCTCAGTGCGTTTGTCTTATTGATACCTTTCACGATTCATGAAAACTGCAGTCAAACCGCCTCCGAGCCTTGAGCCATCCGAGCCGGGGAACAGAAGCCTGCTGCTTGTCATCTCGCCTCCCAATCTAACCCGCCGGTTCCCTGGATACACTAACGGCGCGGTGTGTGCGACGCAGGCAGGCTCCCCTCCCCGCAACAAGAGGGCTTGAGGCTTCCCCGACACCCCCAGCTCCCCAGACCCTCGACTCCTCGTGTCCGGACCTCATCTCCCGAACCGTGTCGGGTCTCCTATTTTTAAACAACTGATCTAATCACTTTTATCTTCTTTCACTGGTCATCAAAAATTCCCCATGTGCTGGAAATGCTTTAAAGTGCTACTTACAATACTGCATTAAAAATTAATTACACATGGTATTTTATTGATAGTGCATATCTTAATGAGCACCAGCTGTGTGCCGCAACCAAACTCAATTTAAAGACAGCAATAAAAAAAAAACAGGCTTCCATCTCTCCCCCCTCTCTCTCTCTCTCTCTCTCCCCTGCAAACCCTCCCCCTGCCCACCCCCTCCCCCCCCACCGCCCCAAACTCCCTTTCATAGTTAAAATGGCAACATCTTGCATGGATTTAAAACAGGGAACTTTGATTTGGTACTAAATTTAGCCGCGTTTTCTGCGCGGGTTCAGCCCTGCCACTTTCGTAGCGGAGAAGCAGGGAGTTGGGCTCATCTTCTGTGCAAGCAGCTTCTAGGCACTCCCTAGAGGGGTACAGTTTGGGCGTGTTTCGTGTCCAAGTGAGCGGCTGATATGCACATATTTTTTCAGGGTGTTAAAAAATAAAATAAAAAACTTCCCATTGAAGGATTCCCTTTAACGAGTGATTGAACAGGGAGGAAAAGATTTTCTATACGGCGTTTTAAAAAAATCAAAAAAAATCTGCACTCTGATTTCAAATGTTTTTTTTTTGTGGGTTATGTGCCAAAAGAAAAAAGAGAAGTCAAAATAAATGTATGCACTTGATACAATTTAGATTTACTCCATATGGTGTGCAGGACTTATGATTAAATCCACATCTCTCTGCGTCCATTATTTTTCCGATCTTTTCAATGGGGCTGCTGGTTCCACAGGCTAGAAATCCAAAGGAATTCCTTTCATGTGCCAATTTCTTGGGAGCGTTTTTTTTTTCCTTTCCCCGCTTCTACTCCACGAATGTATCGGCTTCACACGAGGGGCCCGAGCGACTCTTGCTGTGCGAGTCGTTGCCCAGCATGGGGGGGGAGGGGGGGGCGGTTAGGCGATGGGGTGAAAGATTCAAGCAAGGATCGCCAGGCTGTTTGACCGAGATGTAGATGGTGAGACCTCACCAGTCACCTTTCCCCCTCCCAGATTTGTAAATTGACCCTTGTGTGTGTAGGATAGTGTCAATATGCGGGGATCGTGGGCCGAAGAAGCCCGTTTCCTGCGCTGCATCTCTAAACTGAACCACACTGAACAAAAGCTGGATGCTGCCTCTCTAGGACTTGGCTTAATCCTGACAGATGACCCGTCCAAGGAACAATCTCTGGAGGCACAACAGTGCAGAAGGTCAACTGCGGTCCACGCAAGATCCAGTTCAACCTTCTTCCTGCACAGACTGTGGCAGGTGCTGCAGGACAAGCCCCTCGATACATCTCAGTTCAGTTCAGTTTATTGTCACGTGTAGCGAGGTACAGTGAGAAGCATGTGTTGCGTGGTACCCAGCTAACGAAATGACAACGCATGATTACAAGCGAACCGTTCACAGCGTGCAGATACATGTTAAAGGGAATAACGTTTAGTGCAAGGTGACGCCAGTAAAGTCCGATCAAAGGCTGGTAGTTCATGACTGCTCCTTGGTTGCGGTCGGATGGTTCGGTTGCCTGATAACAGCCGGGAAGAGACTGTCCCTGAATATCTGAAGGTGTGTGTTTTCACACTTCTGTACCGTTTGCCCGAAGGGAGAGTTGAGAGAAAGGGGGGGGGGTGGGGGGGAAAGAGAGTGCGATTTTTACGCTTCTGTACCTTTTGCCCGATGGGGAGAGAGGAGAGTGCAGAGTCTGACCATAACCTGCGAGCGGTTTTCTTCACCTAGAGCGAGACTGTCTGAAGTGACTCACTCGGACGTGATTTAGAGAGCTGTCGTGATAGAACAGCCTGTAACACAGGGTCACTGGTGCAATATCTTACAGTATATTTCCCGTTGACTGGCGAGCTACCAAAAGAGCCATTACTTATCCCAAGCACACAACATAACTCACAGATGTGCTACAAAGACAGCAGAGCTTCCATGGCCCGGCAAAAGTAAGAACCAGGTTTTGTTTATAGAAAAGAGATGCTTTATTAAGAACAACCTTGTAACCTAATTCACTAACTTGCTTCAGGACATGAAAGACAAAAAAGTTAAGTAGCTCTTGTCTTCTCTTCTACATTTTAATTCTATTAGTTTCGTATAATAGGGCTGTTCCCAGAATTTCGCTGTTGATCCAAATCATCTTTGGCATCGGTAAGTCCTTTCTTAGTTCAAGGGTAGAATGTATTAGCATAAACATTTTCCAAAATCTCTGCAAAGGGAGCAGAAAATGGTGGAAAAGCTCAGCAGCTCAGGCAGCATCGGCCACAAGAGAAAACCCTCGGCGTTTTGGCCCCGAGTTTTTAAGTTAGTTTGGTTTAAAGATACAGCGTGGAAACAGGCCCTTCGGCCCACCGAGTCCGTGCTGACCAGAGATCCCCCCCGCACACCAGCATTACCTGACGCACTGGGGACAATTTACAATTTTTTCTTAACCAAAGACAATTAACCTACAAACCTGTACGTCTCTGGGGTGTGGGAGAGATACATCGCGGAAACAGGCCCTTTGGCCCACCGGGTCCGCGCCGACCAGCGATTCCTACGTATTAACACTACCTCACACGCACTAGGGACAGTTTTTTACATTTACCAAGCCAATTAACCTACAAACCTGTACATCTCTGGGGTGTGGGAGGAAACCGAAGATCTTGGAGAAACCGCACACAGGTCGCGGGGAGAACGTGCAAACTCCGTACAGACAGCACCCGTAGTCAGGACCGAACCCGGGTCTCTGGTGCTGTGAGGCAGCAACTCTACCGCTGCACCACACGAATTCTGACAAAGGATCATAGATCTAAGACGTTTTGTTGGTTCTGCTTTCCACCGATGTTGCCTGGCCGGCTGAGCTTTTCCTAAACTTTCTGTTATAGGTTCAGATTTTCCCAGGTTTGGGAACTCTTTTCCTTGGATTTTCAGATGCTCCAAATCTATTTGGATCTGTTCTCTTTGCTGAATCTTCCAGTAAGAATCTCTGCCACTAACTCCCACTAACGGTGGCGCAGCGGTAGAGTTGCTGCCTTGCAGCGCCGGAGACCCGTGTCCGATCCCGACCACAGGTGCTATCTCTAAACTAAACTAAACAAAAACCACCGCCATAGTCAATGGTAGACAAAAATGCTGGAGAAACTCAGCGGGTGAGGCAGCATTTATGGAGCGAAAGAATCAGGCAACGTTTCGGGCTGATAGTCAATTCCTCCTTTGCTACAGTGGGGTGGGCACAACTTCATCTACCCAGGAGACCACAAGAACGTCCAAACCTCTTCACCCTCAACTACTATGCTCATTCCAGCAGTCCCTGTGTCTCTATCACGTGTCCCCTAGTGCAAGAGTACATAGAATAACACAGAGGGTAGGCACCAATTGCTGGAGTAACTCGGCAGGTCAGGCAGCATCTCTGGAGAAAAAGGATGGGTGATCATTCAGGTGGGGACCCTTCTTCAGACGTCAGACCCAGTCCAACGAAGGGTCCCGACCCGAAATGGCAGCCGTCCATTCTCTCCAGAGATGGTGCCTGACCCGTTGAGTTACTCCAGCGCTTTGTGCCATTCTTCGACATGAACCAGCAGGAATCTGCAGTTCCTTTCGACACGTGGAACAGCACAGCACAGGAACCGGCCCTTCGGCCCGCAATGTCTGTGCCGACCAGGATGCCAAGACCATTTCTTACCTGCCTGCACATAATCCATCTCACCTCCACACCCCGCAGATCCACAGGGTTATCCGAAAGTTTCTTAAATGGCACTTCCACATTGTGCTTGCCCTTCCCAATGTTGACACTGAACTAGCGTTCCCCAGCCATGGTCATAACTGTCCACGTCTCTCAAACTGTGGCTATGTGTGACCCCAAGCCCGGAGCATGAGGTTCAGACCTTCCAGTGAAACTGTCAGAAATCCCCAATCCTCTCCACACAATCCCTAAAGCTCACCGAGGAAAAAATGCCTATACTTCTTGAAGCAAAGTAAATAGTCGACACTTGAACCATACATCTGTGTCAACGTCTCTGAGCACATTGGTTTGAACAAACCAGCTTTAAATCAGATCCTGTCGGTATTATTGGACGGTTAGGCCTTTAAATGGACGTGTTAACCATAACTCAAATGTCAACGTGGATTAGTAGACGGCGGCGGGGGCAGAGCAGGTCGGAGGTCGTTCTTATAAGTGCCCTGTAAAGTTTTCCTATTCCAGTCAGTCGCAATACACAGTGGGACATTTCAGTGGTAATGGTGTTAGATAGCAGCTGATGCAGCGCTGAGTGCAGAATGATCTCTGTCAGCTGGACCTGTAGGAAGGAACCGCAGATGCTGGGTCTAAAAAGCTGGAGTAACTCAGCGGGGCGGGCAGCATCTCTGGAGAGAAGGAATGGGTGACGATTCATGTCGACACCCTTCTTCAGTCTCAACCGGAAACGTCACCCTTTCCTTCTCTCTAGAGATGCTGCCCGCCCCGGTGAGTTACTCCAGCTTTTTGTGCCTATCCTTTTGACGGCTAGATAGCCGACAAGATGGAGGTTCTTCCTGAGTACTAGATATAGTACAAACACGCTGTCTGTACGGGCGGGAGAATGGAGGCCACTGGTGTGGTGTTTGTATTAAGGCCACTAAGATGCTTCTTGGCCGTTTGTTCTCCCAGTGCCCAGAGGCAAAGTAGGATCAGCCATGATTAAATGGCAGAGTAGACTTGATGGGCCGAATGGTTCAATTCTGCTCCCATAACTGATGAATTATGAAGAGCCTGATGAGGGGTTTTGACCCGATGTGGCACCTATCCATTTTCTCAATTCTGTTAACCCAGGCTGCCTCCTTCCCCTTCCCACCTCTCCCTCAGCCCTCGGGCCCTGGCATTCCTTCTTTCTCTATCTCCCCCCCCACCCAAGTTGCACTAGCTTCTCATTTTCACACTACAAACAGCTTACAATGGCCTGTTTCCTTTATCATCAATACTTTTTTGCATATCTTTCATTCATTGTTCTTTATGTCTCCACATCACCGTCTATATCTCTCGTTTCCCTGATCCCTGACCAGTCTGAAGAAGGGTCTTGACCAGAAACATCGCCTATCTCCTTCACTCCTTAGATGCTGCTGCACCCACTGAGTTTCTCCAGCTTTTTGTGTAACCCCCCCCCCCCCCCCCACCCCGGCACCTATCCATGCACTCCAGAGATGCAGCCTGACCCGCTGAGTTACTCCAGCACTTTGTTCCTTTGGTGCATTAACCAGCATCTGCAGTTCCTTGTTTCTGCCTGTAAAACAACTCGTGCCTTGCCCAAACAGCAGAGCAAGGCAGGTCTGAATCAGTCTGAAGAAGGGTCTCGACCCGAAAAACGTCACCCATTCCTTCTCTCCAGAGATGCTGCCTGTACCGCTGAGTTATGCCAGCATTTAGTGTCTGCCTTCAGAGCTACAGCAAGACATTGGGAGGGTGATTTTAACGCGAATGCAGCAACCCTGCCTCGCTGTACCAGTCAGTCTCACGCAGCCACCAGACTCCATCTCTCTGTGACAAGGTTCGCTCCTGACCCATCGACACTACCACGGGAGGTCTGCATTCCACACAGTACCCAGGAGATGAAGTCCTTCATTTCTCTTGGCGGCAGTGGGGGGGGGGGAGTGAAGAGAGGGGGGGAGGAAACAGTATCATGATCAAGCAACCAGAAAAGGAACGACAAACTTTCAAGCCAAAAATAAAACCCGAACTAGATTTTTTTTTTAAACAACCCACTTTGGTATAGAAGCGTGAAGAATGAGAAAAGTGTATGTAAAAATAAAAAAAAATCACTATTCATCGTGCGTTTACCAAAATAGCTACTTTGAAATTCCGAGTCGATGGTAGGCAGAATCTTTGCTCTTTGTTAAATGGCTAATTCGGTGGTTGTCTAATAAATCTCCAGCACTTTCTCTGCAAAAGCTGTCCTAGAGCCTCCCCTATGTGGGAACAGCGAGAGTGCCGGCTAGAAGCTGCACAGTCACCAGCCGACAGCGATTCCTTCAAAACGCAGGGTCCAGCCGAGGTGAAATCAAATTAATTACTGCGCCCGTAAAAATCCCTGCTCCAGTCCCGATTAGTCCCGATTGACCATTTCCAATCATTTTCTAGAGTGCAGTCAAAGGGTATGAAGGGGGGGGAAGGGCGTGGGGGGGTGGGGGGGAAATATAAATAGAAAACTCCTAGACTGAAAACTTCCTTTCAATCAAAGTTGCTTGGCAATACGAATTCAGGGACAACTGACTCTGACAGGATTGAATCTTCCAAGAATTAAATGAGTACACTGAAATAGCAGGATGCATCGATCTGGTCAGAGTGGATAGAAGCTAAATGCTGGAGCAACTCTGCGGGTTAGGCAGCATCTCTGGAGAAAAGGATCAGGCAACGTTTCGGGTCGGAACAGTTCTTCAGGCTGAAGAAGGGTCTCGACCCGAAAGACGTCACCTACTCCTTTCCTCCAGGGATGCCGCCTGACCCGCTGAGTTACTCCAGCATTATGTGTCCGTCTTCGGTGGGAAGGGGCATCTCCAGTTCCTTCCTACACATCTAGTCAGAGTGGAGTCCGTTATACTTTCCCAACCAAATCAGCATTACCCGTAGCTTTTGCATCCCCCTTCTCTCATAGCGGGTCACCAAGATTTTCAGTCGGACGGAACTGCAGATGCTGACGCAAAATGCTGGAGTAACTCAGCGGGTCAGGCAGCAACTTTGCAGAGAAGGAATGGTGATGTAAAAGGCAGAGATAGATAGGTACTTGATTGGTACGGGAGTCAGGGGGTTATGGGCAAGAAGGCAGGAGAATGGGGTTGAGTGGGATCAGCCATGATTGAATGGGGAAGTAGACTTGATGGGCCGAATGGCCTAATTCTGCTCCTTTCACTTATGAACACGATTAATTTATGAAGCGCTCCTCCCCATTCACCCAGTAAATCCCAGTGGCATCGGCAAGAGCGAACTACACGGCACCGGTGGATAATCCCTCTGCCCTTTACACCTGCGCTGGTTCTTGGATAGTTAGCCCCCTCATTCCCGTCATAGGTGAAATAAAAACATTCCCTCTCGAACCCGCATCCTTTTTGTAACTTGTTGCTCAACCTGCATAGCGACACTGATAATGGAGCTATTTATACAAGGGCACAATTTGTAAAAAGAGAAACTGATTCTCAGAATTTACAGCCTTTATAAAGTGGTCAATAATTAGCTGGAGCTGCACGTTTGCCAACTCCTGTGGAACTAAGATATATATATTATATATAAAAAATATATATATTTAATAAAACCTTTTTGTTTTGTTTATTGTCACGTGTACAGTGAAACGTTTTTGTTGCTGCTAGCCAGCCAGCTTAGCGGAAAGACAATCCATAATTACAATTGAGCCATTCACAGTGTACAGATGCATGATAAGGGAATGACGTTTAGTGCGAGGTAAAGCCAGTAAAATCCGATAAAAGATAGCCCGATAATAGTTCAGGGACTGCTCTCTGGTTGTGGTAGGGTTGGTTGATAACAGCATGGAAGAAACCGTCCCTTAATCTGGAGGTGCGCGTTTTCACACATCTCTACCTTGTGCCCGACGCGAGAGGAAGAGAAGAGGACGTGACCAGGGTGCGACTCGTCCTAGATCGCGCTGCTGGCCTGCCCGTGTATTCTATACGTTTAAGCCGTGAGAAAGCAGCCATTGATTCTGTGGTGTGGACGCCAATGCATGATGATCACCAGCCGTACACTTGTACATTCTCAGCGCCTGACACCACATCAACGTACCAACGGCACAGCCAGCCTTCCACGCAACATTTAAAAACAAGGCACCACAAAAAACAACCCGTCCAGGAACAAGCCGTCCTGGGCCTCCTCCACTGTCAGAGTGAGGCCCAGCGCAAATTGGACGAACCACGCCTCGTATTCCGCTCGGGCAGCGTACAACCCACAGCGGTGTGAACATTGTAGATGAGACGCACCAAGCTGGAGTAACTCAGCGGGACAGGCAGCGTCTCTGAAGAGGTGACGTTTCGGGCCGAGAGCCCTTCTTCAGATTGAGGGTCAGGGGGAAAGGGAGACAAGAGACATAGTCGGTGATGTAGAGAGATATAGAACAAGTGAATGAAAGATATGCAAAAAAAGTAAGGATGATAAAGGAAACAGGCCATTGTTGGCTGTGGGCCGGGTGAGAATGAGTTACAGACAATGAGACTCAACAGAATCACTGGAACTTGTACAACGACTTGGGTGAGAGTGGGACGGAGAGAGGGATGCAAGGATTAATCAACGCTAGAGAAATACATACTTCTCTAACGTCAAGTAACTCTTGCTTTCCCTCTCTCTCCATCTCTCCCCATCCTAGTTCTCTAACTAGTTTCACTGTCATCCTGATTACATTTTACTGATTATATGCCTCGTTGCCACCTTCCCCATAGCTAACAATGATCCATTCTACGTTTTCCTTGATCTCTCGTTTTCACACCTCACCCTTCCATATCTCTATGACTCCCTTTACCCCCCGACTCACAGTCTGAAGAAGGGTCTCGAGCCGAAACGTCACCCATTCCTTCTCTCTAGGGTTGGTGCCTGACCCGCTGAGTTACTACAGCATTTTGTGCCTATCACCGGGAATTAGTTTGGAGGCGTGAGTTTGACCCTGGGAATTCAGGGGCGGTGGGCGCGGTGGCGCAGCGGTAGAGTTGCTGCCTTCCAGCCCTTACACGCCAGAGACCTGGCCACGGGCGCTGTCTGTGCAGAGCTTGTACATTCTCCCCGTGACTACGTGGGTTTTCTCCGAGAACTTTGGTTTCCTCCTAATCCTCCTTGAACTAATTAGGATGATTATTTGAATGCTTGACCTTCAAAAACCCCCCGCTGGGTTAGACCGGTGCTTGTGGTAGCGGGGACACTTGCACTGTTTCCCTCCCCTCCCACGTACTGGGTGCTTTTAATATTCACATGACTGGCCCGTGGTCGAGGTGGTGCAGAAGTGTCCAACCTAGCCGTCCACAAACTGCGGCAGCAGCAGCAGAATCTACAAGAGCTCCGGGAACGGAAGAGGATATATGTTTGACGAAGAAAAAACTCATAACGGGGGCCATGGGATACATTTCAGTTCAGTTCAGTTTTCAGTTTATTGCCATAAGATCATAAGAGCGGTGAGCAGAATTAGGCCATTCGGCCCATCAAGTCTACGGTGCCATTCAATCATGGCTGATCTATCTCTCCCTCATGACCCCACTCTACTGCCTTCTCCCCACGACCCCTGACGCCGGCACTAATCACGTGTACAGTGAAAAGCTTCTCGTTGCGTGCTAACCAGTCAGCGGAAACACAATACATGATTGCAATCGAGCCGTCCGCATTGTACAGATACATGGTGAGGGAATAACGTTTAGTGCAAGGTAAAGCCATTAAAGTCCGATCAAAGCTAGTCCGAGGGTCGAAGTGGAGAGGTACGATCGCTCAGGCAGCGTCCTGTGCCCAGGAGTTTTATAATTCCAAGGCAGAATTATTTGTGTACGGGATTCGAGAGGGATAATACATCCATTCATTCCTGATAACATCAAGGACTGAGAGAACTGCTCCAGTACAGGCGGCCTTTAGCCCAACATTTCAGCCCCACTCCTAGTTCAGCATTCACGTCACTCACATTTCCGCTGAAGATAGAGGACGGCACGGTGGCGCAGCGGTAGAGTTGCTGCTTTACAGCGCCAGAGACCCGGGTTCGATCCTGACCACCGAGTGCTTGCCTGTACAGAGTTTGTACTCTCTCCCCCCGTGACCCGTGTGGGTTTTCCCCGGTGGTTATAAGTAAGGGGTTACCAAGCCATTTACAACAGAGACGAGGAAACACTTTTCCACACAGAGAGTTGTGAGTCTGTGGAATTCTCTGCCTCAGAGGGCGGTGGAGGCAGGTTCTCAGGATACTTTCAAGAGAGAGCTAGATAGGGCTCTTAAAGATAGCGCAGTCAGGGGATATGGGGAGAAGGCAGGAACGGGGTACTGATTGTGGATGATCAGCCATGATCACATTGAATAGCGGTGCTGGCTCGAAGGGCCTAATGGCCTACTCCTGCACCTGTTGTCTATTGCTCCAGTTTCCTCCCACATCCCAAACACGCACAGGTTTGCAGGCTAATTGACTTTGGTAAAAATTGTAAATTGTCCCTTGTGTGTGTGGAGGGGGGGGGGGGGGATAGTGCTGGTGTGCGGACTCAGTGGGCCGAAGGGCCTGCTTCCGCGCCGTATCTCGAAACCAAACTAAACTAAAAACGTCGGCTTGTCGTTCTGCAAACAAAAATGCAGTGATTATACACTGAAACAGAACAGTCAACGATTCCTTTCAGCGTCTGACAGATTATTTAATTGGCATAATAATTAGGTGGAGGAACTTCAATCAATATCTCTCAGCAAACTCGAGGGTGGGGTGGAGGGAGGTGGTGGGGGGGGCTCTTGATGAAGATCGCCTCCTCTCGTTTGTTGTGGTGAACTGAAAGCCCCCAACTCCCGGACTTGAATTACCAACATCAATACCCTGGCAGCGAGTTCACTTCTCTGCCGAAAAGACTTCCTTGCAAACGTACCTTAGAAAGCAGGAGAGAGACTATATTTAAAACCATCAGGCCATGAAGAATTGAATTTTCTTCCAAGTACAAATTCAGTGGGATATAGAATATTATCCACTGAATTTTTACTTTGAAAAAAATTCAATACGAGCTTTATTTATATTTGTTAATTCCATTCAAGCTCCGATAACTATTTTTAGCGCCGTGGTAAGGAACAATTTGCCATGCAAAAATACTTTACCAATCAATTCTCCTGATGAATTGGTACAAACCGTATGATGATTTATTTTCACAGGATTTACATTTTGTCGAGGCTTAATTTTGCTCTATAATGCCGATAGTAAATAGCGTTAAATCGGATGAAGAATAAAAATTACCACCGTTTTAATAATAGAATTTTTAAAGATGTATAACTTATTGAAACCCTAGTTTGTCATAAGGTCACAGGTGATAGGAGCAGAATTAAGGCCATTCGGGAAATCAAGTCTACTCCACCATTCAATCGTGGCTGATCTATCTCTCCCTCCTAACCCCATTCTCCTGCCTTCTCCCCATAACCCCTGACACCCGTACTAATCAAGAGCCTATCTATCTCTGCTTTAAAAATATCCATAAAATTGTGCGATGTATTTTACAACACACAGTCATTTCTACTGATGGGAGTTTGAAAACTCATCTTTAAATTCAAAGACTATGCGGACAGTATAAAGTGAGGTTGCTACTGTCACCACAGGGTACAGATCCAATTCAAACTCAGTTGCATTGAAGCAACACAATCACATTGCTGGTGGAGCTGCTGCCTCACAGTGCCAGAGGCACAGCTTCGATCCCGGCCGACTACAGACAGCTGTCTGTGTGGAGTTTGCGCGTTCTCCCTGCGACCGCGTGGGTTTCCACCGGGTGCTCCGGTTTCCTCCCGCATCCCAAAGTGGATAAACCGGTCTCTGTAAATTGTACCTGATGTGCAGGGAGTGGATGGGAAAGTGGGATAACATAGAACTAGTGTGAGTGGGTGATCGATGGTCGGCACGGGCTCGGCGGGCCGAATGGCCTATTTCCGTGCTGTTTCTTCAAAATGATATATTCCTGGAAGAGGGGAGTGTTTTCGGGAGACGGTCAGTGTTAGTCCTAATCTCTAGTACTTTGCCCAACCCTGGCTGTGGATGCAATGCAAAACATGCTCCCACTTTACCCGTGCTTTCTGTTTCAAAAATACCTCTGCTAAACTTATCCTGCACTATACATCTACATGACTAGAGGCCAATTAATTTAACATCTACTGTTGGCAAGATACTGCCGGCTCAGAGGAAATAAATAATCGTATGGGAAAGGTGAATATAATCAAACCTAATCAACATGATTTTATGAAAGGTAAATAAAGTTCGGCAAATTTGCTCCAATCTATAAATATGGGGAATTTAGATTTCCAAAAGGCATTTAACAAGAGGCTGGTGCATAAATTAAGATCCCAAGGTGCTGGAAAACGTGTGTTAGCAGGGAGTGAAAACTGGCCGTAATATAGAAATGTATACGAAAGAACTGCAAAAATCGAAGGTAGACAAAAAATGCTGGAGAAACTCAGCGGGTGAGGGAACTGAGGTCCGAAGAAGTGTCTCGACCCGAAACATCGCCAATTCCTTCTCTCCGTAGATGCTGCCTCACCCGCTGAGTTTCTCCAGCATTCTGTGTCTATCTTCTGTTTAACCCAGCATCTGCAGTTCCTTCCTACACATATAGAATGGCAGGGCAGGTTTGAGGGCCGAATGGCCTACTCCTGCTCCTGTTATGTTGGTGTGTGATTCAATAATAAAACCTCACACCTATAGCTAAGACATTGGTCACCTGTGCTAGTGAACCCAGCTTTGGCTTGGTTTAATTGTTTAACTACATGGACTTTGACCTGTTTTACTACATTAAAGTACCATATAACAAAAAAGGGACATTAGTCTTGGAACACAAAAACAGATTGGCACATTTCGCCTCGCAGGAGATCAGAGTTTAAAGCTTTAAGTCAACAACCTTTCATCCGTAATCAATGTTACAAGACAATGCATGGGATGAAAGACCATATTTCTTGGAACATTCACTCTATTGCACCCACAGATGCTGCCCGACCTGCTGTGTATCGCCATAGTTGCTTTTCATTTTGGATTCCAGGATTGCAGACAGCACCCGGTCATTAGGTTAAGCCTATTCGTTCTTGGGCTGGTAAGGATTAAAATTCAACAGGGTTAAACTAAAGCAAAAGATACATTGTGCAGGAAGGAACTGCAGATGCTGGATTTCACCGAAGATAAGACACAAAATGCGGGAGTAATTCAGCGGGACCGGCAGCACCTCTGGATAGAAGGAATGGCTTACGCTTCGGGTCAAGACCCTTCTTCAGACCGAGAGTCAGGCGAGAGGGAAACGAGAGATATGGAAGGGTAAGGTGTGAAAACGAGAGATCAAAGGGGACAAAGTATGAATCAAGGAAAATGTATCATTGTTAACTTTGGAGAAGCAGTCATACAATGTAAAATGTAATCAGGAGGACAGTCAGACTGGTCGGAGAACTAGGATGGGGAGGAGGGATGGAGAATACAGATACATTCATTGTGTATCCATTGAACACACTGTCCGAGAGTAAAGGAGTAATGTGTACGATCGAAAAATTAGAGCCAGGCCCTTCTGGATCAAGGATAACAAATTTGGGAACACTTCTCACAGATGGTAGACTAATCATTTTCAATTGGAGATGTATAGGTTTCTATTGACTAAAGGTATTAAAGGGATGTGGGATTCAGGGCAATCACAATCTCATTGAAGACTCAAGAGGTGTCAGGCTGACTCCTATCTCCAATTCGGAACACAATGGTAATCCCAGAACATTGAAAAACCACTTAGAAGAAAAATGGACAGCCACCATTCGTTGTTTTTAGACTTTGCTTCAGCGATACTGCGCGGAAACAGGCCCTTCGGCCCACCGAGTGGGCGCTGACCGGTGATCACCCCGCACACTAGCACTATCCCACACACACCAGGGACCATTTTTAACAATTTTACCGAAGCTAATTAACCGACAAACCTATATGTCCTCGGAGTGTGGGAGGAAACCAGCGCACCCGGAGAAAACCCACGCCGTCCCGAGAGGAACGTAAAACTGCGTACAGACAGCACCTGTAGTCAGGATCGAACTCGGGTATCTGGCGCTGCAAGGCAGCAACCCTGCCATCACGCCACCGCGTCGTCCCTTGCAATACAATAGTGGTGTTTAAGAAGGTTTTAGACTGGCAAATGGATTTGCAGGGAATGGAGGGATACGAATCACTTGCATGGAGATACGGTCCGTTCAGCCAGACAACATGTTTGGCATAATCACTGTGAGCCGAAGGGCCCGTGGCTGTACTGTTCGATGCTTATGTTCTCCACAACCTGGGTGTTATCTCAGCTAAGTAGAGCGATTTGAAACCATCAGCCACTGTGCAGGAGTAACAGGACTGTTGATAACCTACAGCTCCCGGTACGCACTTCCCCTTTTAATTGCAAAAATTAACTTTGCACAGAATTTTTAAAAAACATACAAAATTAACATTGCGCAAAAAATCTTCTTGCATTGGCTATATGTTCAATAGTGTCATGCTCAATAGAGTTGGCACCTTACTAACACATTGGGCTGATCCTACAGTATTTAGACCAACTCACTATATCTGACCCACAGAGCACTATGGAGGTGACAGCCTCGGTAATCTTGCACCCAACTTAACACAAGGACGGGGAGAAGAATTTCAACAGATTCTTAAAGAACGTCGTCTCCCCCCCTTCCCCCCCACACACACACTCTCGCACCCCCCTCCTGCACAATTTAGAGATACAAAAAGACGTGAACAACACTGAGTTGGGGAGGGGGGGGGGGGGGGGTCAAGAAGACAGGATTTAAAAATTGTGACAGGGCAGATTATTCCATCAACGGGCGTTGTAGTCATGGTGAAAATGCTCAGGAATAAAGTCGCAGCGGAAATAAAAGTGCACGTCACCTGCGAGTTAAAAAAAAAAATTAAGAAAGCAGAGGGCCAAAAAAAAAAAATTGTTTTAAATTTAGTGATGGAAGGAACGAAACGAAGGGCGGTGACCGGTGGTGGAAGGGTTAAAAAGCGGCAGGTCCGGAGTGCTTCTGAGGAGAGATTTGGGGGTGGGGGGGGGGCTGAGAGCGACAGGCGGGTAGGGTAGAGCAGGGAGCCTCAGCATCTCCATGGCGAAAGCATCACCCTCAGTTGCCTCCCTCCCTCCCTCCCTCCCTCCCTCCCCCACACCGACATTAATTCTCAAAAGTCATGAAAATTACCATGCATGAATGCAAAAGGCATGATCAAAAGTAATTAACAGAGCTTCATATGCAAATTTTATTAATGCAGAAGTACAAAGTCATTATGCAAATTATAGCGACGTCAACTCTCTTGACAAATATTCAGTACCAGAATCAATTTCGACAAGATTTTTTAAAATATATATATATATATATATATAGAGAGAGAGAGAGAGAGAGAGAGAGAGAAAGGGTGGGAGGGAGAGAAAGAGAGAGAGAGGGAGAGATAGAGAGAGAGAGAGAGAGAGAGAGGGGGGAGAGAAAGAGAGGGAGAGAGAAGGAGAGAGAGAGGGAGAGAATGTAAGGGGAGAGAAGATGGGTTGGGTTGATAATGTTGGTGGGGTGGGTTGGGGATATAAGGCAGGTGGTTGGGAGGGCAAGGGGTAGCAAAGGAGGAGAGGCAGAGACAAGTTGACAGTGGGGAGGTGGCGGGCGGGAGGGGAGGGGAGAGGGGGGGGGGGGGAGGGTTGTAGACGGGAAAACAGCTTTTATTAAAAAGAGAAAAAAAAGGAAATCTCTGGCGTGCTGGTAAGTTTTGACAGGAACGCAGGGAGAGAACACTCATCAAGAATCGATGAACGGCAGGCGCCCAATCAAAACTGCAGCAGGCGTAATGAAGGCGATTGATGAGTGTTTGGCTTTTCTGCAGGGTAATGAACTAAAATCCCGTCAAAATATGAATATTCATGAGGCCGCTCCTGCCTTTGATGATTAAAGAAATTTTTTAATATTCAAATGAGAACGCTGCCAAATTATTAACAAAGAGCAAGTGTACAGAAAATGAAGAGGTAGATTCGGGAAGGGGAGGGGCTGGAATGCATAACTTGATACCCACATTTTGGTTTTAAAGATAGATTACCAAACAGAAAAACACACAAAGCACCCCCCCCCCCCCCCCCCCCCCCCCCAACCCGGTAAAGAAAGAAAAGACGATTAATTTTAAAGAAAGGTAGATTTACTATCGCCCGATCTACTGTCGTGGATAGAGTGTTGCTTTTTCGAGGCGATGATTTTTTTAAAGAATGGGCAGGACCTATCTGCTATCAGTTTCAATTTTAGCCTATTGTCACATGTACCGAGGTTGAGTGAAAATGCTTTTGTGGCCTGCTCTCCAGTCCCAACAAAGACAATACATGATCACAGTCAAGCCTTTACATAACGTCTTTAGTGCAAGATAAAGCCAGCAAAGGCCAATCAAGGATAGGTCCGAGGGTCACCAATGAGGTTGACAATATTTCAGGACTGCTCTCTGATTATGGGAGGATGATTCAGTTGCCTGATAACAGCTGGGAAGAAACTGTCCTGAATCCGAAGGTGTGCGGTTTCACACGTCTATATCTTTTGCCGATGGGAGAGGGGAGAAGAGGGAGTGGCCGGGGTGCGACATGTCCTTGATTACGCTGTGGCCTTGCCCAGGCAGCGTGAGGCGTAGATGGAGTCAATAGAAGGGAGGTGGTTTGTGCGATGGTCTGGGCTGCGTTCACATGGTTAGAGTGCTGCTTTTTAGGTGGGATTCATTACTTGAGGTGTTCTTGGACTTCTTCTCCCAGTTACCGTTGTCTCGTAGATCGGAGACGCATCAGAACCCTACCCCCTCCCCCCCCCCGCCCCCTCAACCATGGTTTGTTCCCCTTCCCCCGCCACCTATCTCCACCCTGAGCGTCAACCCACTCACGCATGGACTGTTTTACCGGGAGGTGGGCTCCGGGGGGGGGGGGGGAACAACCCTTGACTGGACATGCGGACCATAGGTGGGGGCCCCCTCCCCAAAGATGTCACCATGGTAACGGCTTAGAAATCCATCACCCACAAGGCTTCACATTTCTACAACCTCTTGGAAGACAGCAGGAGAGTGAGATGCATTGCCTCTTGAGGAGATACAGGAAAGGTTCGGACAAAGACACAGCCTATAAGGAAAGTCAACATAAGATGAAGAGTGGCGTGGGGAGTTTGGAGTGAAGTTTCCAGTGTTTAAGGCGTTGGAATCAATGAGCCAGAGAGTCAAGTCATAAGTCATAGGATCAGAGGTAGGCCATTCGGCCCATTGATCCTACTCCGCCATTCAATCATGGCTGATCTCTTTCCCTCTCAACCCCACTCTCCTGCCTTCTGCCCGCATCCCCTGCCACCCTTACTAATCTAGTATCTGTCAACCTCTGCTTTAAAAACACCCAATGACTTGGCCATATAGAGTCATTTTGAGGTTTTTTTTATGAACAACTTCTCTCTTGAAAAGCAAGGAGAGGGAAGAATTACATTTCATGTTTCTCTCACTCCTTACAATGCTACTGTGCGACAGTGATCGCAACTTCTACTGGAGCGTGGATGGCCGTTGGCCTCGCTAGAAGCTCATCCGCCCTTTGACAGGTCTTATTTGTGGTCCTACTGGGGGTCCACAGCCCCCTCCTCACCTGGCAAACCAGGCGGGGGAGACGGTTTAGTCGCCGACTATCCGACCATGGAGCAGGTAGCATGGGATTACATGGTACCTGTGGCGGGGGAACTCCCCCCGACCTTGAGGCATACAGCGTTAAACAGGCCTTTACGCCCAACTTGCCCACCCACGTTAGTCCCACCTGCCCGCATTTGGCCCATAGCCCTCTAAAGCTTTTCCATCCACCTACCTGTTCAAACATCTTTTAAATGTTGTTATAATACCCGCCTCAACTCGTTCTGTATACCCACCACCCTCTGCCTGAAAAATATTCCCCTCAGGTTCTTTAAATTCTATTAAATCTTTCTCCTCTCACCTTAAACCTGCGACTGCTGGTTCTTGATTTCCCTATCTGGGTAAAAGACTCTGTGCATCTGCCATATCTAATCCCCTCATCCCCTTACACACCTCTGTGAGATCACCCCTCATCCTCCTGTGTCTTTAGAAATAAGGTCCATGCTTGCCCAGCCTCTCCCTGGAGCTCAGGCCCTCAATGGAGGGAGGGTGGAGCACTGGAGCAAATACCTTCAGCATTAAGACGGAGAATGTCAGGGCTGTAGGAAATAACTGGGGCAGGAAAGAAGATTCTCTGTGGGTCTTCAACCTTGACCAGTAGAGTTTTCAGTTCTATTGCCCCAACTGAGGGCAAGAGGCACAGATGCCTCCACAGAATCATGAAGGCCCCGGACAGAGGGGAATGGGGAGGGAGTTGAGATGCTTGACAAAAGTCAAAGTCAAAGTCAATTTTATTCCTCACATACACCCGAGGTGCAGTGAAATGAATTTGCCAGCAGCGGCACAATTAAAAAAGAACACACAATACACAGTACAATTTAACACAAACATCCACCACAGCATTCTTCACTGTGGTGGAAGGCACAAAGTTCCGCCAACCGGGAGGTAATGTAGGAAGGGAGCTCGACCAGAAACATCACCTATTCCTTTTCTCCAGAGACGGCAGTTGCCTGACCCGCTGAGATAACTTCCAGCTTTTCGTGACTATCCTCGGTGTTGAACCCAGCACCTGCAGTTCCTTCCTACACTTCGGCTCACCTGGTCAGGTGCGAAACCACGGCAAGCGCACGACTAGCGCATTGTCACGGAGAAAAGCAGGAACACTTTAACTCCCTTTTCCCATTCCCACACTGACCTTTCTGTCCAAGGCCTCCTCCACTCTCTGAGTGGGGCCCAACGCAAACTGGAGAAGCAGCACCTCATATTTCGCTCGGGCAGCTCACACCCCAGTGGTATGAAGATTGACGTCTCTAACATCAAGTAACCCTTGCTTTCCCTCTCTCTCCATCTCTCCCCATCCTAGTTCTCCGACTAGTTCTACTATCCTCCTGATTAAATTTTACTAGTTATATGCCTCGTTGTCACCTTCCCCTCACCTAACAATGATCCATTCTACATTTTCCTACAACTTCGTCCTCTTTGATCTCTCGTTTTCACACCTTACCCTTCCATTTCTCTGTGTGTCTCCCCCCCCACCCCCCGGATTTCTCAGTCTGAAGGAGGGTCTCGACCCGAAAAGTCACCCATTCCTTCTGTCCAGAGATGCTGCCTGTCCCGCTGAGTTACTCCCAGCATTTTATGTCTGTCTTCGGTGAACATTTCCTTGTTCCCTTGTCAATCTGGACTCAAACATTTGAATTGAGATTTGCACGGCCACCCAATCTCCATTTTCCTCCTCGAAAATAGATTGCAAGTGCCGAGCCAATAAAGAGAGTTAAGGGCCAGTCCCACGTGGGCGTCATTTGCGCGTCGTGCAGATGGCGCGCGAAGATTTTGTACATCCCAAAATCCTGGGGCGTCCGCGCATCACTGCCTACGTCGCCATGCACCATGCGTGCGTAATGCACACCGTGCGCGCACCACGTGCGTGGCACAACGCGCACATCGTGACGCGCAAATGATGTCGCGTAAATTACGCGCAAATGACACACGTGGGGCAGGCCCTTTAACATTTGCCGCAAGTCAAGAGACTGATTCCGTGTCAATGGGGGGGCTTGGAATTGTTATTCCTCCTCCGGTAATAAAACACAGGGAGAAATTAAACCTGAAAGTATTCATAATGAGCTCTGACGATCTTCTAATAATGAATCCCGCATTGACGGCCTGACATTCAGTACGTTGTCTGCTTAAGGCCTCAGTTTTTGCCAAAAGTAACCAGTCGGGTGAAAGACAAACACGGAAACATAGAAACATAGAAAATAGGTGCAGGAGTAGGCCATTCGGCCCTTCGAGCCTGCACCACCACTCAATATGATCATGGCTGATCATCCAACTCAGTATCCTGTACCTGCCTTCTCTCCGTACCCCCTGATCCCTTTAGCCACAAGGGCCACATCTAACTCCCTCTTAAATATAGCCAATGAACTGGCCTCAACTACCTTCTAAATTCTAAATGCTATTTCGTATCCATCACTAAAGTGCCCCCTCACTAAACGCTTGTACCGTCCATTGCAGACACCTTCTTGAGGAATATAACCAAGCTGTCGATCTGTTTCAGAAGAGCTTGCAGGCCAAAATTAAACCAAATCAGATATTGCCTCTACATTTTCATGAACAGTTTCCGTCTGAAGGAAAACGAGCGGGAAATTGTACAGTTGGGCTTATAGGACTTGATATTACAATCCCTGCTGTAACTGGCACCTCCTTACTATCTTGAGTGGGGGTTGTGGCAGGCATAGAAGCATTGGCCAAATCACTGTTTAAGTTTAATTTATTGTCACATGTACTAAGGTACAGTGTTTAAGCTTTTAAGATAAGTCACAAAGAATAGGAGTAGAATTAGGCCATTCTGCCCATCAGGTCTACACTGCCATTCAATCGTGGCTGATCTATCTCTCCTTCCTAACCTCATTCTCCTGTCTTCTCCCCATAACCTCTGACACCCGTACTAATCAAGAATCTATCTATCTCTGCCTTAAAAATATCCACCGACCTGGCCTTTTGCTGCGTGCTTGCCAGTCAGCGGAAAGACAACACATGATTGCAATCAAGCCATTCGCAGTGTATGGATGTGTGATAAGGGAATAACCTTTAGTGCAAGAATGGTATTTGGAAAGAACTGGATCAAATCAGGCAGGAGGTCAAATTTACCCGGGTTGGTTTTGTAATCTTTCCGAATGGCCGCACAGTGGTGCGACAAGCTGGCAAAACAGGCACCTGAGCACAAATGAATGATACTTTATTCAATGCATTTAAACAATGCATTCGCACCGAGCACCTAATTTTAAAGGGCTGTGATATTCCCCTTTAACCAAGAGAAATATTGAAGGCTTTCCTTTGGATTTCAGTTCAAGGGAAATCAAACAGCTTTTGATTAGATTAGATTCTCTGAAACAAGATTTCCGAAGACCCGTTTACGACCTCTGAGCAATGTGAAGCGCTTTGCAGCCAATGAACAAGTGCACTATCGATATGTTATCAGTCGCTTCTCCGCGGATTGGGCTAATGGTGCTGGATGTAAACATGTTAGAAACACCAAAAGCTCGTGCTCTGGATTAATCTGTGTTGTGCTGGCTGGACAACAGGGAGGGAGGGAGGGAGGGAGGGTGCGGACGAACTCTGGGAACGATTCAGCCTGCAAGGCGCAAACTTCCTTTCTTTCAGGAGCATGGATCAGAGATCCCCCGCAAGGGAGGCCTGTGGGATTTTGCTAACCCGTATAAAATTTTAACAGATGGAAATTCCTGTGGGTTGTGCCGGACTTTTCATTCAAATTCCTGACCAGCAAATCCCACCGGAGGAAACAAGATCCTCGAGTAAGAAACACACACACACAAAGTGTTTTACAGCGGGGGGGGGGCAAGCGATGAAATGGTGTGCGTGACGTGTGATCGGAGGTAAGGCTTCGTAGCCAAGGCCCTCCCCGTGCGACTGCCACCTGGATCAGTGCAGAGGCCAGAGGCCACTGTTCTGTCGGGCCGGTGATACCGCGGCAGAGATAAGGTGCTGGCTCCAGCCAAGCAAAGAGATGTATGTCCCAGATAGAACAATTAAATTCTTACTTGCAGCAGCACAACAGAATGTGTAAACACAGCACTCTGTAAACAATATAATAACGAGAAAAAAAAATATCTGTGTATATATACACACATAAACACACACACCCCCACACATATATTATGTATATAGAGTATATATATATGTGTGTGGTTTTTAATGTATATTTATACACATTTAATTTTATATACTTCGGTGTATAACCAGCATCTGTAGTTTTCTCCTATATATACATATATATTTATCTATATACACACACACACATATATATATATATATGGGTGTATTTGTGTATGTATATGGATGGGTAAGGTGTGAAAACACCAGATCAAAGCAGACGATGACAAGGAATGGTAGAATGGTTCATGTTTAGCTGTGGATAAGGTGTGTGTGTGTGTGTGGATCTACAGCATATATACATGTGCACATACATATATGTATATATACACGCACGCACACACACGCACGCACGCACGCACGCACGCACGGACACACACACACACACACACACACACACACACACACACACACACACACACACACACACACACACACACACACACACACACACACACACACACACACACACACACACACACACACAACTAAATGATAATAGTGCAAAAAGACAAAACCAATGCCCCCAAGTCTGTGTAGTTCAGGGCTTATTTGGAGGTGGTAGTGTGGTAGTGTTTCATGGCCTGATGGCTGTGGGGAAGAAGCTGTTCATAAAGCTGGAAGTGTCAAACAAGGGGAAGCCAGAGTGGGCCTGTCCTTCTCCAGGTTTCAGACAGGATCGGTTGTGCGGCGCTAGATTGTGCAGCTCCGTACCAGAAAGTTGCAGCGAGCAAAGGTTGCCCTTCGAATTGTCCTCTTGACAAGTTCCTGCTTCGTGGCTAAATATAGACAAGGTGGTGCCAAAGAGAAAAAGGTCCGACAGGTTCCGGGGCCGTGCAGGTGGAAGGGAGAAAGATTACAAAGCAAAACAGGTGAAGGGACAGCCGGGCTGAAGGGAGGCGTGTTCTCACAGCAGGCACAGGCCGACCGAGGTGTTGCCAGTGGCCCTGAAGGTGGGCCGCGCTCGACCTGTCTCTCCGACAGGGGGATGTGAGTTGGGCAGCTGCCCGTGAGAGGCAGCAGAGGCTGACAGCTTTGTTTACGAAGGGAGAAGTCTGGACCGGCAGAGATGTCTCTCAGCAAGTTGGCGTCAGGAGGCGCCGAATGTAAAAGGAAATCGAAGCCCGCTGTGGTGAAGATCAGATTCAACGCAACAATGCTGCAAGGAAAAAGTCCACCTGACAGACATTCAGAGAGAGACAGGATTTTAAAATAGGCATCAATCCCACGGTGTTCAGTTTAGTTTAGTTTAGTTTAGACACACAGGGTAGAAACACGCCAAGTCCGCGCCGACCAGCAATCAGCCCGTACACTAACACTAACCGACACACATTAGGGACAATTTACAATTTAACCAAAGCCAATTAACCTACAAACCTGCACTTCCTTCGAGTGTGGGAGGAAACCGGAGATCCCGGAGAAAACCCACGCACGTGGGTCACGGGGAGGGCGTGCAAACTCCGAGGTCGGGATTGAACCCGGATCTCTGGCGCTCTATCGCTGCGCCACCGCGCCGCCCTTCTGTGCCACGGGCAGGGAAAGGTTGGGGGAGGAGGATGGGAGTGTTGTTTTGCCCCAAACTCTTTCTGGATAAATAAAACGCAAGACAGAACTCGATGTCATCCCCAGCATCGTCACAATCAGCATTAGATCCCAGGTACAATATAAAATGGCTGACTGGCATGCAATTGTGAATTACCCTGTATGGGTATCGAGGGCTCACTGATCGCAAACCGTCCCCACCGGCCGGCCAGCACAAAACAACTCCCTGCAACGTGTCAATTCGGCTATCCTCCGTATATTTATTTGCACCTGTACTGCTTCCATCGTGTTCAGCTTTGCAAATCATTTGGTTTTAAACTGCATTTATCAAAGAGCCGCTATTCTGTGCAAATGTAGTCAAAACTTTAATTTACGTGCCGGAGGAGAGATCCTAAGCCAAGCAAAGCTCCTTCTGTCTTCAGCCGCCCACTACTCCTACGCACAGCTCCAGGGGGTTGTGGCGGGGTCGGTCAGGGCGTTAGTCTTTGGGGACAGACACAAAATTACTGCTGGAGTAACTCGCCAGGGACAGGGGAAGGAATGGGTGACGTTTCGGGTCGAGACGCTTCCTCAAGAGCAGCTTTTGGCCAACGGGGGCCACTGGGTTGGAATGCCCACCTGCAGGAGCTTAAGCACCAATCTCCGAGTGAATACTTACCGTGCGCTGTTAGCATGTTCTTCTGACTTTCACACGGGAGGAGCTTCGGATAGCAGCGGGCTTCAAAGGGGGGGGTGAGTAGTTTCGAAGAAAATGCCCGCTCGTAATAAATCTGGTGGATGATCTGTCCAAGGCCGGCAATGGTGAAAGCTAGCATGCCGTTCCAAGGCTGGGTTTCCAAGTCAGACTGTCTGTGCGTAATATTGCAGCATAGCCTTGGGGAGCTGAGAGGAACTAAGCCAAATAAAGCGGCTCAAACAAACATATCCAGACCAAATCGTGACTGGATTAATACTGAAAAGGAGGCAGGAGAGAGGGGAGGACAAAAAGGCTTCAATTCAGTAAAGATACCCCGACACTAAACCTAGCCAAGCCTATGCAGAGCTGGAAAAGGCAGCCAGCAACATCAGAGACCTACACCACCCTGGGCCACACTCCTGCCATCTGGAAGAAGGTACAGGAGCCTGAAAACTAACATCCAGGTTCAGGAACAGCTTCCTCCCTACAGCCGTCATGGCATTAAAGGCTACAACCTGCAATGACGCTCTGAACTACACGGTCTTGGGGGCATTGCTGCACTGCGCATCTTTCTTTCCTTGTTTATTATGGTGTTTACAGATTACAAGTTTTACATATCAGGTCAAGACCCTTCTTCAGAAGTCTGAAGAAGGATCTCGGCCTTGAAACGTCTCCCACTCCTTCTCTCCAGTGTAGTTTCGAAGAAAATGCCCCTGCCTGTCCAGCTCCAGTTACTCCAGCATTTTATGTCTATCTTTGGTGTAAACCAGCATCTGCAGATCCTTCCTACACATGTTTACATATCTGTTGTGTTTGCTGCAAGTAAGATTTTTATTGTTCTCTTAGGGACATATGACGATAAGACACTCTTGACTCTTGAACGCACACACCTCACAAATGAAGAGATGGCATCTCGACCCAAAACGTCGCCTATTCCTTCGCTCCATAGATGCTGCCTCACCCGCTGATTTTCTCCAGCATTTTTGTCTACCTGGCATCTTAGAAGCAATGTTTCCTACATTATCACGATGATACACACGTAAAAGCACTTCCTGATCTCCATGGGATGGTGGGATAAAATTAAAAGCATCTCAATTTTCAAGAGTGAACTGTGATAAGAATGAGTGCAATGCAAAGTTAACGAAAAGGTTATTTTTCTTTAAAAAGGGGACAAAAGTGGGAAGGGAATAACCAACTAATGCAGAAGATAGACACAAAATGCTGGAGGAATTCGGCAGGACAGGCAGCCCTACATAGAAACATAGAAAATAGGTGCAGGATTAGGTCATTCGGCCCTTCGAGCCTGTACCGCCACTCAATATAATCATGGCTGATCATCCAACTCAGTATCCTGTACCTGCCTTCTCTCCATACCCCCTGATCCCTTTAGCCACAAGGGCCATATCTCACTCCCTCTTAAATATAGCCAATGAACTGGCCTCAACTACCTTCTGTGGCAGAGAATTCCACAGATTCACCACTCTCTGTGTGAAAAATGTTTTTCTCATCTCGGTCCTAAAAGGTTTCCCCCTTATCCTTAAACTGTGACCCCCTTGTTCTGGACTCCCCCAACATCGGGAACAATCTTCCTGCATCTAGCCTGTCCAACCCATTAAGAATTTTGTAAATTTCTATTAACCCTTCTTGTTGCTCTGGGAATGACACCAAGTCTACATGCTTTCATACTCCCTCCCAGAAAAGCTCACCAAAAATTATTGTACAAGACACAAATGGAAAGAGGGCTTCATAAGATCATAAGTGATAGGAGAAGAATTAGGCCATTCAGCCCATCAAGTCTCCTCCGCCATTCAGTCATGGCTGGTCTATATCACCCTCCTAACCCCATTCTCTTCCCCATAACCTCTGACACTCTGTACTAATCAAAAGCTTGGGGTTATTCAGTTCAGTTTCAGTTTAGTTTATTGTCATGTGTACTGAGGTACAGTGAAAAGCTTGAGCTGCGTCCCATAGGAAAGACAACGCATGATTACAATCGATCATTTACAGTGTTCAGATACATGATAAGGGAATAACGTTTAGTGCAAGGTAAAGCCAGCAAAGTCCGATCAAGGATACTCTGAAGCTCACCAATGAGATAGATAGTAGTTCAGGACTGCTCTCTGGTTGTGTTAGGATGATTCAGTTGACTGATTAACAGCGGGGAAGAAACAGTGCCTGAATCTGGAGGTGGCCAGGGTGCAACTCGTCCTTGCTTATGCTGCTGGCCTTGCCAAGGCAGCGTGAGGTGTAAATGGAGTCAATAGAAGGGAGGTTGGTTTGTGCGATGGTCTGGGCTGCGTCCACATGGTTATCATGGTTAGAGTGCTGCTTTTTAGGAGGGATTCATCACTTGAGATAACAGCTGGGAAGAAACTGTCCCTGAATCCAGAGTGGGTGTCAACGTGGATTTGTTGATTTATGCATTGAATGTCTTTCACTTATAGTTCAGTTCAGTTTAGTTTATTGCGTTGCGTACTGAGGTACAGTGAAAGCCTTTTGTTGCGTGCCATCTAGTCAGCGGAAAGACAATACATGATTACAATCGATCCATTTACAATGTACCGTTACTTGATAAGGGAATAACGTTTAGTGCAAGGTAAAACCTGTTGTGTCTTAGAAGGAAGGAGTTGTATTTATACAGATCCGTGCAGGTTATGGGAAGGTGACTTGCTCCTTGAGGGTGGGGGGGGGGGGGGTGGGGGGGTCAAGGAGATGGGGACAGTCTGCAAATTATACCCAGGACCTTCAGCAAACATCTCCACATTCCGACGTAAGAGGAAAGCGACGACACGGTGGCGCAGCGGTAGAGTTGCTGCCTTACAGCGCCGGAGACCCGGGGTTCGATCCCGAGTACAGTTGCTGTCTGTGCGGAGTTTGTACGCTCTCCCCGTGACCTGCGTGGGTTTTCTTTCTCTGAGATCTTCGGTTTCCTCCCACACTCCAAAGACGTACAAAGGTATGTAGGTAAATTGGCTTGGTGTATGTGCAAATTGTCCCTTGTGTGTGTAGGATAGCGTTAGTGTTAGCGTGCGGGGGCCGCTGGTCGGCGCGGACCCGGTGGGCCGAATGGCGCGTTGTATCTCTAATCAGGATTTCTGCCACAGTGGAACTGATGCCCAGTCAATCGTTAGATTTAAGTTTGAGACGGCCTGCTTTTTAGCTAACCAAGGGTATTGCGGACAAAGTGCACAAAATCAGACCACGATCTGAATGAATGGCCGGGTAAAGCTTGAAGAAAAATGAAGTTTGAAAAGGTATCTGTGGCTATGGGGAGACAGCAGGGGAATAGGGTTGAGAGAGAGCAATAGATCAGCCATATTTAAATGGCGGAGTAGACTCGATGGGGCCGAAGGGTCTAATTCTGCTCCCATCACTTATGAACTTGTGGACTTATAAACTGCTCCCCAGCCCTGCCTCTGAACGTCTTGGAGCAAATCCAGCGGGCAATGGGTTAAATATCATCTGGTTCACCGTTGCCAAGAAACGGATGTTATCAGAGTTCAATTTCTGAATTGGTTTATTGCGTTTGTGATGAGAACTCTAAAAAATGAAGAGCATTCGGACTCCAAGGCATTAACCTTGCCTCTTCCCTTTTCTAAAGCTGAAGGACCTGCTGTGAACTGCTAACACTTTCTGTTTTTTAATTTCGGGTCCCCAGCATCCACAATGTTTAATCTAGGTTCCAGTCAGAAACCAAACTCACTCAGATTCAAACTCAACCCCCCCCCCCCCCCCCCTTTCAAATGTTCAAAGACCTTATCCACCTCGATAAGACACGGCAGCTGTCATCAGTGCTGGCTACGCGGAGAACAAGGGAGATAACCGTGTGTGAATTACAGAGCTGGAAATTCAAATCAATTTAATTGCAGTCTTTAATGCAGTCCCGGCCAACACTGAGAGAGGTTTGGAATAGCACAGTTGGAAGGGGGCTGGAGGTGGATGACACAACCTTGTACACGCGCACGCAATGCCGATAAACCAGGCCGAGATCACTTTGAGCTGCCCTTCACTGTGTCCGACCAATCTTAGTGGCAAACCTCCTCTCAGCCCTTACTCCATTGGCCGTTGATATGGTGTTTGCCCTCTCACTTATTTTTTAGTTTAGTTTAGTTCAGAGATACAGCGCAGAAACAGGCCCTTCGGCCCACCGAGTCCACGCCGACCAGCGATCCCCGTACACTAGCGCTGTCCTGCATGTTGGGGACGACTGACATTTTTTTTTAACCAATGCCAATTAACCTACACACCTGCAGGTCTTTGGAGTGTGGGAGGAAACCGGAGCATCCCCGGGGATAACCCACTCAGGTCATGGGGAGAACGTACAAACTCCGCGCAGACAGCACCCGTGGTCAGGATCGCGCCCGGGTCCCTGGCGCTGTAAGGCAGCAACTTTACCGCAGCCCCATCGCCGCTTAAACGGTGGTTAAAGCTTATTAATGCAAGCTCAGTCAAGTCAAGTCAAGTTGAGTTTATTGTCAGAGGCTCAGGTAAAGTGAGGTACAGATGCAATTAAAATCTTCCTAGCAGCAGCATCACGAGTACAGGGTCTCAGACAATGCACACAAAACATAAATCATACATTAATTCAATAGACAGGTGCAGGAGTAGGCCATTCAGCCCTTCGAGCCAGCACCGCCATTCACTGTGATCATCCCCAATCAGTACCCCGTTCCTGCCTTCTCCCCACATCCCTTGACTCCGCTATCTTTAGGAGCTCTATCAAACTCTCTCTTGAAAGCATCCAGAGAATTGGCCTGTCCCGCTGAGTTACTGCAGCATTTTGTATCTACCTGTCCAAATGGTCTTTTCAATGTTGTTATAGTACCTGCTTCAACTAGCTTCTCTGTATATCCACCACCTCTTTCCATATACTAACTATGTTCCACATTCTGTCTGTGAATTCTGCCACCCAGTTTCCCACAAAGGCCTTCAGAATATCAGGGCCTTCCACTGATCCAAAATCAGTACCCCATTCCTGCTTTCTCCCCATATCCCTTGATTCCTTTGGCCCTAAGAGCTAAATCTATCTCCCTCTTGAAAATATCCAGTGAATTGACCTCCACCGCCTTCTGTGGCAGAGAATCCCACAGATTCGCAACGGCAAACTAAACAAAACTCTCTGGAGAGAAGGAATGGGTGATGGTTCGGGTCGAGACCCTTCTTTGGCCATTTAACTAGGTAAATGATGTCATCTGTCTTCCCCGCTCCATGTGACAAATTTGGTTCATTTCGAGAGAGAGAGAGACAGAGAGAGAAAAAGACGTGGTTTGTCTTACTCCTGAACCTTCCGTTTGCCCACCAGAAACGGTGAGGCATGCAGAGGCATTAAAATACTGAGAGGTGATTTGGTCCAGGGGAGAAGTCTAAGCAATCTTCGATCGTTCACCTCCCTTCCCCTCCCCTCCCCTCCCCTCCCAACCCATGACAAGTACTTCAGGGGGGAACACAAAGGAACAGAATCATTCTTCCACTGACACCAGGACAAATAAGGTTCAATTGGTATTACTCAAGTGCAAACTGGCAGTGATTTTGCACAGCGCTTTATGTTAACCTATCGAGTTTGGTCGTCTTCAAAATGCAACCACGAAACAAGACGCAATGCTGCGCCGAGCCTTCAGCGACGCTGCACATTCCTACGCCAGTCCGCTGTCAAAGGCAGAATCCCCAGCTCACAAGTCAGGGAAGCAGGTCCCTCTGCTTAAGTCAAGGGAATCGGCAGCGAGTTGTGTTCACCTCAGCTGTAGCTGCCTCGCACAATTTATTCGGAACGATGCCCTGCTCCGTATCTTCCGTGAGGCTTTCGTTCTGGTCTAGTGTTAAAATCACGGGCGGTCCTGTCAGGAAAAGCCGACGATACATGTTTATGTATCTGAACAGAGATGTCGTGTCGGTGATTTGAGGTCGAGATTTATCCCATTTTAAAAGGCGGACATTTAAATTTACAATCGGAAACTTAGGTGAAATGCCCTTGGATCCCTCTCCCTTAACTCACACGGTTAAAATGCACGGCATCTGAGTAGTTGGAAAGAGTTTAAAAAAATAATAAGATACAAGACACTAAATGCTGGGGTAACTCAGCGGGACCGGCAGCATCTCTGGAGAGAAGGAATGGGTGACGTTTCAGGTCGAGACCCTTCCTCACAAATAATAAACCGGCCCTTTGTGATACAGCTGTCAGATCGTTAATAACAGATTCTCCAAAGGCTTGTCGGTGAGCTCCGATTTGGTGCTCGCCGAGTCTGCTCCAGTACATAGCTGGCAAGAAAGTTCCACGGCAAAACATTTTTTTTTTTTTTAATTAAATTTAATAACATGATGCGATCCTACAGACGGAAAAATCCTGGCTGGGCGAGCTGCACACCGAGTCAGTTGAAAGGCAGCAAAGTTATAAAAACAGACAGGGCTATATTTACAGGTACAGAACACACAGGAAGAGTTGCAGTGTGCCAAGCGTTAGTCTATCGCAAACACATTTACGAAGGACGAGGTTTACAATTCCGCGGCGTTGAGTGCACCGAGGAAATCTTCACTTTACTTTTAGATAGAAGCCTTTTGAAGGCTCATGCATAAAGAAGCACTTTGTTAAATATCCTCCTCGTCCTCCCCTACCCCTTCATCTCCCTGTTCTATCTGCACAAAATCAAACGCAGCGTTTTCCCTCTTTAGTTTCCATGAATTATGAATACAGCTGTCTTATCCCGAAGTATATTTACAGATTTTCAAAAGTAGATGGTATCTTGTTAGATTTGTAATAAATGGGGCCCTGGAGAATACTCGCAAGTCGGAGCAAGGCGCGAGCGGCAAACAATAGCTCCTTCCCTCATTCACATGCAAGTCTTCAAAAAACAGAAATGTCGCAATTAAGGATGCTACAAAGTACTTTTCGCAGCCCCTTTTTCCGACTACAATTGAACTAATCACGACAAATCATCTTGCGCTGCAGAAAGACTGGCTGGCAGTATATTTAACCCTGTGCAGTTCCCAGCTGCACGGCCACAAATCACTAAGAGGGCATCCTACAACTTAATCGGACGATCCTATTAAGGGCTGCAGATGCCATTGTGATTTGCTTTATTAAGCAATAATAATTTTAATAATTAACGCGGACTGTAATCCTCCTGCATTTAAATTCCAGAATGTTTTCCGTCAGTGTTTTCAATTATCTGGAAATTAACCACGCTCTTTTGATTCCTGTAATTTTCTGACCGCAACGTTAAACTGCATAAATTTAGATTTTATTTCTGATGACCAACACTTTTTTTAAAATGTTGATCATTTTGTGGCCGTCCTTCCAAAGGAACGGTTTCGGGGATAAAATAAAATAAGGAAGGAATGTTTGTTCAGTGCTGGTAAAAAATACTTCTGTGCTGGGCTCAAATTCACAGGTCCGCATGATGCCACCCAAACCTGCCCCGAAATGAGACACACCAAATTAATTTCAGCCTTCGATTGCGCTTTGCAGCTGCAGAATGCAGATCCTGAGCAACGAGCTACTGCTAACAGGGGAGACTAAACGTACCCAATGATCTCTGGCAGGAACAATAAGAAAGCAATAGGAAGATGGATACTCAAGAGGCAGAGAGCAGAGCAGAACTACTATCTACCTCATTTGTGACCCTCGGACTGTCCTTAATCGCTGTGCTGGCTTGATGTGCAAGGAAGAACTGCAGGCGCTGGTTTAAATCGAAGGTCGACACAAACTGCTGGAGTAATTCGGCGGGTGAGGCAGCATCTCTGGAGAGAAGGAATGGGTGACGTTTAGGCTTGAAGAAGGGTCTCGACCCGAAACTTCGCCCATTCCTTCTCTCCAGAGATGCTGCCTCACCCGCTGAGTTACTCCAGCATTCTGTGTCTACCTTATGCTGGCTTTACCTTGCACTTCCTTATCATGTATCATCGATACACTGTAAATGGGTCGATTGTAATCATGTATTGTCTTTCTGCTGACGGTACAGCACGTAACAAAAACATTTATCTCTGCCTCGGTGCACGTGACAATAAAACTGAGCAAAAACCACCCATCATCAAACTCCCCCGCATATTGAAACATGCTCTCACTCATTCTCTGCAGGGAGGAACTGCAGGTGCTGGTTTAAACCGAAGACAGGCACAAAAAGCTGGAGTAACTCAGCCGGTCGAGCAGCATCTCTGGAGGAACAGGTGACCCTTCCCCAGCCTGACGAACGGTCTCGACCCGAAACGTCACCCATTCCTTTCCTCCAGAGATGCCTTCTGACCCGCTGAGATTTTTGTGTCTTTCTTACGTTAAAATTAGTCTCTGATTTCCAAGCTCGAGACCCTTCTTCGGACTGAGAGTCACGGGAAAGGGAAAACGAGAGATATCGGACAGTACTTGGGGAGAAACCAATGGAAGAAATGCAGAAAGCAGCGATGAACAAGGAAATGTGGAGCCCACTCCGGCCCCATTCCTGCCCTGCACATTCCGGTCTCTCTGTACTCATGCTTCCCTTGCTGGTAAGACAGTGTCAGCCACGGAACACTATAAACCACCTCTTGCATTACCAGGGATCATGTTTCCTAATTGCGTATCTTTTCACTGTCTTGTATAATTCATGTATCATTTACGTTCTGCATGTTGTCTGACTCTACATAATCCTGTGTGTCTCCAAGCTAAACTGAGCAAAACTAAACTCGCAGGTAGACAACAATGCTGGAGAAACTCAGCGGGTGAGGCAGCATCTATGGAGCGAAGGAAATAGGCAACTTTTCGGGCCGAGACCCTTCTTCAAACTAAACTCGCCATGCATGGTTTTCACTGCACCAGTGCCGACACAAACATGTGCTTATGACAATAAACCTGAGTTGACTTGATCCACATTGTATTCAAACTGCACTGTACATTAGCCATTCCGTTTATCTTGCCCTGGACATCAAGGTAAGGTTGCACTCACTCGATTCATCCTGCTCTACACACCAGATCAATGCATTGCCCATTCTATTCACCCTGTCCTGTGCATTGTACACCAGCCTGGCATTCGCTTCAGTCCGCCTCGCACAATGAAACGTTGCTTCTGTTCAGTACGTTAACACAACCTTTTAAATAATCGGTGGTGCCCAAACGATCCGCCATCAGCATTCCACCCCGGTCTATTCAACACTACCTTGCACCTTTTTGCACAGTTTTAACTTATTAAATTCAGCCGCAATTTACTGTTATTTCAGACATCTCCTGCGTGGGATACGCAGAGATTTACCATACACTGACATTCTATTCATGCCTGCACTGTACATCAAGGCGGAGTTTCATTTTGTTTTATTCCACGGTATCCAGAGCAATGACTTACCCCAAAATGTGCTAAGTATTTCATTGCATGTTTCATTGTGCTGCACAGCTTACTTTTTGCACTATTATTGCTTATTTGTTTGTTTTATGCGTGTGTATGTATTTATGTGCATGTACATATATATATATATATATATATATATATATATATATATATATGCACATAAATACATATATATATATATATATATGTGTATGTGTGCATGTGCATATGTGCATGTCCATATATAAATATAGATATATTTATATATACACTCTGAAGAAGGGTCTCAACCCAATACGTCACCCATTCCTTGTGTGTGTGTGTGTGTATGTGTGTGTGTATGTGTGTGTATATGTGTATGTGTGTGTGTGTATATGTGTGTTTGTATGTTTGTGTGTTTGTGTGTGTATGTATGTACGTGTATGTGTGTGTTTGTGTGTGTTTGTATGTGTGTGTTTGTATGTGTGTGCGTGTGTGTGTGTGTGTGTTTGTGTGTGTGTGTGTGTGAGTGTATATACACATACACACACAAACTCTTTTCATTTATTATACTATGTTTAAATATTCAGCTGCGCTGGTGCAAGTAAGAATTAAGAATGTAATTGTTCTGCTTGGGAACATATGACATGAAACACTCTTGCCTCTTTTACATGCAATTAAGATGGAAAGGATAGGTCTGCTGCCATGAAGACCGTGGGCAGTGGTTGAGAGTTCTGCACATGGTGGTATTGCCAGGTCACTATGACTAGGCACGACCAACAAGGTAAGTTTGCAGACAGGTAAAAGGGCGACTGGGGAGAAGGTGGCCCGTGAGTACACAGGGGTAACGGACCGGGAATCACACAGAGCGTTTATTGTCCGGCACGCTGCATTCCGCACCCGTGCACAAAGAGCCGTTTGCTCTCGGGGAGTGGAGAGAAAAAACAGGTGTTTTTATTTTCCTGAGCCACAACAGTGCCGTTAAAAAAAACACATCCCCAACTCTGACAGCAATTGCTGGGCTGCTCCAGACTGGAGTCATTTGACTTTATTTCTTAACCCGAGTGAAAAGGCTTAAGGTGGAAACAAAGAACTGTGGATGGTGGTTGATGCACAAAAGGGCACAAAATGCTGGAGTAACTCAGCGGGTCAGGCAGCATCTCTGGAAAACGGGGATAGGTGACGTTTCGGCTCGAGACCCTTCTTCAGACTGATTTGGGGGGGGGGGGGAGAGCTGGGGAGAGGGAGAGAGGAAAAAGATGCTAGGCAATAGATCTACACAGGTGAGGGGTGGGGTTTGATGGGCAGGTGGTTGGAATAAAGGTCAGGCCCAAATACATTGCTGGAATGAATCAACTTTGTATCCACCATTTGTGGTCACTTCCCTGGCCCCAAGTGGTCTGCCAACCACGCCAGCACCTGTATCTCCTCTGTTTGCCATGGCTTTCAGCGAACAAAAACATTCGACCAAACCCACACTCCCAACACCAGAGTGTTCCTGCCCGCAGGTCCCTGGAGAGGGAACACGCGGTGTCCATGGGGACTTTGACGGCCTTCTGTGAACGCCAGTCGCCGCGGGAGGTCGTGTGTTGTACTGATGATGATGGCGTTATTCTAAAATTGATGACTGATGGTTTGTAAACTGCCACAAAGGCAGGTAGACAAAAATGCTGGAGAAACTCAGCGGGTGCGGCAGCATCTATGGAGCGAAGGAGATAGGTGATTTTTTTTAGGCTGAAACCCTTCTCCAGACTGATGAAGGCAAAGTCAGTGTTGATCGTATTACTTTGTTGAATGTTTGTTTTTGTCGGAGCCATTAAGCTAAGTCAGTATATTATAGCCATGTCTAATATTTTTTCATTTTTATTTGTCTGTACTTTTGTGGGTGGGATTTGAAATGTAGAGGGGTGTGTCCTTTTTGAATAAAAGTATTTGTGTTAAAAAAAAAACACCCGCGTTTTGATTGACCCGGTTGATTGATACTACATGGAAACAGGCTATTCGGCCCACCGAGTCCATGCTATCGAAGACAGACACAAAAAGCTGGAGTAACTCAGCAGGACAGGCAGCATCTCTGGAGAGAAGGAATGGGTGACGTTTCGGGTCCAGACCCGTCTTCAGACCCGAAACGTCGCCCTTTCCTTCTCTCCAGAGATGCTGCCAGACCCGCTGAGTTACTCCAGCTTTTTGTGCTTATCTGCGGTTTAAACTAGCATCTGCGGTTCATTCCTACACTAGTCCGTGCTGTCTATCGATCACCCGGTCACACGAGGTCTATGTAATCCCACTTTTGCATGGGGGAAATTTACAGGGCCTACATACCCGCACGTCTTTTGAAACCGGAACACCCAGAGGAAACCCAGAAACCTGCGAGGTCACAGAGAGAACATGCAGACTCCACACGGACAGCACCCGTTGGTCAGGATCGAACTGGGTCTCCGACAGCTTTATTGGCTCAGCCACTGTGCCAGTTTTATCAGTGGCCTCGACTTACTGCCTCCTAATTCAATGCTTGCAGCTATATAGCACAGCAACAGGCCCTTCAGCCCAACTTGCCCAGGCCGAGCAAGCTGTCTAACTGAGCCAACCCCACTTGCCTACATCTGACTTATATCCCTCTAACCATATCCCTCTCATCATTACCTATGCATGTCAGTCACACAGTCAATAGGCTGGGAAACACGCCCTTTAGCCCAATTCATCCATGCCGACCAAGATGTCTGAAGGCCACATGTGATAGGAGTAGAATTAGGCCATTCGGCCCCTCATGTCTACTCTGCCATTCAATCCATGGCGGATCTATCTCTCTCCGTCCTAACCCCATTCCCCTGCCTTCACCCCGTAACCCCTGACACCCGTACTATTCAAGAACTAACCTGGTCTCACTGGTCCTTGTTTTGGCCCATATCCCTGGAAACCAGGGGTTCCAAACCTTTTTTGTCCCGTTTACCCCCGGTAACTTTTCGAAAGTAAATTTACCCCCACCCTGTTTAGTTCAGCGATGTGAGTTTACACTTCTACCATAATAAAGACGTCGGCAGAGGAAAAAAAAAATTAAAATACTGTTTTTAACATTAATATTTTAAGTTCCAGAATCAACAACTTTGTCCTCTGTGGGGTAAATATACCCCAGGTTGGGAACCCTTGCTCTAAATCTTTCCTATCCATGTACCTTGCACACATGTCTGCCCCACACACTTCTAGACCTTTCCACTCCATGTACCTGTCAAAGTGCCATTTAAGTTTAGCCGTTGTTCCTGACCTCTGACAGCTCTTTCCATGCGAGCGCAACCTCTTCTTGCCAAGGGGTTGGAACCCTAACTTTAAGAACCCCATTCCTCATAAGACCACCCCCCTGCCCGCATAATGCTCGTTGGTCAATGGTTTCTTGATTGTCACATGTTCTTTCAGAAGTACGATGCGATGCGGTGGAACTTTATTTATCCCGGGTGGGAAATTGATCTGCCAACTGTATCAGGTACAGTGGAATATATCTGTTGCATACAGATCTGCTGCACCATCCCAGTACACAAACACAATCGCCCCAGTTAGTGCAGAATGTGCCCAACAGCCGGCCGAGTCCATCTGAAGGAGGCGCCATTTTTCAGTCCCAGCCACATTTGGTCGCAAAGGCCCTTTGAAGACTTCACCTTCCCCCAATCCCGATCATCCCACGAACTGTCCCCCCTCTTCCACACCTCCACAAAATGTAATCAGCCCCTCGTTAGAGCTGCCGTAGATCCACGGCGTGTGAATGCCTGTATAAAATGGGTAGTCTTTGTTGCCACCCTTTGTTAATACATAAGCAGCAATCTGATGCATTACAGCAGAACTGTGAGCAGCTACTGGCAACGGGCACAATATCGTCGTGGTCAACATAGTTTAAAAACTACGCCTTGTGTCCCATCAAACTCCCACAAGGCAGCCCCACGCTCGTCGACAGACTTCCTTGTTTTAATTTTATTTTTTTTAAGTTCAACAAGGGAGCCAGACAAAAACCTTCGCTGTGAATTATAGTCCGATTATAATCACAAAGACGGTTATCTTCCGCATCACAAATCCTGCTGGCTGCTGCTACTGCAAACCTTACGCTGTACCTCGAGTGAAGGATGTTCCTCACCAAGACTGCGAGAGTATGGACTTAACCTATCGGGGGTTTTAACCTGTTCAGTGCCGCCCCTGAGTATAGTCGGGTCATGGCCAATTGTGTCATAGAGTGATTCAGGTGTGCAAACAGGCCCTTCGGCCCAACTTGCCCGCACCAGCCAACATGTCCCAGCGACACTAGTCCCACCTGCCCCACTCATGGTCCGTATCCCCCCAAACCTGTATTATCCATGTACCTGTCTGGCTGTTTCTTAAATGTTGGGATTTAAATGTATAGTGAAACAAAAACTTGGCAGTGAGCAGATTAATGTAGGGGGGCTGAGGGTGCATTACACAGGTGTGAACGATGGTCTTTCTAGGTAGACTATGCACTTTACAGGCAAATGTCCAAAGGTGCCTCTATGTGGCAAAGGCAACACGACGACACCATTACATGCACAGGGCATTGTAGTCAGTGCTGTTTGCATCCTCAAGGTATGTAGGCAGCTCTTTCAGTTAAATAAGGTGATGTTGGGGGGTGGTGGTGGCATAGGCTGTGGAGGTAAGGGGTCTGAGAGACAGGAAGAGGGGGAAATATAGACAGAGCAAAGGAGAGAGAGACTCTGAGGCAGAGGCAGAGAGACATAGAGAGAGAGAAAGGGAGAAAGGGAGAGAGAAAGGGGGAGGGAGGGAGAGATAGAGATAGAGAGATAGAGATAGACAGAGAGAGAGAGCGAGAGAGAGAGTGAACAAGAGAAAGGGGGATGGAGAGGGAGAGAAAGAGAGAGAGACAGAGACAGACAGACAGACAGACAGACAGACAGACAGACAGACAGACAGACAGACAGACAGACAGACAGACAGACAGACAGACAGACAGACAGACAGACAGACAGATGAGAAAAGGGTAATGGAAGAGTGTACAGGACTAAATTAGCAATTGTATGTGTGTTGAGGAACTGTACACTAATGTTTTTAAAAGGGGAATGTAATGATGGAGCATAATGACACCAACATTACATTCTGCATCCAAAGAAAATATGTCCAGCCAGTGGGCCGATTTTTACATAATTGCAAGTCCAATATTAATAGGGCAGTCGAATGCAAAGGAATCCATACGGGATGAACTGATTAAAAACTTCAGTCAGAATATCCCTGCACATTTGACTTTTTGAAGAGCAGGCAAACTAATGAGACCTTACATAAAGTTAGAGGATTCAAGAATTTTGTTTTTAAAGAATGCCAAACATTACATTTCAAGTAATAGATTGAGATAGTGAGGAGCAGGAGTGATGTGTGTGTGTGTGTGTGTGTGTGTGTGTGTGTGTGTGTGTGTGTGTGTGTGTGTGTGTGTGTGTGTGTGTGTGTGTGTGTGTGTGTGTGTGTTTACGTGTGTGTATTTACATGTGTGTGTTTACATGTGTGTTTGTACATGTGTGTGTGTATATAAATGTGTGTGCGTGTGTGTGTTTATGTGTGTGTATTTACATGTGTGTGTTTGTATATGTGTGCGCGTATATATGTGTTTGGGTGTGCGTGTGCATGTGTTTACGTGTGTGTGTGTTTGTGTATGTCTTTATATGTGTGTGTATATATAAGTGTGTGTGTGTTTATATGTGTGTGTGTATATACATGTGTGTGTGTTTACGTGTGTGTATATATAAGTGTGTGTGTGTTTATATGTGTGTGTATATATGTGTGTGTGTGTGTTTACGTGTGTGTATATATAAGTGTGTGTGTGTTTATATGTGTGTGTATATATAAGTGTGTGTGTGTTTACGTGTGTGTATATACAACACACATCCATGTGACATCGTTTACTTTACTGCCTAAATATTAGTCACCACACCCCACCCACTCACTACACCCCTTTTCCCTAAAATTCATTCTGGGTTCGAACTGACAACACACAACCAACAAATCACCTGGTAACCTCCTCTAGTCAGCAAATCTGATCTTTCCCGATATTCCCTCTTACCCTCCCTCCTCAACTCCTCCCCCACAACTTCCACGTATCTTGCCCACTTAGAAAATGTGCATCTTTCCAGACAAACATCCCCTTCTCATATTTCTAGACAGACATCCCCTTCCAGGATCACCTCCCAGATTAATCACTTGCTACCGGATTACTTCCTGGCTACTTACACTTTAATAATATTGGTTCCGTCATCTATTCTGTCTGGTTCAACGTTCTAATCCTCTCTCCTCACGTATCTGATGGCGTTACTCAGTCACTTGGTACTTGCAGCGACAACTTGTGTTATTAATATAGTTAGTACATCTTTTGTCCGACTAAATATAGAACATTTCTCCCTGCAGTTACGAAGCCTTTGTTGTTCTGGATACTCTGATATCAGTGTTTCTTGGAAGTGACTTATTTGTCAGATGCTTAACCCTCTCTCTGTCTTTCACCATGTACTTTAGTTCAGTTTATTGTCACGTGTACCGAGGTACAGTGAAAAGCTTTTGTTGCGTGCTAACCAGTCAGCGGAAAGACAATACATGATTACAATCGAGCCGTCCACAGTGTGCAGATACATGATAACGGGAATAATGTTTAGTGCAAGATTAAGTCCAATTAAAGATAGTCCGAGGGTCTCCAATGAGGTAGACGGAAGCTGAGGACTGTTCTCTAATTTTTTTTACAATGCCAATTAACCTACAAACTTGTACGACTTTGGAGCGTGTGTGGAAACTGGAGCGTCTGGGGAAAACACACGCGGACACGGGGAGAACGTACAAACTCCGTACAGACAGCACCCGTGGTCAGGATCAAACCCCGGGCCTGTGGCGCGATAAGGCAGCAACTCTACCGCTGCGTCACCTAAGACACTTGCTGCATTTTTCTCGGCTGTTCCAGCATTTCTCAGGTGAAGTTATTGAAAGGCTTTGATACACCAGTGTAGGAAGTAACTGCAGATGCTGGTTTAAACCGAAGATAAGACACGAAACGCTGGAGTAACTCAGCGGGACAGGCAGCATCTCTGGGGAGAAGGAATGGGTGACGTTTCGGATCGAGACCCTTCACAAGGTCATAAGTGATAGGAGTAGAATTTAGGCCATTCGGTCCATCAAGTCTACTCCGCCATTCAATCATGGCTGATCTATCTCTCCCTCCCAACCCTATTCTCTTGCCTTCTCCCCATAACCTCTGAAACCCGCACTAATCAAGACGTTTTTTCATACTCTGTAGTATCGGAGTATTCCTCCTAAAAGGGGAATTTTTTTAATTTCAAGTTGCTCCCCGCACAGGTTCTGGGAGATCTGATTTCTTGCTTGACTGCTCCCTGAGTTTTTTTAACTTCTCGTGGACTTTGTGGAGGCAGAGTCACACATTCTGCCCAGCTATTATGCCCAGGAACAGGTCTGAGGGACCTGCCCGCCTATTGGCAGTGCCTCCTTTCCATTGGTATTTATGTCTATGGGCTCCAAGAGCAAAGAATGCTCCTCGTCTTCCCACCACTGAAGGCACCTGCACGCTCAACAAAGGAAGGCTCAGCAGAACCTGTAGGCCAGGCACACACAAAGAGAGAGGGGAGTGGAGAGAAACAAAAGACAAAGGCACAAACACACGCACGCACGTCGTCGAACAAGGCAGAGTCGTTTGTCTGCAACAAACAGATAAAGGTTTTCGAGGAGTGAGTCAGTCCTTGGACTTGTGTCTCTCCTCCCTCCCCTCACCCTCCCCTCACCCCTCCCTCCAGGCCCAAATCAAGGTTGGGACAGGCTCCTTGGTTTTAGTGGAGGTGAACTGGCTCGTAGCCAACTTGAGCTAACTTTGTACTTCCTGCACAGGAAGCTACTCGACCAGTATACAGATCTTTACAAGCTCATAAAAACCACCCCCAAGACACCTCTTAAAAAAAAAGAGGAAAGAGAAAATAAAAAAAAAATATGTATAAAGCTGTATGTGTGTGTGTGTAGGAAAGAACTGTGGATTCTGCATTAAATCGCCGATAGACACAGAATACTGGAGTAACTCAGCGGGACCGTCTTGCTTTCTACCTGACACTGGCAGCCCAGAGTTTAACCGAGTCTTCTACGAGGAGTCGCTGGGCTGCTGTTAACCCTTTGCGTTTCACCTCTTCAGAAACACAGGTCTGATTTCGGGAGGGCAGGCTGCACACACTTAATTGGCCTGCGATACTTTTTTAGTTTTCCCAGAGTAATGTTGGTTGAAACTGGACTGAGGCCCCGGTTTTAATTAAGTGAGGACAGCAAGGTGGCGCAAAACCACAGTTCAAAGCGGAATCGTCACCGATGTAAAATGGCGCCGGCATTGGTGGCGAGAATATCACACGGGGGGGGGGGGGGGGGGAAGAAAGACTTTGACAACTGCATACCACGAGTATTCACTGAGTCATAAGGTGATACAGCGTGGAAACAGGCTCTTCAGCCCAACTGCCCACACCGGCCAACAATGTCCCAGCTACACTAGTCCCACCTGCCTGCGCTTGGTCCATATCCCTCCAAACCTGTCCTATCCAGCGAAGATGTCAGTTGCCAGTTGACACAACGGTCTGATGGCTTGGAGATACAGCATGGAAACAGGCCCCTCGGCCATCCAGCATATGTTTGCATAAGCTCATAAGTGGTCGGGGCAGAGTTAGGCCATTCGGCCCATCGGGGCTACCCTCCCATTCAATCATGGCTGATCTAGCTCTCCCACTCAAGCCCATTCTCCTGCCTTCTCCCCGCAGCTCCTGACACCCGTAGCGGTCAACTATTGCACTGGTTCTGTGTTATCCCACATTCACATCCACACTGGGGCAATATACAGAGGACAATGACCTTACAAACCCGCACGCCTTTGGAATGTGGGAGAAAACCGGAGCACCCGGAGGAGACCCACGCGGTCGCAGGGGAGAATTAGCAAATACCCACACAGACGGCTCTCCTGGTCAGGATCGAACCCGGCTCGCTGACAATATGAGGCAGTGGCTCTACCGCTGCGCCACCCGGCCACTGTATTGTCAAACTAACCTGACTGAAACATACAAAATAGGTGCAGGCGTAGGCCATTCAGCCCTTCAATATGATCATGGCTGATCATCCAAGATCAGTACCCCGTTCCTGCTTTTTCCCCATATCCCTTGATTCCATTAGCCCTAAGAGCTACTGCTCCTAATTTCCCACTGCTGTCATCTTCCAAACAACTGGAGCATAGATTGTAAAGGTAAAAGCAGTCAAAGTCATATATCTTACATTGGGAGGAGGAATCTGCAGATGCTGCTTTACACCAAAGACAGACACAAAATGCTGGAGTAACTCTGTGGGCCAGGGGGGGGGGCATCTCTGGAGAGAAGGAATGGAGACGTTTCGAGTCGAGACCCTTCATCAGACTGAGAGTCAGGGGAGAGGGAGACCCAGAGGTATGGAAGGGTAAGGTGTGAAAACGAGGGATCAAAGGGGACAAAGCTCAAAGTGAAATCTCTGTTCGATAGGGGGAAGATGACAACAAAGCATAGAAAGATAAAATGTAATCAGGAAGACAGTCGGACTGGTTGGAGAACTAGGATGGGGGAAGGATGGAGTGAAAGGGTACGTAAGGGTTACTTGAAGTTGGAAGTATATGTTGGGGGCAGGTTGCGTTGAGGGGGCCTGTTATTTGACCCTGGTTACCCACACGCTTAGTCACAGGTCTGCCATTTTTACATTACTTTGCCTGTTGGTTATATCCCACCTGGCCTCCTGTGTAGGCCCTCCCCACACCCCCGCCAAACCCCAACCCCCTCCTTGTTCTTCAAGGCTGATGAAAGACCCCCAAGCCTTGGCCTTTGGGTTGCGCTGTGATACAGGGAGAAGTCGGTTGACATCCGCGTGGGGCAACCGGTTAAAGTCTGCTCCGTTTCCAGTGAGGCCACAGGTCTGGTTTGGTCGGGGACAATGCCACGAGTAGTTGCGATATTTTGACTTGGGTGCTGACAATAAACGTCACGGCAAGCCCGAGGAGCGCTACGACACGATATCCCCCGCAACGTGGGACGCAACAACCAACGTGGACGGGGCATACCTCTCTTCCTTTAAACCATGCAAACGGTTTCCACGTCATTAAATTTCCAATAAATTGCTATTCATAACTGGGCTTGAACGATCGGCAAACCAGACTGGCAACTTCCACATCAATGTGAAAAACACATTCTATCCGATTACAAGGCTCAGAACCCGTACGTTTGCAATCCTGACGAGCTATCGTTTAATTTGGTAACTTCAGGTGCTTTCATTGTTCAGGGCCCAAGTCAGACCACGCCTGGAGTACTGTGTGCAGTTTTGGTCTCCTAATTTGAGGAAGGACATTCTTGCTATTGAGGGAGTGCAGCGTAGGTTTACAAGGTTAATTCCCGGGATGGCGGGACTGTCATATGCTGAGAAAGTGGAGCGGCTGGGCTTGTACAATCTGGAGTTTAGAAGGATGAGAGGGGATCTTATTGAAACATATAAGATTATTAAGGGTTTGAACATGCTAGAGGCAGGAAACATGTACCTGATGTTGGGGGAGACCAGGACCAGGGGCCACAGCTTAAGAATAAGGGGTAAGCCATTTAGAACCGAGACGAGGAAACACTTTTTCTTACAGAGAGTTGTGAGTCTGTGGAATTCTCTGCCTCAGAGGGCATTGGAGGCTGGTTCTCCGGATACTTTCAAGAGAGAGTTAGATAGGGCTCTTAAAGATAGAGCAGAAGATATGGGGAGACGGCAGGAATGGGGGACAGATTGGGGATGATCAGCCATGATCACATTGAATGGCAGTGCTGGCTCGAAGGGCCAAATGGTCTACTCCTGCACCTATTGTCTATTGTTGATGTGCTGTGGAAAGAGCAGGCGAATCTGTGGCTGGGTGGCTGCCTCAAGAAGGCAGCCGGCATCATCAGAGACCCACACCACCCTGGCCACGCTCTCTCATTTCACCACTGCCACCGGGAAGAAAACTAACGTCCAGGTTCAGGAGCAGCTTCTTCCCCACTGCCATCAGGTCATTAAACGCTACAACCTCCAAAAATATGCTCAGAACTGCATAGACTTGCGGGCGTTGGTTTTGTCTAGGGACAATTTTTACATTTACCAAGCCAATTAACCGACAAACCTTTACGTCTTTCGAGTGCGGGAGGAAACTGAAGATCTCGGAGAAAACCCTCGCAGGTCGCGGGGAGAAACGTACAAACTCCGTACAGACAGCACCCGTAGTCAGGATCGAACCCGGGTCTCAAGCGCTGCATGCACTATAAGGCAGCAACTCTACCGCTGCGCCACTGTGCTGTATGTGTATGTATGCATGTGTGTGTACATATATATACATACATTAACACACATAATTATATATACATATTTACACACACACACACGTGTATGTGTGTGTGTGTGTAAATATGTGTGTGTGTGTGTGTGTGTGTCATTTGTATGTATGTATAGAAATGTGAGTGTCTGCTTGGATCACTTATGAGCTTTTGAAGGAGAGCCTAAAGAAAGTTCTCGACCTAAAACATCAACCATCCACGTCCGCCAGAGATGCTGCCTGACCCGCTGAGTTACTCCAGCAGTTTTCTGCCCTTTTGCTACTAAAGCCGACAGCTTGCGGATGACGGGCAGCTTTCTTCAGAGTTCGGCAACGGGACGGGATTGAACGTGGAGAAGAAAAGCCTCGTCTTCTCCTTCCCCAATCCTCCCAACAGCGGCAGCCTCTGAGAACAGCGCAAATTTTAACGAGTGGCAAAATCACTTCAGAGGTTGACGCCAATGAGCGAAGTGACAACGTTAATTACGGCTGTTCTGAGGGACCGGGAGACGAGAGAAATGGCTTCGCCAGTCACACAAGTACAATCAGGAAGGAGATATTACGGGAGAGTGAGAGAGTGTCTGCAAACACCACCTGGCAGGTGCCGAGGACCAGGGGGTTTGTAAAGGAAGGAAGAAAGGAAGTAACTCTCCATATTAAAGATTTAGTGTGTGGTTGGGTCCTCGCTGAGATGTGACAAAGTGAAGTGTAATAAGGTATCTTGGGCTTTGCAAGACAGGCTTTCAAGTCTGCCGTTCTCCAGCGTTGACTGAAGGAATTCAGCTTAACATTATTTTCCTGCAGTCTACCTTCAACCCAGCCAGTGATCGGGACTGTTACAGTGTTGTTAGCAAGAAAAAATAAATAGCTCATTTTTCCCGACTGAATGGCGGAACAATGATTAGTTTTGAAGGTAGACGCAAAATGCTGGAGTAACTCAACGGGTGAGGCAGCATCTCTGGAGAGAAGGAATGGGCGACGATTTGGGTCGAGACCCTTCTTCAGACTGACGTTTCAGTCTCGACCCGAAACGTCGCCCATTCCTTCTCTCCAGAGATGCTGCCTCACCCTCTGAGTTAGTCCAGCATTTTGTGTCTACCTTCGATTTAAACCAGCGCCTGCACTTCTTCCTGACACGTTAATGATTAGCTTTGGTTTAGTTCAGAGGTAAGGCGCGGACACAGGCCCTTCGGCCCTTCCGAGCCCGCGCCGACCAGCGATCCCCGCACACTAACGCTATCCTACACACACAAGGGACAATTTACAATTATACCAAAGCCAATCAGCCTGCAAACGTATGCGTCTTTGGAGTGTGGGGGGGAACTGACGATCTTGGAGAAAACCCACGCTGGTCGCGGGGAGAACATATAAACTCTGCACAGACAGCGCCCGTGGTCAGGATCGAACCCAGGTCGCTGTAAGGCATTATCACATTTATCATCCCTTTAATAGAACTCTCCAGCTTTTTCTGGTCATTTGAGCACTTTCATGAGTATTTGATGGTCGGTGTGGCTGTTTCTGCGCTGTAAGGTTCTGCTCATCCCATTCCCTTTTCAAAAGGGATCACTTGCCGATCGGGCAGCACGGTGGCGCAGTGGTAGAGTTGCTGCCTCACGGTGCCAGAGACCCCCTGTTCGATCCTGACTACGGGTGCTGTGTGTACGGAGTTTGCACGTTCTCCCCGTGACCTGCGTGGGGTTTTCTCCGGGTCCCCTCACACACTCCGAAGACGTGCGGGTTTGTTGGTTAATTTGGCTCAGGTAAGTTGTAAAATTGTCCCTAGTTTGTGCGAGTTAGTGTCCGGGGGAGGTGATCGCTGGTCGGCGCGGACTCGGTGGGCCGCATGGCGTGTGTCCGCGTTGTACGTCTAATAAAAATCTGAAAGATCTTAACCCGAAGGACTGCGGCGTTTTCAGATGACTCACCACCACCTCCAAGGCAGAAATGAAGGATGGCTGATAAATGCTAGCCTTGCCTGTGATGTCCACACCCTGTGTGTGAATAACTCACTCTGTCCCCGTCCCACTTGGAAGCCTCCAATTTCAACCGCTCACTGCGTGAGAAACATTCTTTGTTGAGGGAGAGACTGGTTAGGACCTGGAACTCACAAAGTGGAAGGATGGAAAGAGAATTCATCGGAGTTTTAAGAAATTGAAAGAAAAAAGAAAATGATTTTTAGGCCCATTTAAAGCCAGGACATGGATTCAATGATGGGCCTCTGCCAGGAGCCAGCACACTCAATTGACCCTAATGCCATTATGACCTTTTGTCACTTCTAATTCTTTTGCTAATTAGCTCAAGCCCGTCTGTGCTACAGATCCTCTGGTCTCCAGCCTGAAGAAGGGTTCTGACCCGAAACGCCACCTATTCCTTTTTCTCGAGAGATGCTGCCTGACTCGCTGAGTTACTCCAGCACTTTGTGTCTCTCTACCTATTTTTGTATTCAATTCCCCCCCATAATAGACGATAATATTCTGTTGAAGATGTAGATCAAGGAACTGCAGATCATAAGGAATAGTAGAATTAGGCCACTCGGCCCATCCAGTCTACTCCTCCATTCCATCATGGCTGATCTATCTCTCCCTCCTAACCCCATTCTCCTGCCTTCTCCCCATAACCTCTGACACCTGGTGCTGGATCACCAGAAGCTGGTTTACACAAAAGGACACAAAGTGCTGGAGTAACTCAGCAGGTCTGGCAGCATCTCTGGAGAACGTGGGCAGGTGCTCTCCATCAACAATGTCAGGACTTCATGCAAAAAGAGACAAGTGCGGATTCAACTCTGTGCATCCCCCCTCTCATCATTTTATACCCAATCTCAGCACAGCCCCAGTAACCCAAGAGGACGCGGTCCCTGGCTTCCATTCCATTGCGGGAGATGTCTTTTAATGAGGAGAGGGGGCAGCTCGGGAATCCAGTGCTTTGTGTAGCCTCATTAATCCACGTCAAGTTATCTGGGCAGGGGCAGCCTCTTATACAGTCAAGAGTGTTTGCCAACATTCCTGGTGTTGAGAGCTGGCAGATTGCAAACACAAAAGGCTAATTAGACTTGCCCGACCAGGAGCACTGGCCCACACGCACACCCAGTCACCGTTGACGTCCAACTTTCCCCTTCCGCCCACATAGTCCGCTCCGACCGGCGAGGTTCCCATACGCTCGCACTATCTTCTACACACTCTGGAGCCGATTAATCTGCCAACCCGCACGTCCCTTGGAGGGTGGGAGGAAACCGCAGCACTAGGAGGAAACCCACGCAGTCACAGAGGGTGCACGTGCAAAGTCCACACAGACAGCGCCGGGGGTCAGGATCGAACCGGGGTCTCTGGCGCTGTGAGGCAGCGGCTCTACCGGCTGCGCCACCGCGCCGGCCCCTCTTGTTTCCCGAGTCTGGAGGTTTAACAATTCGGTGGAAAATGCCAAGGTCGCAGATGCTGTGGCGTAATCAGTGGCTGGAACGGAACGGCCTACTGCTGCACTGGGTATACATCTGAGTGTAATGATATTGAGTGCGACGACTCTTCCTAGAGTCCGAACCTTATGTGAGGATGTTAAACCTTACCTGATAGAAGTATCTACAAGTATCCTCGCTTTAGACAGATTATTATTATATCAAGCTATATTTCAAAGACTGATTTACTCCACTAATCTGGAGTCTCGCGTCTGAATGCGGAGTAGCTATCAACAATCACCATTTTGAGTAGTGGGTCACCCTCCCCTTCCCAACCACCGAGGAGATACTTCCAGTGAACGAAGCAGTTTAAACACTGTTAGATTTTTTTTAAATGAAGCGCCTTTATTTCTGACGAGTAATTTCTACAGAGGTTATAATTTACAAAGGATTTCACAGACACAAGTACAATACTCATGACACTGGTGGAAAAAAAAACATACCAATGGGTTACAGGCAAACAAGTGTGGTCTGTCGAGGGCAGAGGCTTAGAGGTGTATTCTGAGTCTTTTCTCTGTAACTCATCCACACACTCACTGTATCCTGACATTTTCACCGTTTATTTTTCTAACATCATCTGTATGCGATGATCACAGTGACCAGGCCAAGTGGATGGCCTGCCTTCATGAAGTCATCGTGGGCCCTATTTTGGCTTCTACTAACACAGAATAGTGAAAAGGCTTGAATAGAGTGGATGTGGAGAGGATGTTTCCATTAGTGGGAGAGTCTAGGACCAGAGGCCATGGCCTTAGAATTAAAGGACGTTCTTTTAGGAAGGAGACGAGGAGGAACTTCTTTAGTCAGAAGTTGCTGAATCTTTGCCTCAGAAGACTATGGAGACCAAGTCAATGGATATTTTTAAGGCAAAGAGATAACATTTTTGATCAGTACTGGTGTCAGAGGTCATGGGGAGAAGGCAGGAGAATGGGGTTAGGAGGGGGCGATAGATCAGCCATGATTGAACGGCGGAGTAGACTTGATAGACCAGATGGCCTAATTCTACTCCTATCACTTATAACCATATAACCATATAACAATTACAGCACGGAAACAGGCCATCTCGGCCCTTCTGGTCTAGAAACTTATGACCTTGTGACTAACATCACAATCTTGATGAGATTACTGTGGAATTTATGGCTCTTTATTTTCGGGAGAACCATACACTGAATGACGTTCTGGTCACTTTTGCTTCTCTTGATAATGCCAAACTGATGGGCAAAGTGTACTGGTCGGAAGCTTATCAATGTTCAAAAGTACAATGGCTCGATGGTTCAGCACAGCGAAATTCACTTGGACCAGACACAAATGCACAGTCGCCATATTTTGGTGCCATTTACAAATAAAAAGGTCCCAAGTTCAAAGTCCAAAGTCCACATGCAGGAAGTACTTATCTCAATCCACATTCAGCCTTTTTTGTACCAAGGTCAACTTCTGTTGCTGTGCAAGAAAAACCGAGATCAGCCTGCAATAAGCCCTTTGGACAAGGACAGTGAATTGTCTAATGAAAGACAAAAGCCTCTCCTGCAGAAATGCACAGCAGCTCCCCGAGAACTGGAACCTAACAATAAACTCCCCAGGTAGAGAAAACTGCTGGAGAAACTCAGCGGGTGCGGCAGCATCTATGGAATGAATGAAATAGGCCCGAAACGTTGCCTATTTCCTTTGCTCCATAGATGCTGCCACACCCGCTGAGTTTCTCCAGCAATTTTGTCTACCTTCGATTTTCCAGCATCTGCAGTTCCTTCTTGAACAATAAACTCCCCAGTCAAGGTCCCAGCATTCAGCTTAATTTACTGGAATTAGTTCCATTAGCTAGAGGGTGGTCAATCTGTGGAATTCATTGCCACAGATAGCAGATAGACAGATCCATGATTAGCACTGGGTGTCAAAGGTTACGGGGAGAAGGCAGGAGAATGGGGTTGAGAGGGAAAAATCGATCAGCCATGATTGAAAGGTGGAGCAGGCTTGATGGGCCGAATGGCCTGATTCTGACATAATGTCTTATGATCTTAATATAAATGGAGAGATCCCCTGCCCAGGGAATGATTCAAAATTATACCCTGCACTAAATGCTGTACAATTTATCCTTTATCTGTGCACTGTGCACTGTGGATGACTCGATTGTATTCGTACATAGTCTGGATATAATGCTAACAAAAGCTTTTCACTGTACCTCGGTACACGTGGCAATAATAAACAGAACTAAGCAAAACTACTCTTTAAAATAAAAGAGAAGTAAAGCAAATAAATCTGTAATGGCCTCAAAATAAGAAAAGAAACGGGATTTGAGAATTTGCAGGAATTATAATTAAATCAAAACGATACTGCTTTCTGTCTCCATTTAATGGTGCACTGGATGGTGAGTGTTTGTGTATTCAGGACAGGATAGGAATTGGAGAGCTGGGTGTAGCTCAACCTCACGAAAGATCAAAGGGGTATTTTTGTCCTTTCTTTTGAGGCCTTAGAGATCCAGTGCGGAACCAGGCCCTTCGGCCCACCGAGTCCGTGCCGACCAGCGATCGCCCTGGCACACCAACACGATCCCACACGCAATAGGGACAATTTACAAATTTCACCTGAGCCTACAAACCTGTACGTCTTTGGTGTGCGGGAGGAAGCCGGAGCGCCCGGAGAAAGCCAACGCAGGACACAGGGAGAACGTTCAGACAAGCACCCGTAGTCAGGATCGAGCCCGGGTCTCTGGCGCTGTAAGGCAGCGACTCTACTGCTGCGCCATTGTCCCCTGTCCTCTGTCAAAGTCCTTCTATTCCCGTACTTCCCGTCCAATGTTCCCAGAGTTTGAGGGGGGAGAGACTACAGATATCTGCACTAAAGGCCGTTTTGCCAATTTGACAGCAACAGAAACCGTGCGAGCCATGAGTCCATTTTCCTCCCTTTCAGCCTTCCTCGAGTATAAGAGCGTCGAGGCGGTGGGAATCCCCGAGGGAGGGGATGTCATTCGGCCATGGCGGGAGCATAGTATGCAAGGTTCCTCATTCCCCATCCCTTGCTGCAATGCAGCGAGCACTGAGACGCAGCCTGCACATTGCTCCATCTGCAACCTGAAAGCCACGCAAATAAAAATTTGACTGCAAATGATGTCCAATCTAACAGCCAATGCAAATAAATGTCATTGTCAATGATCACTTCGGGCATCCAGCTTTACAGATCTTCACAAGGATCTATCCTCCTCCCCCAGGTGACCACCCCCGTTCCCTTCAATGGACCAGTCAGGTGAAGAGGCATTAAATGAGGTGGCAAACAACTCCACCAAGGGGCAGGGGGAGAAAAGAGGGCAATGGGGAAGGGAGGGGGAGAAAACCAGTAGAGAACAACATGGTGGGAACGATCGCATATGCACACATGCATGCATGCTAATGCACAGGGGCACTGAGGTGTACAAACACACACAGTTGCAAGCACATGGTAAAAACACACAAACACACACAGGCAAGTATACATGCATGTGCACATACACACCCGTACATGCACACATGCAGACTTGCAAACACGGTAAAAACACACAAACACGCATAGTCAGGCACACACGCAAGTGCATGCATAACACATACATGCGCAGACTGACACACAGACATGCGCACACACGCGCACTGACACGCACGCAGACACACGCACACATACACGCGCGGACACACGCGTGGACACAGACACGCACACACACATGCACACGTACACACGCGGACAGACACACAGACACGCATGCACACACACCCACACATACGCGCAGACAGACAGACACACACCCACGCACACACATGAACGCGCACACACATGAACGCACACACACACACACACACAACCAGGCAACATTCTTTCCGGTGTTGAGGCACCTCAGCTTTAAACAGATCTCGCTTTCCACTTTTACGTCTGGATGTGTATATCGGGGCCAGCCTGTATAAATAAACTTTGATGCTGAGGCCGGGAATTCAAGCACAGCTTACTCAAGGCTGGCTGCCATCCATGCACTAGCTACTGGCTTCAAGTTGCAATGCGACCGAGAGGTTGTGGAGAGCAGCGTTGACTCACAGCTGAGTGCTGGCAGTTTCTGCACATCTGCAGCTGTACACTCACTTCCCCAGACTGAAGCGCAAAGGCAAACTGCACAACTCTGGAGTGCCCCAGTGACAGGGTCCCAACCCCGCCTGGACAAGCTCACACACACACTCGCACACACGCGCGCACAACACACACACAATGCATACTCACACACATGCTTGAATTCACACATACTCACTCTCACATTCACATACTCACTCTCACACACAATGCATACACTTATACTCATGCTCACATTCACACACACACAGACTGCTGGAGAACACCGATGTGTGCCCCAGTGTGTGTGTGTGAATATGTGGGTTGTTGTGTGTGTATATATGTGTGTTTCTGTAAGTATGTGTGTGTGTGAATATGTGTGTTTCTGTGTGTGTGTGAATATGTGTGTTTCTGTGTGTGTGTGAACATATATGTGTGTGTGTGCATGTGTGTGAATATGTGTGTGTTAATATGTGTGTGTGTGTGTGTGTGTGTGTGTGTGTGTGTGTGTGTGTGTGTGTGTGTGTGTGTGTGTGTGTATGTATATGTGTGTGGGTGTATGTGCTGGCGTGAGTGAGGCATGTTTGCGGCAGCATGCGCGCCGTTGTGCAAGGGTGTGGATGAGGGTGCCCATGCGGGGCTGCCAGCCAGCCCGCCCAGCAGCGTGCCGGTGCTAACGAGAGCGCCCGCGAGCGAGAGGGACTGAGCGTGCGGTGGGACGAGGAGAGGGGAGCAGGGGGGAGGGGGGGGGCAGAGCTGGAACGCTGCAGCTTCTGACAGACAACAATCCTGCCCCGTCTGTAAGCGTGCAGCGGTGGCCCATCAGTACGCTGGCGGCCCAGTGGAAGAAATCACCAGCGCAGCATTCCCAGTTAAGTCAAACAATATGAATCCACATGACAGGCCAGCCACTGGCACAGCTCCATGGCCACACTTCCAAAGTTCTGCAGAAAATATTTTCCTCTATCTCACTACAAACAAAACAGAAGAGTCAAAGATCTCCACTCAAAACCCGTGCCGACATTCAGCATTCTGGTTCGGTGGAATATGATGAAAAAAAATGTTTAAAAGGATATTCTTTGAATAATGTAACATCGTCACTCACTTCCTGCTCTATCAGCTACGTATTGTTAAAATGGCCGCTGTTCGTGAAAGGTTGGGGGAGGGGTGGTAGGAAGATTTGCACAGCCGTAGGTTCGTGCGTCATAGGAGCAGAATTAGACCATTCGGCCCATCGTCATTCAATCGTGGCTGATCTATCTCTCCCTCTCGACCCCTTTCACCTGCCTTCTCGCCATAACCTTTGACGCCCTTACGAGTTAAGAACCTGTCAAACTCCGCTTTGAAAATATCCATGACTCGGCCGCCACTGCCGGTTGTGGCAGTGAATTCCACAGATTCACCATCCTCTGGCTGAAGAAACTCCTGGTCATCTCCTTTCTGAAGGTGCGCCCTTTTTTCATCCTGGGGAGGCCACTTGCACCAACGCACATTTACACACGCACGCCCTCGAGGCACTTTCCCCAACGCATAGCCTCGTACACGCAACTGGCATTCTCAAGAGGTAGCTCGCTCCCTTTCATCCAATGACAGGGGCGGCACGATGGCGCAGCGGCAGAGTTGCTGCCTTACACCCGGTTCTATCCTGACCAGGGGTGCTTGTCTGTACAGAATTTGTACGCTCTCCCCGCGCGCGACCTGCGTGGATTTTCTCCGGGTGCTCCACTTTCCTCCCTTACTCCAAAGATGTACAGGCTTATAGGTTAATTGGTCTTAGTCAAAATTGTCCCTATTGTGTGTAGGACACGTCTAGCGTACGGGGATCGCTGGTCAGCGCAGACTTGTTCGGCCGAAGGGCCTATTTCCATGCGGTATTTCTAAACTCAAAACTACAATCTAAAGACAACGGTAGAACGCGAAGGGAACAAAAAAATATTCCGCCCCCTGACGGAAACAAGCCCTTTCACATGGATCCGGAAGAAGCAGCAGACTTAATCGTGGCATCATAACTATCAGTAACCTTACAACCCCCTCATCCACGTAGAATAGAGTATATAGATGTAGTAAGCAGGAACTGCAGATGCTGGTTTACACCGAAGATAGACACAGTAACGCTGGAGTAACTCAGCGGGTCAGGCAGCATCTCTGGTGAAAAGGAATAGCTGACGTTTCGAGTCGAGACCCTTCTGCAGATTACATGGAAGACAGAACACGACGGCACGGGAACTTTGGCCCACAATGTTAGTCGCGAACATGATGCCGACTTCATCTGCCTGTGTCGATCCACATTCCCCCTGTTCCCTCCGTGTGCCTCTCTGAAGGTGTCATAAACGCCACTATCATCTCTGCCTCTGACACTGCCCCTGGCAGCTCCAGGCACCTTCTGTGTGAGAAAAACATCTCCCCTAGTCCAAACGTTCCTCCATCTCATCGGCGGTGAGAAATATTTCATTTCATTAGAAATGCATTAAAACCGCACAGTTCCGCCATCCCAGTGAAGGCATGGAGACAGATGGAGTCAGAATCCACGTTCTCCCCGCGACACATTCCCAATCGACTTGAACCAACAGACGTTAGCACCTGAAACACCAGCAGGCTGGCAGGCTCTGCAGTGGGTTGGAGAGACTGGGCAGTCTATCCATTGCTTCACACCACTGACTAGTGACAAACAATAACACACCATCTCCTCCTCTCCAAACGCTGCCTCAAACCTCACAGATAATGAAGGCATGCGGTGGCTTCAAAGTTCACCCAGCCGCCCGAGCAATCGCCTAAATGATGAAGCACGTTCACATTTCTTCTGTATTCCAGAGGTTTTTAGATGGTTAAAAAGATAATTCACATTCGAGCTATTACATCTTTTTTTAAAAAATATAAACTCCAAAAGAATGTCAACACTCACAATAGTGCCGAAAAAAATGACTTCAGAGGCATTTAAAAAATGCAGTTCTATTCCCCCGGTGGACATTTCAGAGGGAAGGTTGCAGACAAACACTGCAGTTGTTTATTCCTGAGTTCACGGTTAAACTGTACACGGGGCAGAATATGTACAGGCCATGGACTCCTGCACGCAGCCAGGCATGCGTGCCAGTGTGCGTATAAATACACACATGCACAAACACACGTGCGCGCGCATGCACACGCTCGCACACACAAAAGGACACAAAGTGCTGGGGTAACTCAGCAGGTCAGGCAGCATCTCTGGAGAACGTGGATAGGGGACATTTCGGGTCTGGACCCTTCTTCAGTCTGAAACGTTCCCCAGAGATGCTGCCTGACCCGCTGAGTTGCTTCAGCGCTTTGTGCTGTAACCGGCATCCGCAGTTCCGTGTATGCGCGCGCGCACGCACATACACAAACTCGCACACAAAGACACACACACATAACCCCTGCAGGGTTGCCGAGAGTTCTGATGAACCAACACAAAATCATGGGACCGGTGACTCACCGACTAACCCAAAACGTCACTTGTAGATCTCCAGCTAGCAGGGAATATATTAAAAAGATGCACCTCTCAGATGCTGGAGGCATTCATGCCAGGACAAGAACGCAAGCCAAGCATTCAGTCCCGCAATGCCCTCAGGAATAAGGAAGTCAGACTTCTCCTAGTGAAGTGTGAGGGAGAAGGGGCCCCAGATTTGGACCCAGTTACTCTGACGGAAATGGCAAGATGTTTGTAAGTCAGGATGCTGACGTGATTTGGGGGGAAAGCTGCCAGAGGGTCGCATCTCAGCTCTACTTTAGGCTTTCGAGATACAGCGTGGACACAGGCCCTTCGGCCCATCGTGTCCATGCCGACCCCGTACTCTGTGCGGACCATCCTACACACTCGGGACAATTTTACAGGCATTCACTCCCGCAGGTCTTTGGCGCGTGGGAGGAAACTGGAGCACCCGGAGAAAACGCACGGGGGTCACAGGGAGAACGTACAGTCGGCACCCGCGGTCAGGATCGAACGCGGGTCCCTCTGGCGCTGTAAGGCGGCAACTCGACCGCAGCGCCACCGCGCCGAAACTCAAACTTGGAAGAGTGTTTTGTATTTTATGAGCCGACATAACTTCACTGAGCCGATTTCCCAACTTAAGCGTTTGTTCTTCCGGCTTCCCACTGCAGTGTAAGAACACACCGCACCGACAGGCAGGGGAGCGCGGCCCGTACATCTGCAGTGGAAATGTTCAGCCCCTATAAACAACGTCGACAGGGAAATCCCAGACAAAGCTGCCTCAGCCCCTGACGTCCATTCCAACAGTGCTTTCTCCCTCTGATGAATACAGTTCAAACTTCCTTCTGGGTCCCCTGGGGCAAGAGGAAAGAGGCTCAGGTAACAAAAAAATCCCTTTCAAGACCAGGTCCGACCCTTTCTAGAGCCCAGACAAGAGAGACATGTGGATTATCATCCTCAAAATAAAGACGTAATATTGGCAAACGCCAGCGCAAACTAAAACACTGGCGGTGCACTAACTGCTTGAGTTTTTATTTTTTAAACTTCTTGTTTTTTTAAATAAGACATAATAATTTTTTTTTTTAATCAGCACTGTTAATAATTAAAGTAATCTCCTTTCTAAGTTTTATAGTCAACAGTATGTAGGTGTCCAAGGAGCCCGCTCTACAGAGGTACGATATAAAAAATATCAACCCTTCAAAAAGCTGCAAATAAAAAATACACGCAGTGGTTCACAGGAGGTGAAATTTAACCTGTTAATAAAAATGTGTGCATGTGCGCACACAAGGACTCGCACGCACAACATGACAACTCTACACAGGAATGATAGGGACACGCCAAGGCGGTTTGCATACAAGGTAGTTTGTCCCCTCTCGTCGTTGAGCTTTGTACAGAGAAGGGATCCTTCAAAGGATAAATTCTGCAAAGACTTAACGCAAACTCTGACTGGGTCTCTCAGCCAAGACCGCAAGTCTATTGTCGTGCCTGCGTTCACTTTGTGACACGTGACTGAGGCACACACGCGTGCACTCAACCGCACGCACACGTGCATATACACCCGCGCGCCAACACGCGCGCGCGCGCACACACACACACGCACGCACGCACACACACAACATGAAAGAGGCCAATTATCAGTTCACCGAGTGGTATTATGGCACACTACCTCCCGCAAGGTGTTCCTGCTTGGGGCAAATTCCTTTCGTAGGCGTTAGCAGACGGTCATCTTCCTCAGGGGTGACCTGGATGCCAATCTCGACGGGTTCCGACACCCTCCGGGGCTCTGTGTGAGGGGGCGATGGGCTACGTTTATCCAGTGCCTTGTCGAAGCAGACGGCCGTGGCGTTGCACTGCCTCCTCTTGTGCTCGATGAAGACCAGGATGTCGGCCAGGGGGAAGTGGGCCTGGCACTGGCCGCAGGTCAGCAGGTCACGGTCTCCGCTGCCCAGGCCCACCATGGCCGTGTCCTCCTCGTCCGTACTCGCCATCTCCACATGGTTAGCCTCTACTTCCCGGCGGAGAGAGGGAGAGAGAGGGAGAGAGGGAGAGAGAGAGAGGGAGATAAAGGAGAGCCACATTTTAGACACATATCCACATAGCACTGTCCATATACATCATTACAAAACATAACATCTACAATATCATTACAAATATTATATCATACACGCTGCATAAGGTGCAAAATAAGTAGTTTACAAATTGCTCTGTCTATTTTTGAAAGAGCCACATTTAAACAAATATGCACCTCACAGCACTGTCCATATACATTATAACAAAACATAATATTTATAACATAATTACAAATATATATTTATATATATATACACACACAAGCTGCATACTGCTCTATAAATGTAGTGTACGAGTACTATTTATGAAAGAGCTACTGTTTGGACAAATATCCAGCTCACAACTCAATTTATATACATCATAGGAAAACATAATATCCATAATATAATATCGATACTGGCTGCATATGGTGCTAGATAACTAGTTTACGAGCTGCTCTGTCAACCTATGTAAGGAAAACCTTCTTTTAGACAAATATTCGCCTCACAATACAGCCCATATACATTATAACAAAACATAACCCCTGCAATATAATTATAAATATATCTTATATCCACACAGGTTACTGTTCTCTAAATGTAGTTTAGGAGTACTGTCTATTAATGAAAGCAGAGCCCCCTTTTTGACAAATATCCACCTCACAATACAGTTCATATGCTTCATAGGAAAACATAACCCCTGCAATATAATCATAAATATCTATATCTACATAGGCTGCAGACTATTCAATTAAATGCAGTGTGGCAGTACTGTCTACCTGCGAAACGAGAGCCACCTTTTAGACGAAAATTCACCTCACTACACAGACCATATACATTATAACAAAACCTAATATCTACAACATAATTACAAATATATATTTTTGCCCATACTGGCTGCATTCGGTGCTATAAATGTTTATGTCACTCTGTCTACTTATTAAATGAGAGCCAGTTTTTAGACAAATATTCACCTCACACCACACTCCGTACACATTATGGGAAAGCATAACCCTTGCAGTATAATTATAAATATATATTATATCTATATGGTGCTATAAATGTGGTTTACTACGAGTCTCCCTGTCAATTTATGGAAGAACACATTGCTATCATACACAAAATTTGAATACCACAGGCAGATTATATTCATGTCTATATAGAGTTATCACTGGGTATGATATCAATTTTATTTCATCGATGCGTGGGGAGGGGGGTGAGGAATTATGATATGCGTTTTGTATTATTACAGTTGCATAGATTTCTCCGAGAGTTAATGAGTGATTATTTACCAGCGTTTGTATCTGTATGAAGAGAATGCATGTTTGCATGGATAAATGATTAATGAAGCATTTTTATAATGCACAGAAAGTATACAGTCTCCGCAAACTCTTCCAGGGATACGCCATTCCCTCTCGCAACTAAACGAAAGGGTTTTTTTTTACCGAATCATTTCATTCGCAACCGTGCTGAACAGCCGGGAATGGAAAGGCTCGATCGGCGAGCCCACCTCTCAAACGCAGCCCCTTATTTCACGTTTTTTTTGTTTCGCATTTTCCCTGCACCTTGCGCTGGTCGGCACGGTGAAGGGCGGTGCAGATTTTTGAAAAAATTTTGGATGAGCAACGCTCGAACGGAAATCCGCAAAAAAAAACAAAAAAAAAAACACGACGCCGACTCGCGAGGCCCTTTCTCGGACGACGTTCCCGAATCGATGCAACCCTGGATGAAATGTTACCCCCCCCCCCAACTTCCTGCTTTAATTCAGTGCAATTCTACATTTAAGAATGCCACCATTTCATATTCCCCCTGCATTGGATACGTTCATTATTCACAGAGGCTCATGGTTGATTGGCTGGCTTTTTTTGGGGGGGGGGAAGGGGGGGAAGGGGGGGGCAAGTATGCACATGGCTGCCCTCCCCAGTTTGCTTTGGAAATTAACGTAGTTTATTTTACCGACAGTTCCACCCCCCCCACCCTCTCCACTCCCCTCCCCGACTCTCGTGAGAAGGAATGGAAACCAGCTGAGTCTCGATTTCCCAACCAGCGCAATACAAAATAAAATGCTTATTGCAACGAACAAAAATAAAAGCGCAGTTTTTAAAGATGCAAAAACATCGAGCACAAGTGGTGGCATGCAAGACCCTTTGTGGAGTGGGAGAGTAGCATGCAGCAATCCCACTTCAATGGCCCCAGCCAGGTTTGCCTTTGGACATGTAAATAAATTGGCCAAGTCACTTCATTAGGTGGTGCGTCTGATAAATAAGTACATTTCAATTAAAAATGTGCCCGGAAGTTTGCACATTAATAGGTACAATTGGGATGGGGGGGAGTGGGGGGGGGGGGGGGAGTGGAGAGGAGCGGAAGGAAAGTGAGAAAGAGAAAGAGAGAGAGAGAATGAGAGAGAGAAAGGGAGAGAGAGGAGAGAGAGAGAGACAGACAGACAGAGAAAGAGAGAAAGAGAGATAGAGAAAGAAAGGGGGAGAGAGAGAGAGAGGAAGAGAGAACGAGAGAGAGAGAGGGAGAGAGAGACAGACACAGAGAGAGTGAGAGAGAGAACGAGAAAAAGAGAGCGCGAGAGATTGGGAAACAAAGCGTGACTAGGAATATTCTGATTCATCAGCCTCCCCGGCCATTGTAGCGACAAGCGTGTAACGTTTTAGTGCTCTCCGCAGACAGTCCTTCAAAGTTTAACAACTTGCACTGTCACAGAATTACAGGAAGCCTCATTATTTCACGAGTACAATTTTTCTTTTTGGGCGGGGGGGGTGAGGGGTGGGGGGGGGGTGGTTTATTAGAAAAGACCTAACAGGTTTTCAAGGCATATTATTCAGCATCGAAACTCCTCCAAGAAAATAAACGGCAGGCACAGTCAGATTTGTGTGAACGGTGTGATCTTATTTATTTTTTTGTAACGTGTTACAGGGGAGGGGAAAAAAATTATTGCATAAATCTAGGCCAGTGATCTATATTTTACATACATACTGCAACACGCACTGGTGACACCAGCTCTCGACACATAAATTTAAAAAAAATCCGCATTTGACACGCAAAATAAAATCTACGATATTTAATATCAGAAGACTCCCAAACAAAAAGAGGCAAATATACTCTTGGTGGCCGTTCTATTAATCAATTCCCACATCTGCTGTCACTTTTGCAAGAAAATGATGATATTCATCTAACCTACTCAATGACATGTATACGACTGCTGAAGTGTATCCTCTCTGCATTAATTTATTTCCAAATAACTTGCTTAAGGCACTTTTGTGTTTTCGTCCTGGCTTTTCACAACCCCGAAACCAACCGAGAAAACAGGGAAACAGGGAAGATCGTTTCAAAGTAAAACGTGCTCCCTCCTCATCGCAGCGGCCTGGAATCTCTTAATCCACGGAGCTAACCTGACCAGAACACAATTCCTTTCTGTCTTAATTCCTCGCCGTTGCAAAGTTGAACGGAAATTAATACATAAATCGCCTTCAAAAACGTTTCTCTCTCTCTCTCTGTCGCACAGATCACACACAATTAAAAAATAAACCACAACACTGCAGCTTAAGAAGTATCTCTGCAAATATACGACCAATATTTTTTCGTCTCTCCACCACACAGAGATCTTTTTCAACAAAACGACATTTTCATTATGCAAGTGCCTCAAGCCCTTGAAATTAATTCAAAATTATAAACAATACCAAACTATTTTTTGAGAGGGGGGGGGGGGAGAAGAGTGTTTCAACCCATTATTTTAATTATAACCTCTGTCTGCAATGATTCAAGTTGCTCTGGAAGCAATGTTTTTGGTCTTTTAACAAAACTGAACGTGTTATTTCAGGAGGTGGCTGAAACAATAGGCAAAAAGTGCAAAAAAAAATAAAAGGTGGTCTTTTTTTTCTTCTCTTAAGAGAGGTGTCCACAGACAAAAAAAAACATGAACGATGTTGCATTGAGAATGAATCCAATGCTAGAATGCAATGTGCATGCATGTAAAGGGTGTATGATATGTGCCCCGATACATAGAAACACAGGTAACAGCTCTACTGGTCAATGGAGCTAAACCAGGAGCTTCAATGGTGATGAGTTGACTTGGAGCGCCCCCGAGCGGCGGCCACGCATCGCTGCCGCTCCCCAACGCGGGACACGCGTTTAAGTTGGTGCCTTGCACAAAGTTTAATAGAATTGCAACTATCTAAACCCGACCGAATATTTATTTTGTTGCGTTGCATTTTTTGCAAATTGCATTTTCCAATTGCATGCATAATCCCGCCTGATTTTTTTTTTGATCCCCTCTCTCTCTCTCTCTGGAAAATTTTAATACTTGCAAACGCACACCATGTCCCAACCCCCTACAAGCTCGTTATGCAAAAACAAAGACAGGCAAGGAGACCTGGTGCAAGCAAGCCCAAGTTCAATGTCTCCTGCTCCCATCTGTGCAGCCTGCTCGCTGACTAACCTTCCCCGCCAGCCCAGACCGTGAGCGAGCGGGCTGCTTTAACGTTGCAACAATGACAACAGAACACACAAAAAAGGTTTCGGTTTGCAAAGTCGTGCAGAAAAAATAAAATAAAAATAAAAATAATAATAAAACACCTTGCACGTTGGAAGCTGCGTTTAAGGCATTCGCACCCCACTTTCCCCTGCTCCTTGCACAACACACACAACACACACTCACACACCACTCAGACTATCCGACCAGGCGGCAGGAGGGTTAGGAGGGAAGGGTTTAATCGTGAAACGGAAAGCACCCCATTGCACTCTGCAAGAACCGAGAGTGCCTTCGGTTGGCGGCGCTAGGAAGGTCTGTCTGGTGCAAGTTGCAGCCAGGTCGGGTAAAAAGGGGTGAAACTGCAGCGGCGGAGACATTGCAATCCCTCTTGTCATCTGTGAAAGGTATTGGGGCTGAGCAGAGCGCCAGGTTCCTCCTGCTATTCCCCAGCTATGTTTCCTATCCCTCTCTCTGTGTTCGGGATAGAGAGACAGCCAGGGACTAGCAATCTTAGGGGGGGGGGTGGAGAAATATCTAATCCCACAAATGTGCATTTAAATAAATGAAACTTAAGAGAGAGAAGAGGGAAAGGGGGGGGGGGGGGTTGTGGGTGTTGGGGAGAGAGAGAGAGAGAGCTATTGAACGTGGCTTCCGAATTCCAAATCATTTATTTATCGCTTTTAAAAGCATTCACTGAAATCAGGGCCGGAGTCGTTTATAGAAAGGGGGTAGGTAATCCCATATATTTCTTCCAGTCACCCCTTCCCCAGAAAAAAAAAACATAGCGCTGTCAAAAAATTAGGAATTGCAATGTCTCAGACTGATTTACCTTTGGTGAGAGTACAGATCTTCTCAAATGAGAAGTCTATGCCGATCAACCCCATAAAGACGGAAGCGTGCAGAGAGAAGAGCGTTTATTCTATATATTATTATTTTTTAAGGTGAAAATACATGCACTAGATAGCAAAAAAAAACGTCTCGGGATTAATCTCCCGCCGAAGCAGACCTTGCATTAAAGCATGTTTTGACACCTACTAACAAAACGCATCCCCTGTTCTTATTTCAAACGCATTTTTTTTTTTTACCTTTCTCCAGTTTGCAAGGAAAATGCAACCGATTCCCAACAACAACAAAAATAATAATAAATGAGATTCCAACCTTTGCACGGAGACGCACACAAACAGCAGCGGATAACATTGTTTTGGGGTTGCAAGGATGAAATTCAATCGCAATTCTTTTTGCAAAAAAAGGAAAGCAAAAAAAAATAAAAAATCCCCAGAATATCAGGCTAACAATAAGAAAAAAGGTCGCTCGGCTGAAAGGGGGCTAGCTCGCTGGCTGGCTGCCTCCGCAGCGAAGTGCATTCACGCTATTTCTTTTTTTCGGGGAGGGAGAGGAATATATTTATTTAAATTTTAGCAGAATAAAAATCATAAATATTCCGACTTTCTCCTTATTTGGCCACGTTTTCAACGTTGCGATCCGCCGCGTTCCATCCACTGTCTCCGCTTAGCAGCCCCGGCTTACGCGCCACTTGCAAGTTTTCAAACATTTTTATTTTATATCTATAGATATATAAACACCCTCCCCGAAATTGGGTTTTTTTTTAAAACTACCAACTAAGCGCTAAAACGGAGAAGCGGGCACCAATGCAACAACAAAAAAAAAAGGTTCGCTCCAACTCTCAATAGCACAAACTTTTTTTTTGGAGGAGGGGGGGGGGGGAACGAGGTTGATTTTGAGCAAAAGAAATGTGCAAATTATCAAAAAAAGACAGGAGGGGTAAGAGGTGCAAAATATGCAACTGCAACAAAAATATGCCAAAAAAAAAGCGATGTCCAGTTACTACACACAAAGATCCCGCATGCAATACTCCGAAGATGACATATGCTTAAAAAAAAACCTTCCGAAATATATTACAGCGCAATTATTCCCCTTGCAATCGATTTGAAAAACTAACTCTGCAGAATTAAAACTCTGAGCGTTTTTGTTGTCATCCTGACTATTGCAAAGTATGCAATGCACCTCAGATTTCCCCTTTACGGGAGAGGCAGGCTGCAAAATAACAATATCTCTCACGCTGAAATATTATTTAAATGTATGCATATTATTAAAAAATAATTATTTTGTTATGAAAAAGAGCTTTTTTCTTCTTTTTTTCCCGCACAGTGGGTATTTTTTTTTTTGTTGTTTGTTACTTACGCGAAAATTCCCTTTTACTTAAATGCTGAGGGTTCCCTTGCTTGCGGCGAGACATGGTCGGTCACATCTGGAGCGGAAAGCCGGAGACTCCAGAGAAAAATATCTTCATCAGAAGCCCCTGACAGAAAATAAATTGGAAATAATGCAAAGATGGCGGATGGAGATGGATTGTGGGATCGCCTTCAGAGAGAGAGGGGGAGAGAGGGAGAGCTGCTACCACACACACATTGCACACACACACACATACACACACACACACACACACACACAGTACAGCGGCAGCACATGCATACACACACACACACATACACACACACACACACACACACACTCAAGTTCAAGTGCGGACGTGACGCGCCCGCGAACTTGAGCGTCAAGGCGGTGAATTGGCCGTCAGCTCAATGAGGGCTACTACTGGTAGAGGCATCACACTGTAGACAGCCAGCCAGCCAGCCAGCCAGCCTTCCATTCACTCACTCACCCCCCTCTCTCTCTCTCTCTCTCTCCCTCTCTCTCCCTCTACAACACACACAACACAACACAAACGCAGGCGGGGAACCTGCAGCAAAAAAAAAAATGTGTGTTTGCATCAAGGGCTGGTTTGCATTCAAAACATTATTTATTTTTGTTGCATGAAGGGGAGGTGTAGAGGGAGGAGGAGATGAGGAGGGGGGGTTAGAGAGAGAGAGAGAGAGAGAGAGAGGAGGAAATGCATTGGGTTTTGTTTTAATTCCTCTCTCCAGGTGAAACTTTGATGCGAAGTTGCCTTTCCATTTACAGTAGTAGATAGATGTGCTCGCGGTCCGACCATTGGCCAGGAAAAAAGGAAATCAAATAACTGATTTGCAAACTTCACGGTCATCGCCATTGCATTCCGAAAGTTGTGATCTTGAGTGTAACCCCTTCTAAGATCAAGTCGAGATGTTAAACCCTGCCTGTTATGTGTCTCGCTTTGATAGAAATTGTGTTGTATCAACCTATATCTCAAAGACTAATTAGCGTCCCTGTCGTTTCGTCTCTTTTCTGAATGGGGCTCAGCTATCAATACTCACTATTCCGACTCCCCCCCCCCCCCCACCCCCCCCCCATCGCCTCTTTCCCAAAACGAAGAAAGAAATAATTCCAGCCTAACGACGCAGTTTTAAACACAGTTTTTATATATATATATATTGTTTAATGAAGCACGTTTCATTCCGAGGGGTAATTTCTGCAGAGGTTATCATTCACAAATGATTTCCCATCGCTCAAGTGCAATACTTACAACAGTATAACAAAAGATGTGAACGAGGTGCAAGCGAACAAGTCCTCGGTCGAGGTGGATTTTTGTGTATTATCTCCGGAGCCCACCACCACCCCCACCCCATCCTCCCCCTCCCCCCACCCCTCCCACAAGCACACACCACCCTTACTGCCATCTCACATTTACACCGCTCCCCCATCCTCCCCTCCTTCCCCTCTACTACTAGTTGACTGTATGCGGAGACACAAGAAAACTGCAGATGCTGAGAGAAAGGTCTGAAGGAGGGTTCCCGACCCGAAAGGTTCCCTGACCAGTCCCTCTCCACAGAGGCTGCCCGGCCCGCTGAGTTCTTCCAACACTTTCGATTTTTTTTTTGGGTTGCTGATCTGTGTATGTGTGTATGTGTGTGTGTGTGTGTGTGTGTGTCTGTGTGATATTTCTGCATTTTGCATTGTCCAGGCCAAGTGACTTAATTAAGTCAACGTGGGGCCTTTATCACAATCTTGATAAGATTACCGTGGACCGTATGCTTCTTTGTACATCAGTTCTTGGAACAGGATGGATGTAATCTTGAGAAAGATCGTGGCCAGTGTTGCTTCTCTTGATAATATCAAAGATGCGCTGGTCAGAATCTTATCTTAATTCACGATGAGCATTTTTTTTTCCCCACCCAGGTCGGCTTCCACTCGCCCTGATATAAATAAAACCCGAGGGTCAGAAGGCAAGCGGTTGGGGCCTGGATAGGCGAATATCCATCATGAGACTCCGGGTTGCGAACACCGTCTAATAAAGGCACAGCGAAATTAATTTTGTTCCATTTTTTGGGGGGTGTTGGTTAATTCTTCTCGATGTCAGCGAGGTTTAACTGCTTAAAGGGCGGCGTGGGTGGAGTGGGTGGGTGGGGACGCGAGAAGGTGTTCTGCTATTATGCACACACACGCACACGCGGGTTAACCTGAGAAGCTACTTAATACGATGTTCGCAGTTCTTTCTCTCAAGGAGATGCTGTCACTACTGGCGGTGGAGTGCATTGTACTTTCCTGCCACCGACTACCACACAATGATATGCATGCGGGCCGAGCATTGTAGAGTTGGCAACAACTGCTCCTTTTAATGTTTCACGTGTTTTTGCTATTATCCCTTCCCCCCCCCCCCCCCCCCCCCAATTTTTTTTTCCACATAGAATTTAAAAAAACCACTGCCTTCACTTAAACATCTTCCATCGCCAAAGCGACGTTCAAACTCCCCATTCACTTCCGTTGGAATAATGTGACACGGGTGAAATATCGTTCACTTAATGCAATGTGCACGGACGGGTCTGGGGTGGTTTTTTTTTTAAGTGCGTTTTTTTTCTCTTGAAAATGTTATTCTTAAGGACTTGCGATGCAAACAGCGAGAAGGTTCGTTTCGCCGCGATTTCAGCACGGTGTAAGATTTCACCCAGAGCGGCGCGGGAACTGACATCGGATTCCAACGCATTAATTTTTTTTCTCTGTGAAAGAGTTTTCTCTCTTTCTCTCTCTCTCTCTCTCTCTCTCACACACACACACAGTCCGCAGAAATGACAGTAAAGAAATGAACTGCCTTTTTTGGTTTGTGAATTAATACGAACCATATCCTAGACGTTCAATGCCTTCAACAGAAAGTGAGGTGGAGGGGAGAGGGGGGGGGGGGGGGGAGAGAGGGAGAGAGAGAGAGAGAGAGAGAAAACACCGCACACGTTATCGATTATGATGGGGAGGGGAATATGTGTTTATGTTGGGTATGGAAGGCATTATCGTCCTTTCTTCACTGCTCAATGGTTGTGATAAAGCAGCAAAAGAAAACACGAGCCACTGAATGACAAGTATCTCCGTGTACACACCTCGATATTGATTTAGCATTATCTTCACACTTAAGCACCCAGTTGCTTTCAGAATTGAAATCATCCCTTTTGAAATAATATCGCGAACCTTTCCTTATATTATTATTTTTTTTTTAAAGAACATAACGCCAGCCGGGGAAAAAAAAAAAACTCCACGTTTTATTTACGGAAGTAGTTTTAAGAGTCTTTAAACCACCAGCAAAAAAAAAAAAGAAAAAAAAGATTTAAACTACAGCGGGGGATTCGCAGACACGCGTGTACACACGGTGTTTGCCGGAGACAACGTATTTCGTTAGCAGAGGTGAGGATGATTAACGCCGGAGCATATTTGTTAGATTATTACATAAGTATAATCTCTCTCACACAACAAATCAACTCCCCGAGACAGAAGCTGCTGAATTGTTTAATATCATCGCGTGGCAACGTTCAGTGTTAATGTTGCAGGTCTAAATGAATGGTGTTGATTTTAAATAGAAGGGGATGTGTAGGAAAGAATAGAGTTGATCACAAGCCGGACAAACGATATGATTTAACCTCACCACGCTCCTTGCCGCGGGCAGGTACCAGCCTATTCAAATAAATCCTAAAAAAAAAAAGTGGGGGGAGGGATACATTATAATTGAAAGGGAATTTAAATAGCAAATAAATAAGATTGCTACTCTCTCCGCACATCCAGGCCAATATTGCTTGCTGTTAGTATTTTTTTTTCGCGGCCCCCTTCCTTCTCCCTATCACGCCAATGTCATATCAGCAGATAGACACATAAATGCTGGAGTAACTCAGCGGGGACAAGTCAGCATCTCTGGAGAGAAGGGATGGGGTCGAGACCCTCCTTCGGACCTTCAAGTTGTCAGAAAGCCGCATCGTTCAGGTGAAGGTGAGGGAGGGAGGGGAGGCAGACACAAAATGCTGGAGTGACTGGGGATGGAGGAAGTTGGGAC